>OZ007498.1:162825469-163201201 GCA_963931805.1 Microdon myrmicae | reverse complement strand
ACTCCTCTTGCACTCTCAGCACCTGATCACAATGTGGAAAGAGGACAGCAACGATTCTGGCCATGTCAGTTTTCCTTTTTTGCATATGACTACTGTTGTTGTGCAGCCTTTTCATGACTATTCTGTAGGCGCTGCCCAATGGGCCGTTATTTAATTCATCCCTTAGGGAGCAGAACGCGTCATATTTTCTTTTGCGGATTACACTCTTCAACTCTTTCCGTTTGTTGACGAATTCCTCATGCAACTGTGGGTAGGTGTTACGGTTTAGTTCTCTTTGTTGCAAGCGTCTTAACCTGTTGCACTCCGATCGCACATGGCCGATTTCTGAGTTCTGCCAATAGCCTGGTTTGATAGCCCCTGCTGGTTGTCTTTGTCGTGGCATAGAAGCATCACATGCGGTAGTTAGCCACTTCATGACTTTTCCAGCCTACCTGTTCGCATCGGTCACAGCGTCAAACGGTGCGATTTGATCTTCCAGTATATAATTGAGTAGTTCCGGATCGAGGTCCTTCTCTTTCCACTCATTTTTCTGGGCTTCCTTCACCAATTTGCCAGTGATGAATCCCCTGTGCGATAATTTTACATCACGGCTTGGTGGTCACTATAGGCGTACGTGTCCAAAACTCGCCACTCCATACTTCTTGACAGCATGCAAATGTGATGTCGGTTGTGGACCGCCCTCTCTCGTTTATGAAGGTGTCATCAACGCCATCATTAAGTAACACCACATCTAGGACTGGGAAGGTTTCGAGTAGTGTCTGGGCTCTACCGTTGGTCCTTGTGCTTCCCCATTCTACTACCCTTGTTGCCGCCATAAATTTTCCAAAACCTTCCCTTGCACAACTGTGAAAAGCCCCTCTGATGCTGTGAGGAGAGAGGAGCATAATTAAATCTGCATTGGGTAAAGCGAAAAGCGAATACTGTGGTGCCCCTCTATAGTATATCCCCGATTGCTGGAAGTTCAATTTTCAATATACAAAACTTAATCGGTCATGAACCAATTACAGTGTATTTGTGTTTTTTCTTCCTTTTTTTCAATTTCTCACACTCTGGTTTTCCACTCACTTGCTTTTTTCTCAAATTTACACTTTCTAGTCTTATTTTCTTTCCTTTTTTTTCACCGTCACTTATTATTTACCACTTTATCATTTATTAAGTTATGTTCCAATTGTGTTCTTTTTTTTCCTTTTAGACCAAATGTCTCTTAATTATAACTGCCACTTTTTATCATCTCGAGCGATGGAAAAAACACGCGAAAGAAAGGCATATGGATAAAAACGAATATGTTTGAACCAAGGCCACCACTTTTTGAGATCCCCCACTTCATCAGCTGCTAACTTTTTGAATTTTGAATTTTTTACTTTCAATTTTTTTTTCTGTATTCTTGAAATATTAATAAACATCCTATGAAAAAATGGATAGCAAAAATTTTGATTGCTTTTTTTTTACAGCACTTCAAAAATTACGTTAAATTCGTGCGTCTAGACCAGAATACCCCCTTAATAAATTTCACATCTTTTACATGGGGCGTAATCTTCTTGCTTATGATGAAGCCGGTTCCGAGGTTATATGTATCGGCACCTCCGCACGCCCGTTTAACGTCGGTTTCGATTACTTGGTGTGGGAGTCGGACTTCCTGAAGCGTGACAATGTCCATTTTATATTGTTTCGCGTTTTCTACGACCGTCTGTATCGCGCCTGGTTTATATATCGTGGGAAAATTTCACGTGCCGATGCGTATATCCCACTTTTTCCGCTATGTCTTCTTTTTGCCGAGTCGGTGTTTTCTTGATAATTTGTTCCCTTATGGTAGTGTCGGCTCATCACACTTACGTTGTTCGTGAGATTGTATTTTGTGTATTGATCATCCATTCCGTGGGAACGCTCTGGGGTTTCAGATAGTCCGCCATATCAGAGCCCTTTTTTGATATGGTAAGGTCTGCTTAATGCTCTGATTCGATCCGGTGTCAGAGAGGTGCCTTTATAATACAGCCGGTATATCCTTGGCTGCAAACCATCCAATGGGTGACCTCTCCTCGCTAGCCTGTCTGACATCGGTGGCCCTACTGGGAGCATAAGCTTCCGTCAGCATAGCCTGAGTGATTCATTGTTTTGTTCAACAACCATCTAAATAGTGCATATCATCCACCCCGTTGGAAAACTGCATTCGTTTATCCCATCCCCAATCAAGACAAGGGCAGGAGCAACCCATCCAGTTTTCGCTTGATGAACCCTTCCAAACATGACATTACCATTAAAAACGTTTATATTTTAAAATATAATAATACAATGCAAGCTGATGATGAATGGGAACCTTCGTCTGGATAAACTGATAACATTCGATCTGAAATAAGTTGCCGTTTTTCCCGACGGGGCTTTGAATTTGATTCAGCAAGGGCGCAATTGTGCACAAGTTCAATTTAAAACTTTATGCCGCTGCAGCAATTTGGTAATAAACTAGTTTATTCTTCTAAAATCGCGGTAACCTCCCTGGAATAGATCTCACGAATTCTTTTGATCTTTTGTAGTTTTTCTTTTAATCTTACCATTCAAAGCGATTTTAATATTAGAGGTATGATTCTGTATAATAATTGACGTGTAATAAAACCGTCAAACTTTTTCATATGAATCTTGTCAAATAAATAAACATTTGCGGTTGAATAAACGCCCTTCATTCATTCTATTTAGCTATTCAATAATGTAGACCTTGTTTTGCAACCAAAGTCGATGATCTATTAAGATATTCTTACGCAACTTTGGGCATTGGAAGGAAAAAGTGAAATGTGTCACGACCAGTGATGTATTGGTAAAATAAGAAGTAAGGGAACGCATAGTGGGAGCAAAAACAAGTCCTATTTTCAGCAAACTATTTTTTTCCATGTAAGTTTTTATTTTTTCTTATTCTTATTATACAAAATATTAACGAACACAAAAAAAGATTTTCAAAAAAAGATGAAAATCAGAAAGATATTATTATTGTGTAGTACACTTATGGTGTACTACAAAAACTCCCAAAATAGGATCACACACATTTTTATCATTTGCCCCTGCTCTTTTAGTTTGCTGGTCAGTAGCGGATCGATGAGAACGCAACCAGGTTTTTACGTAGAAAATTGGATTCCAAAATTCCAAGGATGGTCCATGAAGTTTAATAAACAATAAATTTGCAACATGATCAACTAAAATGCGTGATCTTCTTTCCGTTACAATTAAATTCATGCTGCTAAAACTATGCTCGCATTCTGAAGAACTGCAGGCTATGGTTTTAGAATATTTTTTTAAAGTTTCCAAATCGTCTGAAATGTTACGACCACCACAAGCCAAGTAATCTCTAAAGGCATTTAATGTTTTCCCCAAGGGTAAATTAAAGCGTTGGCAGAGAGATTCTACTTCCTTTTCTCCAAATTCCAAATTAAATTCAGATGGCCATTCGGTTGGTTCAAGAATTCGCAATTCTTTAACAATGTCGGAACTGTCGGAAGTCAAAATTCCGTCTGAATTTAAACAACTTGCTGATGTGGTGTTTAGCCTATTCCTCATATTATTAATAATACTAATTAGGAATTGATTTCTGTGAATCAATTTTGCCATTTTATTATCTGTTAACGTAATTGAAGATAATTGCATTATTTCACAAGCAGAAGCTGCTTCCAACGACTTCTTTCCTTTCTCAGGATTTTTTAAACGTTCTAAATAGTTGATTGTGCGGGGAATCAATTTGTCTGCATATACTATTGAAGTTTCTCTCTTTTGTAATGCTTCTGATAGAATAGATAGCTAGAATAGAACATCATACGAGGGTTGCCTTTTATATTTCGGGATTAGAGAACAAAAACAAATATTGATCATCGAAAATCACTTTATTGTTTTTCAAAATATTCCCCATGAAGATCTATACACTTTTGCATGCGTTTGAACCAATTGTCGAAGCACTTTTGCCACTCTGATTGAGGTATCTCCAACACATCCATTCTGAATGCAGCAACCGCTTCTTCAGGTGTCGAAAAACGTTGACCTCTCAGTTTGTTTTTTACGTACGGGAAGAAAAAGAAGTCATTCGGTGCCAAGTCAGGACTATACGGCGGATGACCCATCAAATCGATGTTTTGGGTGCTCAAAAATGCAGTTGTCGCAGCCGATGTGTGAGAGCTCGCATTGTCGTGGTGAAGAGTGATCCGTCTTCGGCGGTTGGTTTTCCTGATTTCTTGGAAGACAACTGGCAAACAAATGGTTGTGTACCACTCAGAATTGACTGTTCTGCGTTGTTCTAGTGGTGTTACACGCAACGCCTACCCTCCCCTAATACTCACCCTTTTTGGGGGCCACCCCCCACCATTAACAGGATTCACCTTCATGTGAAGCCACATATGTTGATTAATCCAAATCAACATATCCAACCCAATGAGTACCTGTAAAAGTGCATTAGCTACAAAATGCATATACGGGCAAATCATGGAATCCAGATACCACATCTGGGAAAAATTCATGACGGCACAAAGAAAATAATGTGCTGCTCAAAACAGAGAATAATTCTATGGTAACGAAGCAATAAAGTATACAAAATATCTTTGCCATCGTTGACCATAAATGAACACTTGTGTAAATACCAGATTCTAAATTGTATACACGCATCCACACAATCAGATCTCGCAGATCATAAACATTTTCAATGTTTATTATTCTCAAGAAATGTACTGCAAAGCATACCTCATGGGTATCAAAAAGGATCTATTGTGAGTAAACAATGGATGAATGTATATTTCGGTCTACACGACCGAAAGAGAGAAAAAAAGTCTGAAAGCAACCATCGTCCACATCGGACATAAAAATATAGAGATTCGAATACCAATCGTTGTCCTGGACGGACTTAAAATATAAAGCCGATCGCGTTTCAAAAGTCGCGGCGAGTAACTCTTTGCGCTTACCGTACGACTTCCTCGAGTGCCTTTCGCGGAAAATATTATATGTAAAAACATCGGGCTCAAAAAAGTGAACAATAATTCGAATCTTTTGGATACGCTTGCTAAATCCAATTCAGTGTCAGTGTTGTGTTCTCGCAGAATCCCAACATAAATTAATAAATGGATTCAATCCCAAAAACTGCATTTGACTGTGTTCGCTGTGAATATAATTCGGTGTACCCAATTTAAAAGGGTTAAGAACAGATTTCTGTAGATCAATAAAGTGTCAGTTAAATTAAGACTAGTTTTCTTTGTTTGACAACGTGTGTTTTTATTCTCTGTGTGTGTGTAAAAGTGCTAAGGGTGTAGCAAACTTCTTTAACAAGTGGCGCAGCCGAAGAGTTTAAGGAAGCCTGAGTTTAAGAACTCATAAGAGCTTGAAAACCCTTAACTCAAAAAGAGCTTACAGAGCTCCCAAATAAAAAAAAGTGTTTCAAGAGAACACATACACAAAAAACAGAAAAAGTGAAAAAAAAACACACCGTGGCAATCAACGAAAAATACAAAATAAATTAAAAAATAAACAATAAATAAAGTGATAAATAGTTAAAAAAGACACAAACAAACACAGACATGAAAAAAAGTGAAAAAAAGTAACTAACAAATAAAAACACAATTTAATAAGGCACACATACAACGATAAAACACATATAAAAAACAAAAAGTATCAAAGTGAGAATGAAATGTACATAAAAATATTCCACAAACAAAACATACTTATAAAGACACAAATAACGTTTGATAAACGAAAAACACATCAGACATAACAACGAGGGAACAAAATCGCAACCAGCATTCCAGGACAACAATAACATCACCCCAGCACACCAAGGACACCAGAAAACACCAACTCTAATTGGATGTCTGGAAACCAGAGCAAGAATTTAGTTCACCGTCGATCACAACGTCTTAAAAAGACTGCAGCTACCAAAAGTGCAGCATCGTCGGTAAGTCACTTAAAAGCCTTAAAACTAAGAAAAAATAATAAAATTACAAGTAGAAACATTAATAATAATATTAAAATGGATATATCTAACAAATTAAATGTAACTAAAATAGATGTTCTGCCTGGGACAAGTCTTACCCAAACCCTGACCCAACAACCTAATTTTGAAATCCCACTTACCGCGTCCACTCCCGTTCCCCCCTCGTTTCCTGGTAGTTCGGTGAATCTGGGAGGTATTTTGGATTTGCTGGCAAGGGCGGTGCCAATTTTTTCAGGTGTTAAGTCTCCAAATGCAGCAAGCGAACTTAAGGCGTTCGTAAGTAGCTGCAGGAGGGCAATAAGTTGTTTGCCAGCTGAGGAACAACGGGTGTTTCTCCAACTACTACCCACGCGACTGGTTGGCGATGCCTATGAGTTGGTCACCGCTAAGTCAGTAGAGTCTATTGAAGAATTGGAGACACTCTTCCAGAGCTCACAACAGCCACAAGAGTCGTTCGAGGACTTGCTGAACCAGCTACGAGCAACACGACAGGTTCCTGGAGAAGAGATGAATGGTTTCGTCTCAAGATTGGTGAAAACCATGGCGCAGTGCCAAAATGCAGCAAACAAAACGTACGGCCTGGTGAACGGCGCTGCGTTCAAGCTGCAGGTAGACTTAGCAGCGAAATCCGCTCTGAAAGGTGGTACTGCAGATCCTTTTCTGAGGCAATTCATGGTGTTGGTCGGTGATGACACATTTGACGGTTTGGCCCAGAAATTAATCCAGATGGAGAAGTCACAACAGGAAATGATACGGTTGTATAACTCCACCCAAAGTAGACCCCCAGTCCCCAACCAATCTGAAAATATGACCCAATTAAACTACCCACGACTCGATCACTATCCTCATGTGCAATATAGCGCATATCCTCAGGAGACAAATAATATTCATTATTTAAGTTCTCCCCACGCCCCTGTGCAATTTGCTCCACAGCCACAGGCAAACTACATAGGATCTTATGATCTGCCTGCGCCTGTGCGACAAGCTACATATCCACATGCGGTGTCAAACAGTGTACCAATCAACGCTCCTTCTACCCTTGTTCCATATCCACAGGCTGTATCAAACAGTATACCGGTCAACGCTCCTTCTGCCTCTGTTTCATACCCGCAGGTGGCAGTAAACCAAACACCAGTCGATTCTCCACTTGCCCCTGGATGGAATTCTGTAAACCCACAGGTGGCTACCCAACAATTACCGGCTCCAGCTGCATACCCTGGGGAAAGTCAGCCAATACCAGCTCATTTCAGCAGCACCCGCTCTCCTTTTCCACAGGTTGCACGCGTAACTTGCAGTTTCTGCAAGAAAAAGGGACACGTTTATGAGGAGTGTCTAAAACGCAAAAATACGCCTTTCTGCATGGGTTGTCGCCAATATGGACATGATATTAGGGAATGTCGTGTACCCGCAACCCAACCAACATATAGAAACTATGGGCCCCCAAAAAGCGGTCGCCCACAATCAAATCTAAGAGCACCCCAGGTACAATCACCACAGGTCCCTCAACCATCAACTTCCGCTCAGGCGCGCCCCACGCAAAACTACAAAGTTTACAGCGTAGGACACAGCTGTGAATTCTGTGGCAGACGAGGCCATAAGTGGACAGAATGCCGCCACAAATTAAATTGGGAACAGGCAGGTCATTCGACTTCCGCCTCCAACAATATTCGGGAATCAAATCCGAAAAATAATCAACGTCGGTCAAATCCACAAAAGCGCACAGTCACATTGACTGTCAACGTGGATCCGGACTTGGTGTCGGAGGAAGAAGAACAGGTAAGGCATCAGAATTCTAACCGAGACACTCCAAGGAATCGGCCTCAACGACGACCCCGTCGAACAAAGGCAACGCAAAACTCCCACCCACCCGAGCCCAGCAATACGCGCTCAAATACCAACCCGCCCTCCCAAAGCTGGAGAAAGCCCTGTGAATTTTGCAATAGGCGAAATCACACGGTGGCAGAATGCCGACAAAAACAAAGATGGGAGAATAGTTCGGGAAACTCAGTACGGTCGGGTTCAAATACCCCAACCCGACCGAATTAAAATCACATAACACTAACTGTTCTCAGGCGCCACTAACCCGTGTCCCCATAGTCCAACTTCCTTTGGATATAGGGCGACGCAAAGAAATAAAATTAGTAGTAGATACTGGCGCCGAGATCAGTATAATCAAACAGAAAGCACTCCACTCCAATTGCCAAATAGATAGCCAAGACTCATGCACTCTGCAGACGCCCTTTGGTTCAGGGAAAAGTAGAGGCAGCTGTTTAGGGCATTTCGAGTTGGCACAGAGCGTGCCATGCTCATTCCAAGTGGTACACTCTCTGCCTGGGCTCAAAGAAGATGGTTTCTTGGGCAACGATTTTCTGTCCAGGAATTGCAAAGTGGATGGACCGGGACAGTGTTTAGAATTCCCTCGCATGGGTACCAACTCCGAACACTTTACCATCCCCTTCGCAAGGAATCGAGGAAAAACAGGACGAACACGGGCAGCCGATGAGAAAAGGACTATTGACGAAATGGGACCCAAAAAGGTACAACCCATAGTTGGTAGCTCTTCCAAAGCCTTTTCTAAGAAAAGTGCTGGCTGCAAAACTGCATCGCTCCCAATATCCCCGATCCCACAAGCAGAGCCTCACACTTCTATAGAAATAATCAGAGAAAATAGGACTACAGATCCAGCAGCCCCAAACTCTGAAACAGTGGAAGTTATTCTGAGTGAACCGGTTGAAATACCAGGACGTTCACAAAAGGTAATTGTGTTACCAATAGAAATCCGAGAGGAAGTGATCTGTTTGCCCAAAGAAATGCAGTCAGGAATATACCTATCGAATTGCATATTAAACAATGCTTCGAGGCCAAAGATTGCAGCACTCAATATAACAGACACTGCCAAATTAATTCACCGGATAAAAGTAGAGTTACTGCCCACCAGGGAATACTCATTAATTCCCCTGGATATCCGAGATAACGAAAGCCTCCGGATGCGAGTATGTACGTCAGCAGATAAAACCGAGTTAACCCCTTCGGAGGTGGCAACCCTCCAACACATAAAATACTTGTACTCGGAAAATGAATCGTCAGGTGAAACCACAATTGATACACGGTTGGAGAAACTATATGAGGAACTTAATTTAGGGAAAAATCTAAGTTCTGAGGAGCACCAATCCATTGTGAGTTTATACCAGGAATATCACGACATATTTCATCTGAAAGGCGATTACCTGACGTACACCAATGCAATAATGCATGAAATCCCTTTGGTACAGGACCAAGCACCAATAAACCAAAGGATGTACAGACTACCCGAAAATAAAAAACAGATAATAAACGAGCAAGTGCGGGAAATGCTAGAGAATAATATTATTCAACCTAGCAAAGGTCCATGGAACTCACCACTTCTGGTAGTTCCAAAGAAAGCGGGACCCGACGGAGAAACCCGATGGAGAGTCGTAGTTGATTTCAGGAAGCTAAATGAAAAAACCATCGGAGACGCATACCCGTAGCCTCGAATAGAGGATATACTTGACCAGCTCGGTCATTCGCGTTATTTCTCTACGCTCGATCTGGCTAGCGGCTACCATCAAGTATTGGTAGACCCCAAAGACCAACAAAAAACAGCTTTCAGCACCAATTATGGACACTATGAGTTTACACGTATGCCGTTCGGATTAAAAGGAGCACCGGCTACGTTCCAAAGACTCATGAACCATGTCCTAACCGGACTGCAAGGTCTCGAATGTTTTGTATACCTAGACGATATTGTCATATATGGCAAAAATTTGGCAAACCATAATGGCAAACTTCAAAAAGTCTTCGACAAACTAAGAGAACATAATCTAAAACTGCAACCGGAGAAATGTAGGTTTCTACAAAAAGAAGTGGTTTACCTTGGACATGTCTGTTCGGAAAAAGGAGCGCTGCCAAATCCCGCTACAACTGCCAGCGTAAAGACTTTTCCAACTCCAAGAACAGTTAAAAACGTTCAATCCTTTTTAGGTCTTGCCAACTACTATCGAAAATTCATTCCGGATTTTTCCAAGATAGTACGTCCCATAACTAACCTTTTAAGAAAAGAGGTAAAATTCACGTGGTCAGATAAATGCCAGCAAGCATTTGAAAAAATAAAAGAGCTGTTAACTTCACCACCTCTTCTTATCTACCCTGATTTTACACGGCCTTTTAACCTGACCACGGACGCTAGCAATGAAGCACTAGGAGCAGTGCTCTCACAAGGCGAAGTGGGCAAGGATCAACCTATTGCCTACGCTAGTCGGACCTTAAACAAGGCCGAAAGAAATTACTCCACAATCGAAAAAGAGTTGTTAGCGATCGTTTGGGCTACCAAAAACTTTCGTTGTTACTTGCAAGGACGAAAATTTACGGTCTACACAGACCACAGACCTCTTAGAGCAGTGGTTCTTAACCGGTGGTGCACGCACCCCTTAGGGGTGCGAGCTTGAATATTTTGGGGTGCGAATTTGTAATTTTACAAATTCACGTGTAGCTAGCAAAATAAAAAACTAATCTTAAAAATTCATTTTGGTTAGTAAATTTTTTATTCCCTAAACATTTTTTAAATATGTTTGTAAATTATAAACCATCGAGACAAATTAATTTTTGTATTTTTTCTACAATTACAAAAATTCAAATGCGTTTCTAGTTTCTATACTAATTTTTATATTTCCTCGAAATTTCAGTTGATTGTTGCGATTATTCTTAGAAATATAAATACTGTTGATGCGCACATTACATTGAATAAAAATTTAAAAATAATTGAATTTTAGTGTCGACTATTACAAGTTTGAATTTTCGTGTTGAATATTAAAAGTTAAATATTAATAATAAAATAATTAATACAAGTTAATTTTACAAGTTTAGTTGAATATTTATATTCTAATTATTAGAATATAATTTGGTACATTAAAGTCAAATTCAAAAGGCGCCATGTCAAAGAAACGATGTTGGAATGACGATTATGTTCGTTATGGTTTTACATTTACAACGGAGAAGGATGGAACGCAGCGACCACAATGTATTCTGTGCTGCAATAAATTTTCAAACGCCAATCTCAAGCCGTCGAAACTAAATGAGCATTTTACCAAACAGCATGGTGGTGTAGATGCTGGCTATGATTTTGAAAGTTTGAAATCTAAACGAGTTCGATTTGATAAAAGTGGAACTATCACAACTTTTGGATTTATATCACACGAAAAGCCGCTGTTGCAAGCGTCTTATCAAGTTGCATATATCTGTGCCAAGAAGAAGAAACCACATACAATAGCTGAAGAACTTGTAAAGCCTTGTGCATTAGAAATGGCAAAAATAGTGTTGGGTACTGAAGCACAACAAAAGCTTCAACAAATTCCTTTGTCAAATGACGTAATCCGTACTAGAATTTCTGATATAAGTAAAGACATCTTACAACAAGTAATTGAAGATATTAAAGCTAGTAATGTCCCAGTGGGTATTCAATTGGATGAATCTACAGATGTTGAAAATTGTTCTCAGCTGATGGTGTTTGTACGATATGTAAAAGAAAAAGAAATTGTTGAAGAATTTTTGTTTTGTGAACCATTAGAATTGACTACAAAAGGAATTGATATATTTAATAAAGTCAAAGACTTTTTATTACAATATGAGATACCGATGAACAAAATAGGATCAATTTGTACTGATGGAGCTCCTTCCATGTTAGGCAAAAATTCTGGATTTGTAGCGTATGTAAAAAAGGAAGTGCCTCACGTTACAATTACCCATTGTATTTTACATAGACATGCGCTAGCTACAAAGACATTGCCTGAAAAATTAAAGAAAACATTAATCACTTCAGTCAAAGTTGTAAATTTTATCAGAGGTCGAGCTTTAAATCATCGTCTCTTCCGTGCTTTATGCGAAGAACTTGGTGCCGAGCATACTGTCCTTTTATTTCACACAGAAGTAAGATGGCTATCGCGTGGACGTATGCTAAATCGTGTGTACGAATTGCGAAGTGAAATAATGCAGTTTCTTAATAATCAAGGCAGTAGTTTAGCTGATGAATTCAGCAATAGAGATGCTATAATTCAGCTAGCGTATTTGGCAGACATATTCACGCACCTTAATGAATTAAATATTTCAATCCAAGGATTTGGAGTGAACACTATAACAGCGAAAGAGAAGTTGACTGCGTTTAGTCGAAAACTTTCAATTTGGATTAACCGTGTTGACAAGATAAATTATGCTAACTTTCCTTTGCTTGAAGAAGTTCTTGTTTCAGATGATGAAAGAAACAATATTACCACCGAAATTAAAGATCATTTGCAAAAGTTGAGCGAATCTTTTGAGGGATATTTTGCTACTGGAGATATAGATATATCAGAAAAATGGATATTAGATCCATTTATTTATAATCTGGACTCAATGGATGACAGTAATTTATTGAAAGATGACCTTGTTGAACTACGGACAAATGGACATAATCAAATGGAATTTGAAGCAGAGAATTTGGAAAATTTCTGGTGTGCTCAAGTAATGTCATATCCACGATTAGCTAAAATAGCGCTTCAGCATCTTGTTCCATTTGCCACAACATATTTGTGTGAGATGGGATTTTCGTCACTTGTGCATATAAAAACAAAAGCTAGAAATAGACTTAGTGTTAGTAATGATATGCGTGTAGCTATTTCAAAAAAGATCCCCCGGTTTTCAAAAATAATTGAGGAAAAGCAACAACAAAAAAGCCATTAATAAAAACTTTGAT
Source organism: Microdon myrmicae (assembly GCA_963931805.1). Classification (NCBI taxonomy): domain Eukaryota; kingdom Metazoa; phylum Arthropoda; class Insecta; order Diptera; family Syrphidae; genus Microdon; species Microdon myrmicae. The sequence continues at coordinate 163,188,509 of OZ007498.1, read as the reverse complement.
AATTTATAATTGATTATTTCAGCTAACAATTAAAATTTATAAAAAATTTGTTACGCACATAAAATTAATAAAAAATATGTTTTGCATAATGTTTGTTTTTTAATTTATATAACTCAATAATTTCTAGTAAGGGGTGCGAGAATATTGTTTGAAAATTTTAGGGGTGCCGGTAGCTAAAAAGGTTAAGAACCACTGTCTTAGAGGAATGTTGAAATTAAAGGATCCCTCATCCCGTCTAACAAAATTTCAACAAAAATTAGCAGAGTTTGACTACCAGATTGAGTACAAACCCGGAAAATACAATACAAATGCGGACGCCCTTAGCCGCATCCCCCAAAATTCCCTTGATCAACCTATATCAACGGAACAACTTTCAGGCATACACCCAAAGAAAATGCCTATTAGAAAACAAACCCCTCAGCAATGTAATGCTGTAACTCGTACTCAAACCAAAAAACAGGCAGCGAATACAAATGACAAACTTACCCAAGGACTTCCAGAAGACACTGATCCTCCTGAGAATGCAACGGTGAGTCGCACATATGAGATAGGGGTGATGGAAATTACAAACCCCGAAGAAATCCAAATAATACTCAAAGACTACCATGACCTTCCCATGGGTGGACACCAGGGAGTGGCTAAAACATATAAAAAAATTCGTAGGAACTACTGGTGGAGGAACATGTTGCGTGACATTAAGCACTACATAAAAGTATGCAAAACATGTCAAACCATGAAATCCTCACCAGCCCTGCGTATGCCAATGGTAGTGACTGACATTGCTGAGAGGCCCTTTGATAAAGTCTACTTAGACATCGTGGGTCCTATCGAACAAACTCCTACTGGCAACCAATACATTTTAACTTTTCAGGACAATTTGTCCAGGTATATGGATTGCTATGCTCTACCAAATGTAGAGGCAGAATCGGTGGCGCAAGTCTTTTTCGATCAAATCATTGCTCGGTATGGTGTTCCGAAGTGTCTAGTCACCGATCAGGGATCCAACTTTCTCAGCGGCTTATTTAAAAGCGTGTGTAAGCTGCTCCATATTAAAAAACTACAAACCTCAGCATACCATCCACAATCGAATGGAGCTCTCGAAAGAGCCCATCGACCAATCGTAGAATACCTACGCAGCATTGTGGATGAAAACCCTCAATCTTGGGATCAGTACCTGAGGACGGCGACATTCGTGTACAACAGCAGTGTACACGAAGGTACAAAACTCACGCCTATGGATTGTCTCTATGGTTTCACTCCGGAAGTACCCTCAAACTTAAAACGAGCACCGGAACCAGTGTATAACCACGAGAGTTATCACAAGCTATTAAAATACAAATTACAGAAAATGTATGAAATAGCTAGGCGAAACTTATTGGCTAGCAAACAGCGGTCAAAACAGTACCACGACCGTGTAACACGCCCTTTCACGTTTCACGTGGGCGATAAAGTTTTGGTACGAAACGAAAACAGGAAGGGGAAATTAACACCCATATGGAAAGGCCCTTATGTGGTTACATCAATTACAGGAGCCGTTAATACCACTATCAAGGTAGGCAACAGAAATGTTGTAATACACAACAATCGTCTGAAGCCATTTTATGAATAAACCAAACTACACCTGATGAACGAACTACCAATATTCCCATTCCCTTTCCTTATCCACATACATTATCTATTTGCTTCCCAGGACAAAAACCTTTTTTCAGAAATCATAGATGACTCCCTGGCAGAACACAAATGAATTGTATGTGTCGTAAATATTGTAGATAAAATAAGATCTGTAAAGTAAACAAATATGAACAAAATTGAAAGAAGTAAAAAGTTGAAAATTGTAAAACAAAGAACTTGTAATACAAATGCTTATAATAGAATTATATATTTTACCTCATAAAATTAAGCAATCATTATTATCAATAAATTAAAAACAAAGAAAAAACTCAAACCAAAGTTTTAAACATGTAAACAATAATATAATCTTTTCTATAACTACATGTAAATTGAAAAAAAAAATCTATATATATAATTAAATGAAACTTAATCTTACCATTATTTTATACAAAATAACTTTATGTGTTTACCTCCAATCTGTTTATTTCATAATTGCAATGGAATATATTCACAAAAAAAAAAAAAAAAAAATTAAGTAAAAATTATATATAGACAGATTTTATACAAAAAGTTATACTTAACCTATAATTAATGGTCCCCCTAACAAGGAAAAATACAAAAAAAAAAACCGAAATTATGAAGTTTCCAAGAATATACTTCACATTACCCATACATTACTATTGTAAGATTTCTCTTTTAAAATAAATAAATATAGATATACCTTTACTTCAATTAAGTTTAAAAAAAATGAATATATATATATTAGTGCCTTAAATACATATTAGAAAAATAACTCTTTATTACGAACTAAATTAAGAACATTTATTTGATCTTTGCATACTACTTTGAAATGTATTTACTTTAAACTTTACTTTTATAATACATGTATCTATTTTTATTATTTTTTTGTCACTTAATACACTTTAACAATAATTGTACAACCCAGCTACAATAAAACAAACCAGATTAATGTAAACTAACGTCCAAAAATAAATGGAAAAAAATATACTCTTATGTAAACTAGCGAACAAAGTTAGCATTACATGCTCAAAAAGTATATATATAAATAAAAACAAAAACATAAATCTTGTAAACAAAATACAATGATCCCAACAATTGTAATGACAGAATATGGGACACAAAAAAAAATTTTTATTTTTCTTTAAACAATTTTTGTAAACGCGCACGCTGACACTGACATTTATTCACGCAAGGGTTCACGCCCCGGTACCCACTTTAAAAACCGTTCGAGAGTATTATTCCTCTTCTAAGAATAATACTCATTTTCTAAAGGGGGGAGGATTGTTACACGCAACGCCTACCCTCCCCTAATACTCACCCTTTTTGGGGGCCACCCCTCACCATTAACAGGATTCACCTTCATGTGAAGCCACATATGTTGATTAATCCAAATCAACATATCCAACCCAATGAGTACCTGTAAAAGTGCATTAGCTACAAAATGCATATACGGGCAAATCATGGAATCCAGATACCACATCTGGGAAAAATTCATGACGGCACAAAGAAAATAATGTGCTGCTCAAAACAGAGAATAATTCTATGGTAACGAAGCAATAAAGTATACAAAATATCTTTGCCATCGTTGACCATAAATGAACACTTGTGTAAATACCAGATTCTAAATTGTATACACGCATCCACACAATCAGATCTCGCAGATCATAAACATTTTCAATGTTTATTATTCTCAAGAAATGTACTGCAAAGCATACCTCATGGGTATCAAAAAGGATCTATTGTGAGTAAACAATGGATGAATGTATATTTCGGTCTACACGACCGAAAGAGAGAAAAAAAGTCTGAAAGCAACCATCGTCCACATCGGACATAAAAATATAGAGATTCGAATACCAATCGTTGTCCTGGACGGACTTAAAATATAAAGCCGATCGCGTTTCAAAAGTCGCGGCGAGTAACTCTTTGCGCTTACCGTACGACTTTCTCGAGTGCCTTTCGCGGAAAATATTATATGTAAAAACATCGGGCTCAAAAAAGTGAACAATAATTCGAATCTTTTGGATACGCTTGCTAAATCCAATTCAGTGTCAGTGTTGTGTTCTCGCAGAATCCCAACATAAATTAATAAATGGATTCAATCCCAAAAACTGCATTTGACTGTGTTCGCTGTGAATATAATTCGGTGTACCCAATTTAAAAGGGTTAAGAACAGATTTCTGTAGATCAATAAAGTGTCAGTTAAATTAAGACTAGTTTTCTTTGTTTGACAACGTGTGTTTTTATTCTCTGTGTGTGTGTAAAAGTGCTAAGGGTGTAGCAAACTTCTTTAACAAGTGGCGCAGCCGAAGAGTTTAAGGAAGCCTGAGTTTAAGAACTCATAAGAGCTTGAAAACCCTTAACTCAAAAAGAGCTTACAGAGCTCCCAAATAAAAAAAAGTGTTTCAAGAGAACACATAAACAAAAAACAGAAAAAGTGAAAAAAAAACACACCGTGGCAATCAACGAAAAATACAAAATAAATTAAAAAATAAACAATAAATAAAGTGATAAATAGTTAAAAAAGACACAAACAAACACAGACATGAAAAAAAGTGAAAAAAAGTAACTAACAAATAAAAACACAATTTAATAAGGCACACATACAACGATAAAACACATATAAAAAACAAAAAGTATCAAAGTGAGAATGAAATGTACATAAAAATATTCCACAAACAAAACATACTTATAAAGACACAAATAACGTTTGATAAACGAAAAACACATCAGACATAACAACGAGGGAACAAAATCGCAACCAGCATTCCAGGACAACAATAACATCACCCCAGCACACCAAGGACACCAGAAAACACCAACTCTAATTGGATGTCTGGAAACCAGAGCAAGAATTTAGTTCACCGTCGATCACAACGTCTTAAAAAGACTGCAGCTACCAAAAGTGCAGCATCGTCGGTAAGTCACTTAAAAGCCTTAAAACTAAGAAAAAATAATAAAATTACAAGTAGAAACATTAATAATAATATTAAAATGGATATATCTAACAAATTAAATGTAACTAAAATAGATGTTCTGCCTGGGACAAGTCTTACCCAAACCCTGACCCAACAACCTAATTTTGAAATCCCACTTACCGCGTCCACTCCCGTTCCCCCCTCGTTTCCTGGTAGTTCGGTGAATCTGGGAGGTATTTTGGATTTGCTGGCAAGGGCGGTGCCAATTTTTTCAGGTGTTAAGTCTCCAAATGCAGCAAGCGAACTTAAGGCGTTCGTAAGTAGCTGCAGGAGGGCAATAAGTTGTTTGCCAGCTGAGGAACAACGGGTGTTTCTCCAACTACTACCCACGCGACTGGTTGGCGATGCCTATGAGTTGGTCACCGCTAAGTCAGTAGAGTCTATTGAAGAATTGGAGACACTCTTCCAGAGCTCACAACAGCCACAAGAGTCGTTCGAGGACTTGCTGAACCAGCTACGAGCAACACGACAGGTTCCTGGAGAAGAGATGAATGGTTTCGTCTCAAGATTGGTGAAAACCATGGCGCAGTGCCAAAATGCAGCAAACAAAACGTACGGCCTGGTGAACGGCGCTGCGTTCAAGCTGCAGGTAGACTTAGCAGCGAAATCCGCTCTGAAAGGTGGTACTGCAGATCCTTTTCTGAGGCAATTCATGGTGTTGGTCGGTGATGACACATTTGACGGTTTGGCCCAGAAATTAATCCAGATGGAGAAGTCACAACAGGAAATGATACGGTTGTATAACTCCACCCAAAGTAGACCCCCAGTCCCCAACCAATCTGAAAATATGACCCAATTAAACTACCCACGACTCGATCACTATCCTCATGTGCAATATAGCGCATATCCTCAGGAGACAAATAATATTCATTATTTAAGTTCTCCCCACGCCCCTGTGCAATTTGCTCCACAGCCACAGGCAAACTACATAGGATCTTATGATCTGCCTGCGCCTGTGCGACAAGCTACATATCCACATGCGGTGTCAAACAGTGTACCAATCAACGCTCCTTCTACCCTTGTTCCATATCCACAGGCTGTATCAAACAGTATACCGGTCAACGCTCCTTCTGCCTCTGTTTCATACCCGCAGGTGGCAGTAAACCAAACACCAGTCGATTCTCCACTTGCCCCTGGATGGAATTCTGTAAACCCACAGGTGGCTACCCAACAATTACCGGCTCCAGCTGCATACCCTGGGGAAAGTCAGCCAATACCAGCTCATTTCAGCAGCACCCGCTCTCCTTTTCCACAGGTTGCACGCGTAACTTGCAGTTTCTGCAAGAAAAAGGGACACGTTTATGAGGAGTGTCTAAAACGCAAAAATACGCCTTTCTGCATGGGTTGTCGGCAATATGGACATGATATTAGGGAATGTCGTGTACCCGCAACCCAACCAACATATAGAAACTATGGGCCCCCAAAAAGCGGTCGCCCACAATCAAATCTAAGAGCACCCCAGGTACAATCACCACAGGTCCCTCAACCATCAACTTCCGCTCAGGCGCGCCCCACGCAAAACTACAAAGTTTACAGCGTAGGACACAGCTGTGAATTCTGTGGCAGACGAGGCCATAAGTGGACAGAATGCCGCCACAAATTAAATTGGGAACAGGCAGGTCATTCGACTTCCGCCTCCAACAATATTCGGGAATCAAATCCGAAAAATAATCAACGTCGGTCAAATCCACAAAAGCGCACAGTCACATTGACTGTCAACGTGGATCCGGACTTGGTGTCGGAGGAAGAAGAACAGGTAAGGCATCAGAATTCTAACCGAGACACTCCAAGGAATCGGCCTCAACGACGACCCCGTCGAACAAAGGCAACGCAAAACTCCCACCCACCCGAGCCCAGCAATACGCGCTCAAATACCAACCCGCCCTCCCAAAGCTGGAGAAAGCCCTGTGAATTTTGCAATAGGCGAAATCACACGGTGGCAGAATGCCGACAAAAACAAAGATGGGAGAATAGTTCGGGAAACTCAGTACGGTCGGGTTCAAATACCCCAACCCGACCGAATTAAAATCACATAACACTAACTGTTCTCAGGCGCCACTAACCCGTGTCCCCATAGTCCAACTTCCTTTGGATATAGGGCGACGCAAAGAAATAAAATTAGTAGTAGATACTGGCGCCGAGATCAGTATAATCAAACAGAAAGCACTCCACTCCAATTGCCAAATAGATAGCCAAGACTCATGCACTCTGCAGACGCCCTTTGGTTCAGGGAAAAGTAGAGGCAGCTGTTTAGGGCATTTCGAGTTGGCACAGAGCGTGCCATGCTCATTCCAAGTGGTACACTCTCTGCCTGGGCTCAAAGAAGATGGTTTCTTGGGCAACGATTTTCTGTCCAGGAATTGCAAAGTGGATGGACCGGGACAGTGTTTAGAATTCCCTCGCATGGGTACCAACTCCGAACACTTTACCATCCCCTTCGCAAGGAATCGAGGAAAAACAGGACGAACACGGGCAGCCGATGAGAAAAGGACTATTGACGAAATGGGACCCAAAAAGGTACAACCCATAGTTGGTAGCTCTTCCAAAGCCTTTTCTAAGAAAAGTGCTGGCTGCAAAACTGCATCGCTCCCAATATCCCCGATCCCACAAGCAGAGCCTCACACTTCTATAGAAATAATCAGAGAAAATAGGACTACAGATCCAGCAGCCCCAAACTCTGAAACAGTGGAAGTTATTCTGAGTGAACCGGTTGAAATACCAGGACGTTCACAAAAGGTAATTGTGTTACCAATAGAAATCCGAGAGGAAGTGATCTGTTTGCCCAAAGAAATGCAATCAGGAATATACCTATCGAATTGCATATTAAACAATGCTTCGAGGCCAAAGATTGCAGCACTCAATATAACAGACACTGCCAAATTAATTCACCGGATAAAAGTAGAGTTACTGCCCACCAGGGAATACTCATTAATTCCCCTGGATATCCGAGATAACGAAAGCCTCCGGATGCGAGTATGTACGTCAGCAGATAAAACCGAGTTAACCCCTTCGGAGGTGGCAACCCTCCAACACATAAAATACTTGTACTCGGAAAATGAATCGTCAGGTGAAACCACAATTGATACACGGTTGGAGAAACTATATGAGGAACTTAATTTAGGGAAAAATCTAAGTTCTGAGGAGCACCAATCCATTGTGAGTTTATACCAGGAATATCACGACATATTTCATCTGAAAGGCGATTACCTGACGTACACCAATGCAATAATGCATGAAATCCCTTTGGTACAGGACCAAGCACCAATAAACCAAAGGATGTACAGACTACCCGAAAATAAAAAACAGATAATAAACGAGCAAGTGCGGGAAATGCTAGAGAATAATATTATTCAACCTAGCAAAGGTCCATGGAACTCACCACTTCTGGTAGTTCCAAAGAAAGCGGGACCCGACGGAGAAACCCGATGGAGAGTCGTAGTTGATTTCAGGAAGCTAAATGAAAAAACCATCGGAGACGCATACCCGTAGCCTCGAATAGAGGATATACTTGACCAGCTCGGTCATTCGCGTTATTTCTCTACGCTCGATCTGGCTAGCGGCTACCATCAAGTATTGGTAGACCCCAAAGACCAACAAAAAACAGCTTTCAGCACCAATTATGGACACTATGAGTTTACACGTATGCCGTTCGGATTAAAAGGAGCACCGGCTACGTTCCAAAGACTCATGAACCATGTCCTAACCGGACTGCAAGGTCTCGAATGTTTTGTATACCTAGACGATATTGTCATATATGGCAAAAATTTGGCAAACCATAATGGCAAACTTCAAAAAGTCTTCGACAAACTAAGAGAACATAATCTAAAACTGCAACCGGAGAAATGTAGGTTTCTACAAAAAGAAGTGGTTTACCTTGGACATGTCTGTTCGGAAAAAGGAGCGCTGCCAAATCCCGCTACAACTGCCAGCGTAAAGACTTTTCCAACTCCAAGAACAGTTAAAAACGTTCAATCCTTTTTAGGTCTTGCCAACTACTATCGAAAATTCATTCAGGATTTTTCCAAGATAGTACGTCCCATAACTAACCTTTTAAGAAAAGAGGTAAAATTCACGTGGTCAGATAAATGCCAGCAAGCATTTGAAAAAATAAAAGAGCTGTTAACTTCACCACCTCTTCTTATCTACCCTGATTTTACACGGCCTTTTAACCTGACCACGGACGCTAGCAATGAAGCACTAGGAGCAGTGCTCTCACAAGGCGAAGTGGGCAAGGATCAACCTATTGCCTACGCTAGTCGGACCTTAAACAAGGCCGAAAGAAATTACTCCACAATCGAAAAAGAGTTGTTAGCGATCGTTTGGGCTACCAAAAACTTTCGTTGTTACTTGCAAGGACGAAAATTTACGGTCTACACAGACCACAGACCTCTTAGAGGAATGTTGAAATTAAAGGATCCCTCATCCCGTCTAACAAAATTTCAACAAAAATTAGCAGAGTTTGACTACCAGATTGAGTACAAACCCGGAAAATACAATACAAATGCGGACGCCCTTAGCCGCATCCCCCAAAATTCCCTTGATCAACCTATATCAACGGAACAACTTTCAGGCATACACCCAAAGAAAATGCCTATTAGAAAACAAACCCCTCAGCAATGTAATGCTGTAACTCGTACTCAAACCAAAAAACAGGCAGCGAATACAAATGACAAACTTACCCAAGGACTTCCAGAAGACACTGATCCTCCTGAGAATGCAACGGTGAGTCGCACATATGAGATAGGGGTGATGGAAATTACAAACCCCGAAGAAATCCAAATAATACTCAAAGACTACCATGACCTTCCCATGGGTGGACACCAGGGAGTGGCTAAAACATATAAAAAAATTCGTAGGAACTACTGGTGGAGGAACATGTTGCGTGACATTAAGCACTACATAAAAGTATGCAAAACATGTCAAACCATGAAATCCTCACCAGCCCTGCGTATGCCAATGGTAGTGACTGACATTGCTGAGAGGCCCTTTGATAAAGTCTACTTAGACATCGTGGGTCCTATCGAACAAACTCCTACTGGCAACCAATACATTTTAACTTTTCAGGACAATTTGTCCAGGTATATGGATTGCTATGCTCTACCAAATGTAGAGGCAGAATCGGTGGCGCAAGTCTTTTTCGATCAAATCATTGCTCGGTATGGTGTTCCGAAGTGTCTAGTCACCGATCAGGGATCCAACTTTCTCAGCGGCTTATTTAAAAGCGTGTGTAAGCTGCTCCATATTAAAAAACTACAAACCTCAGCATACCATCCACAATCGAATGGAGCTCTCGAAAGAGCCCATCGACCAATCGTAGAATACCTACGCAGCATTGTGGATGAAAACCCTCAATCTTGGGATCAGTACCTGAGGACGGCGACATTCGTGTACAACAGCAGTGTACACGAAGGTACAAAACTCACGCCTATGGATTGTCTCTATGGTTTCACTCCGGAAGTACCCTCAAACTTAAAACGAGCACCGGAACCAGTGTATAACCACGAGAGTTATCACAAGCTATTAAAATACAAATTACAGAAAATGTATGAAATAGCTAGGCGAAACTTATTGGCTAGCAAACAGCGGTCAAAACAGTACCACGACCGTGTAACACGCCCTTTCACGTTTCACGTGGGCGATAAAGTTTTGGTACGAAACGAAAACAGGAAGGGGAAATTAACACCCATATGGAAAGGCCCTTATGTGGTTACATCAATTACAGGAGCCGTTAATACCACTATCAAGGTAGGCAACAGAAATGTTGTAATACACAACAATCGTCTGAAGCCATTTTATGAATAAACCAAACTACACCTGATGAACGAACTACCAATATTCCCATTCCCTTTCCTTATCCACATACATTATCTATTTGCTGCCCAGGACAAAAACCTTTTTTCAGAAATCATAGATGACTCCCTGGCAGAACACAAATGAATTGTATGTGTCGTAAATATTGTAGATAAAATAAGATCTGTAAAGTAAACAAATATGAACAAAATTGAAAGAAGTAAAAAGTTGAAAATTGTAAAACAAAGAACTTGTAATACAAATGCTTATAATAGAATTATATATTTTACCTCATAAAATTAAGCAATCATTATTATCAATAAATTAAAAACAAAGAAAAAACTCAAACCAAAGTTTTAAACATGTAAACAATAATATAATCTTTTCTATAACTACATGTAAATTGAAAAAAAAAATCTATATATATAATTAAATGAAACTTAATCTTACCATTATTTTATACAAAATAACTTTATGTGTTTACCTCCAATCTGTTTATTTCATAATTGCAATGGAATATATTCACAAAAAAAAAAAAAAAAAAAATTAAGTAAAAATTATATATAGACAGATTTTATACAAAAAGTTATACTTAACCTATAATTAATGGTCCCCCTAACAAGGAAAAATACAAAAAAAAAACCGAAATTATGAAGTTTCCAAGAATATACTTCACATTACCCATACATTACTATTGTAAGATTTCTCTTTTAAAATAAATAAATATAGATATACCTTTACTTCAATTAAGTTTAAAAAAAATGAATATATATATATTAGTGCCTTAAATACATATTAGAAAAATAACTCTTTATTACGAACTAAATTAAGAACATTTATTTGATCTTTGCATACTACTTTGAAATGTATTTACTTTAAACTTTACTTTTATAATACATGTATCTATTTTTATTATTTTTTTGTCACTTAATACACTTTAACAATAATTGTACAACCCAGCTACAATAGAACAAACCAGATTAATGTAAACTAACGTCCAAAAATAAATGGAAAAAAATATACTCTTATGTAAACTAGCGAACAAAGTTAGCATTACATGCTCAAAAAGTATATATATAAATAAAAACAAAAACATAAATCTTGTAAACAAAATACAATGATCCCAACAATTGTAATGACAGAATATGGGACACAAAAAAAAAATTTTTATTTTTCTTTAAACAATTTTTGTAAACGCGCACGCTGACACTGACATTTATTCACGCAAGGGTTCACGCCCCGGTACCCACTTTAAAAACCGTTCCAGAGTATTATTCCTCTTCTAAGAATAATACTCATTTTCTAAAGGGGGGAGGATTGTTACACGCAACGCCTACCCTCCCCTAATACTCACCCTTTTTGGGGGCCACCCCTCACCATTAACAGGATTCACCTTCATGTGAAGCCACATATGTTGATTAATCCAAATCAACATATCCAACCCAATGAGTACCTGTAAAAGTGCATTAGCTACAAAATGCATATACGGGCAAATCATGGAATCCAGATACCACATCTGGGAAAAATTCATGACGGCACAAAGAAAATAATGTGCTGCTCAAAACAGAGAATAATTCTATGGTAACGAAGCAATAAAGTATACAAAATATCTTTGCCATCGTTGACCATAAATGAACACTTGTGTAAATACCAGATTCTAAATTGTATACACGCATCCACACAATCAGATCTCGCAGATCATAAACATTTTCAATGTTTATTATTCTCAAGAAATGTACTGCAAAGCATACCTCATGGGTATCAAAAAGGATCTATTGTGAGTAAACAATGGATGAATGTATATTTCGGTCTACACGACCGAAAGAGAGAAAAAAAGTCTGAAAGCAACCATCGTCCACATCGGACATAAAAATATAGAGATTCGAATACCAATCGTTGTCCTGGACGGACTTAAAATATAAAGCCGATCGCGTTTCAAAAGTCGCGGCGAGTAACTCTTTGCGCTTACCGTACGACTTCCTCGAGTGCCTTTCGCGGAAAATATTATATGTAAAAACATCGGGCTCAAAAAAGTGAACAATAATTCGAATCTTTTGGATACGCTTGCTAAATCCAATTCAGTGTCAGTGTTGTGTTCTCGCAGAATCCCAACATAAATTAATAAATGGATTCAATCCCAAAAACTGCATTTGACTGTGTTCGCTGTGAATATAATTCGGTGTACCCAATTTAAAAGGGTTAAGAACAGATTTCTGTAGATCAATAAAGTGTCAGTTAAATTAAGACTAGTTTTCTTTGTTTGACAACGTGTGTTTTTATTCTCTGTGTGTGTGTAAAAGTGCTAAGGGTGTAGCAAACTTCTTTAACAGTTTTTGACAAGCATATAGCAGTCACTCTCTCTGCAGCAAGAAACGCATTTGTTGCCACAAAAAGTCTATTCCGAAGCAGCATTCTCAATCCAAAAGTTAAAATAATTTCATATTCGGCATTCATCCGACCTATGGCTGTCCAATATGGTACAATATACCCCCATTCTACATGGAAAAGATTCGCGTGTTCGAGAGACAGTGTTTGCGTTCCTGCCTCGGACTTAATAGAACACCAGAGTCACGATACCAGAAATTTTACCCTAATAAAACCCTGTATGATAAATCAGGACTAACTAGGATAGACAAGTTCATTATAAAAATTATTCGTGGCCACATTGCAAGGGCAATGTGCAGTGTAAATAATCTTATCGCGGGAGCATATTATCCGAACGACATGTATCTGGAGAGTACTCTCCAGAACGGGTTCATTCCCCCAGAGGCGTTCCTCTTCTTGGACGGAAAAGGTCTTATACAAGATGAGGGTGGAATACCTATTATATACCACGCTTTCCGTGGTGCTAGGGATAAACGAATTGTCCACAATAGCGATATCTCTAATAGGCCAGACCGACTTCGATTCAGTATGGTGATCAGTGAAAGAGATAAATCAATAAAAGACCGAACCAACCCCAACTGGTGGTGGCTCCAAAACGAAGAAAGGACTTCACGTCCTCAGATATAATATTCAGCTCTGGCGCAGCTTCCTCCCTTCCTTTTCCTTTGCCCTCCTTCCCGTTAACTTCTGTTTTTTTTTTGTTTTTGTTTTCATTAAGCACTTATTGTTTTGTTTTTAAAATTTTTGCATCCTCAAAAAAAAAAAAAAATCTTTATTTTTTTTTGTCATAATGCCTCGAAAAGAAGAAGAGGGTAGACCTCTAAGATAATAGTTTACTTTTTTTATAATGTATGTGTACGAGGGTTACCTTTTATATTTCGGGATTAGAGAACAAAAACAGATATTGATCGTTGAAAATCACTTTATTGTTTTTCAAAATATTCCCCATGAAGATCTATACACTTTTGCATGCGTTTGAACCAATTGTCGAAACACTTTTGCCACTCTGATTGAGGTATCTCCAACACATGCATTCTGAATGCAGCAACCGCTTCTTCAGGTGTCGAAAAACGTTGACCTCTCAGTTTGTTTTTTACGTACGGGAATAAAAAGAAGTCATTCGGTGCCAAGTCAGGACTATACGGCGGATGACCCATCAAATCGATGTTTTGGGTGCTCAAAAATGCAGTTGTCGCAGCCGATGTGTGAGAGCTCGCATTGTCGTGGTGAAGAGTGATCCGTCTTCGGCGGTTGGTTTTCCTGATTTCTTGGAAGACAACTGGTAAACAAATGGTTGTGTACCACTCAGAATTGACTGTTCTGCGTTGTTCTAGTGGTACGGTTGCGACATGTCCAGTTTTTCCGAAAAAAACAGGCGACCATTTGCTTGGAAGTGCTTCGTGCGCGAACAACTTTTGTTGGATTTGGCTCATCTTGAAACACGCAGACAGTCGACTGCTGTTTACTTTCGGGCTCATACGCGTAAATCCACGATTCGTCACCTGTCACGATGTCATAGACGTGTTTCGAAGCACCGCGACCGTATTTTTTGAGCATTTCTTTCTACCAATTGACACGAGCCTTTTTTTGGGCGATTGACAAATTGTGTGGGATCCAACGCGAACAAATTTTTTTGACAGTCAAATGTTTATGCAATATTGAATGTATGCTGGCCCCACTAACGCCTAAGGTTGTCTCAATCTCACGATAGGTCACATGACGATCTTCCAATATCAGTTCGCGCACAGCATCAATGGTTTTCGGAACAACAACTGATTTTGACGACCTTCACGAAATTCATCTTGGAGTGTACTACGACCACGATTGAATTCACCATACCATCGATAAACACTGGTCCTTGATGGAGCTTCATCGCCAAAAATTGAATTAAGTTCATCCATGCACTGTTGCTGAGTTAATCCACGCCGAAAGTTGTAAAAAATAATCGCACGAAAATGTTGACGATTTAATTCCATTTTTGGGCCGAGATGAATCTTTTAAGTTACTGTAAACAACACAAATAGCGCTCGTATGTCAAAACGTTCTGAGTGCGTATAACCTCAAAAATGTCCAACTTTACGAAAGAGCTGTCAATTGCCGGATTGCAACACTAGGGTTGCCAAATCCCGAAACATAAGAGGCAACCCTCGTACATTAAGGCCAAATCTTGAATAAATTGTTTGGATGATATTCTTTTATATAATCCATTGAACATGGATTGTTCCGTCTTAGTGCGGTTGTTGTCTTTACTCGCATTTTCGAAATGATGGGAAAAAGATGACCAATTCTGCCAAACTGTTGATACAGTCCTAAAGGAGCTGGTCACCCATCTGACGTTAAATATACGCCCAATACGTTTAATTTCCACACCGAGCGCAGTTGCACATGTTTTAATTTCTCTTTGGTTTTTCGGAGATTGACTATATAAGGAGTATAACTTGTCCATAAATATTTGAAAATGATTAACCCCATTAACCTCAGAAATAGCATCTCCTACCGACAATTCGAGCCTATGGTTTAGACAATGCCATGTAATTAGATTCGGATATTTCCGTGTTAGTCTTGTTCCTACTCCAGATTTTCTTCCTAAGATAACACTGGCCCCATCGCTTGTAAATGAAATTAAATGGTGTTTTAAATAATTATCACCAAAACCATTTTTCTCCAAACATTTTAAGAGAACCTCTGTTATGGTGTTAGCCGTTTGATCCTGCAGTTCAATTAAATCAAGAAACAAGAAATGAGGATCTTTCATTTTATCGATCTCGCATTTTAAATATATAATAAGACCTGACTTTTTACTTAAAGTATTAGATTCATCTATAATAATAGATAAGTTTCCTTCAACTTTTACTATTTGTTGACAAATTTTGTATTTCATTTGAATTCCTATATGATCAATTATTTCTGTAGCACGAAATCTAGATCGTAATCCGCGAGCTATATTAGATCCATTCATTTCCTGAAGTTTTAATAAATCAAAATGATCAGAATATGGACGATCATGTTTAGCAATATAATAAGCAGTTCTAAAAACCTTACTGGTGCTACAAATTTCAGAATCATTCAACTTATCTATAATAATTTCAAGCTTTTGCTCGTCTGCCTCTTTTAAGATTCTCTCAGCTGTTGTGTGTGAAATACTGTTACAATGCTTGTGAATTTTTTTTCGCAAAGAAGTTAGTTTTGCAGCTTTATCCTTTCCATAAGCTGATACCTGAGTGTCACTCCATTCTTTGGAGATGCTTACCCCCGCGCCTTAAAGGTCCTAAATTTTGAATAGCCGAACAACTCAGACATCCTAATTTTCCGGAATCGCATTTTAGCCAAGTATATTTTTTTTTCTTTTCAAAGCACATATCTGCAGTCCAAATACTCGGCCAGTTTATTACTGGGGATTCTGCTTCTTTTTGAAAATTTCTGTTGATGTTGATGGAATATTCATTTGATTTTCCTTAGTTTCGAGCACTTGTACATTTTCTTCTTGTTGCGTTTTAAGTTTTCTTCCAAAGGAACTGCCCAAAATGGGTTGTTTACGTTTTTCGCTCATTTTAAATTTTTAATAGCTGATTTTTTTTTTTAACTTAAATTATTTAATTAGCACTAAAATTTATTTTTATCTTTTAAAATATTTAAATTTCCTCAAAATATCTCACTTTTCCGCTGACCTCTCTCCAATTCTTTCAAAAACAAACTGTTTCTCCTCCTGTCAACGCTGACACCACAATTCGACCTCGACGGTGTTCGACTTCGAAACTTGTCAAAGTCTACACCACCGAAACCGAATTAGGTTTACACACAAGGTAAACAAACAAATTATAACATTAAATAAATTAACACTTAAATAAATTATTTAAATATATGGATTAACACAAAAAGCAAGATAAATACTCTGTTAATTAACATATTTTTTGAAATGTTTTTCAAATTCGCCAATTTAAAATATAATTTTCATTTGCAATTAACAAAATTTCTACTAAAAAAGTACTGGAACGCGTTCCGATTCTGAAAAAAGGTAGGGGAACGTCGTTCCACCCCTCTCTCCGCCCAATACACCACTGGTCACGACGAATGTGAATAGCGCTAATAAAAAACAAGTATTAAATGTAAATCGAATGTAAAGCAAATCAATTTACACGCAGACATTAGACGGCTAACATTGCACATACATTACGGAAGAAGAAATGAAGGCACTCAGGGAACATTTGCACTTCCGTGTCGCAACAAGGTAATCTGAACATCTGATCGTGTGAGTGCAGAATCCGAACCTCTATATGTATACCTTAACTACAGTATAACTTAAACGTATGTTGATAGCTTTAGCTGCCGAACTGGACGCATTATTTATTTAATATAAATGAGAGTCATTACTAATCATTTTTTTTTACCATTTATAAACATTT
Organism: Microdon myrmicae; assembly: GCA_963931805.1. NCBI lineage: Eukaryota > Metazoa > Arthropoda > Insecta > Diptera > Syrphidae > Microdon > Microdon myrmicae. The sequence goes on along the minus strand of OZ007498.1, from coordinate 163,171,324 downwards.
TTTTATTTTCTTTCTATATTCTTAGTTTCTAAATTAAAGGCTAGACAAAAAATGCTTAAATTCTAGCTTAAATAGCTTATATAATAACTTACTGGTCCTTCGCAGATGCTCTAAGCTAAACATTACTTAATATTTGTATAATTTGCCTTTCGGCGACAGAACTTTGTGGCAATACTTATAATTATTTGAAAGACAAAGAAAAATTTGAAAAACTTTGTCAATTTTTTTTGTTTTTTTTTTTTCTTAAAATTTAACTTACTTAACTTACCTAAACTTATCTACTTTTTTTTTTTTTTTATTTTTTTTTATTTTATGTAAAATCACTTAGCTTAACTTAACTTAAATCTTATACTACCCTAATTCTAGAAAAGCTAAGTCTATGTAAGCTAGCTGATGATAGTGTGATTCTATACCGACTTTGGTATCCAGGTCTTTATATGCCATTCAACCACCAGAACTGTTGACGCTGTATAATACTATCGTCCCGGTCTCTGTGGGAGATAGCCCTACTGAAGCGCAGGAGCTCTTCTTCGGTGCGCGTTGCTTCCCGGTCGTAGCACAATCGCCCGTCTACGGATGATCTACTTACATGATAGATCAGCGGAATTCCGGATCTATCCTGTATAAGCCCTTTCATGTCCAAATCAAGGAACGCCTCTGGTGGAACAAAACCGTTGCGACGCACGTTCTCATAGTACAGGGTATTTGGATAATAAGCCCCGAAAATTAGGTCATTGGACGAGCATATTGCTCTCGCAATATGTCCTCTGATTAATTTAATCATAAAATTATCCACCCTATTTATGCAGGCTTCATTATATAAAGTCTCATTTGAGTAGTACTTTTTGTATTCCGATTCCGGTGTTCGATATAATCTGAGACAGGTTCTCAGACACTTCCTTTCGAACACCCGAATCTTTTCCATCAAATTTGGACCTATGTTAAACCATACTGGACAGCCATATATGAGCATTGGCCTGATTAGCGTCATGTAGCATATGACTTTTACCCTGCTGTCAAGTTGGCTACTGTGAAATAGCCTCCCTCCCTATTGGTCTAGCCAGATGCCCAGGTATTTAACTAAACTCTTGGTTTCTAGTTTATCTCCATGCGGTCCCACGATAACTAGCTTTCGCCAGTTTTTCCTTGTGTCGTTCGTGGCTTTATATAATGGGGTTCTGAATAGGATGGCTTCACATTTCTGGAAGTTGATCTTAAGTTTCCAGTTGTCGCAATAGCGCTGCACGTTGTTGAAATCTCGCTGTATTAAACTATTTATGATCTCAACTTTCAGAGCTGTTCTGTAAATTATGAGATCGTCTGCATACGCAATAGCCTGCGGGAGTGCATCTAATAAGTCGCTAATGTAAATGTTAAAAAGAATCGGAGAGAGTACCGCACCCTGTTGCAAGCCATTCTTGATATTATACGTTTTATTAGAGGTCACATTACCACTTTTGACCACGAACCTCCTGTCCTTTGACATATCGTAAAGTACATATAGTAAAGGCTTATGTATGCCATGTCTGACCAGTTTGTAATACAACCCTTCGATCCAGGCGGTATCAAAGGCTTTTTCCAAGTCGATCAGACAGGCACCTGTGCATTGGTTCCTACATTTATTCCATTGTATGTCGGAGACCAGTTTAGCTGCGGCATGTGTGGTTTCATGACCCGCCTTAAAGCCAAACTGGTTGTTTGGAATAATGCTATTGTCGTCTACCCATTTTAGCAGAGCTTTGTTAATAGTCTTTTCAAATGCTTTACTGATGCTTGGGAGTAAACTTATCGAACGCATGTTCATTGGGTTTGTACAGTCTTTGCCCTTTTTTGCGATGGGCTGAATGATAGCCGTTTTCCAACGCGCGGGATAATATGCATTATTCACCGCGTTGTTAAACAGGACCGTGTATATATATATTGCCATTGGGGGCAGTTTCTTGAGTACGATGTTAGGTACTCCATCTATTCCCACTGACTTTTTGCTTCTTAATGAGTCGAAGATACTCTGGATTCCTTCCCTTGTGATTAAAAGGCTATTAGCCTCATCATTGGCATTAATGTCAATTGACAGATTATCGTTACTGAATTCGGTAAAACCCGGATTCTCCGATTGCCAAAGTGAAATTTCATTCCGGAGGCGCAGGTGATTCAGTAGAACTCTGTCCTCCAGGTCGTGATGTCGGCGAATGCTTTCATTCACCTTGTACATTTCCTGAAAGACAGCTCCCACATCGTTCGCCCTCTCCAAAGGATCTTCGATCACGAAGAGCTCACTATTGAAGATAGCGTTCTCTGTATCTATGCCAATGTTGGTTAGCAGCTGCTTGTTTACCTCAGTACGTGGAATTTGGAGACACTGAATCTCATTTTGATTATTTCTCCTGAATATTTTATTTATTTGTGGGAACATATTCGGGTTATTAGTTTTTATAGCTCGAATTCTGTTGTTCCAATACAAATTTGTTGCTAATCTATAATTAGCTTTAAGTAATTGTTGGAGGTTTTTTAATCGGGATTTCAGTGATATTATCTCCTGGTCTTGTCTGTCTGTAAACTGTCTGTGTAATTGTTTAAGTTTCGATAGCAGTCTGCTCTTTTTCTTGTGGAGTGCGTTTATTGTTGCGTTTCTGTACATGTTAATGTGATCTGTAACTGTTGTTTTGGGAATTGTTTTGTCCATTGTTCGTTTTACGGTTTCGTCCATTTGTTGAATGTATTTGTCGATTTCGACATTAGTCAGGTTTCTGTTTACTGGCAGATTCAAGTCATTCGAACGCAGTTCTCTTGTTAATGATCTGGTGAACCGCGGCCATCGCATTGCCCTGTAGTTATAGGGTTGCGGGATCACGAATTCCTCCAGATCTGCGAGCTCGTTCGGAAGCTCTATTACTGCCGTGAATGCACAGTGGTCGCTGTCGTATTCAATTGTCCGTAAACAGTTTGTGTTTCGTCTGTTGGTGTTAAGTAATCTCAGTCGTGAGTCGATTAGCAAGATATCTAAGAACGATCTACCTCTGGGGAACGATGGATATTTCGTAGATAGCAGGTCAGTTCTATATTCAATATGATACTGATCTAACCAACCAGCCAACTGATTTCCTCTGGCATTAGATATATAATTTCCCCAATTTCTATGCTTGGCGTTCATATCTCCCCCTAGGATAAAGTAATTTTTGTCCAGGTGCAATTGTAAGCATCGAAAGAGTGTCTCGAGCTCCGCTATAAATAGGTTTTGTTGGTGCTCCTCAGGTGCGTAGACCGCAATCGCATACAAACCCCTTCCTTGCTGAAGGGGTATGCGTACGATACAGGCTTCCAGCACCCGGAACCTGCGCACTTCTCCACTATATATTACTTTATGATTGATCCCTTTTCTAATAAAGATTGCGACACCCCCCCTTGAGAGGAGTTAGGTCGATCTCTTCGTATAATATCGTAGTTTTTATGTCCTATCTTATGTCTCTGGTTTAACTTTGTTTCCCCCGCCAGAAGTACATCAGGTTGTTCCTCTTGCAACAGGTTAAAAAGATTGGCTCTTCTCTCAGTTCTTATTAGTGAATTTACATTATATCGACTTGTTATTTAGACTGGGCGAATGCGAGTAGATCTCGTTTATTTGGCTTTGTAGCTGTGTCATCTGTCTCTGCAGATTGAGCAGGATTGCGAACACGTCTGCTTGCGGTGTTGTTTCAGTCCGTGTGGGAGTATTTGTGACTACCTGTGATGTAGCCTCATTTGGTGTTCTCCCACCCGAAGCAACTTGTGCGTACGACCGCTGCGATGTTACGGGCATTGTTGTAGTACGAGCTGGCTCTGTGTTTTTTTGCCGGGTCACACTTCTTGCCATTATTTCTCGGAATTTAGGACATCCTCGATAGTTAGCGGGGTGTCCCTCATTCCGACACACTGCGCACTTTAGAAGGGCTTTGTCTTCTACCCTTTCTTTTCCCAGAGGGCATTCTTCTGCCTTATGGTCCTTTCCGCATTTTACGCAACGGCGCTGCATTTCACAGTTAGCCGCCGCGTGACCAAACCTTTGGCAACGGACACATTGCAGGATGTCTCTGCCTTTTTTTAATTTGTCCCATGTGACCATTTGATGATCCAAGACTGTAATTTTTCTTAGACCACCAATTCTACTGCTGGGTGTTAATTGCACCAAAAAGAAGGGTAGCTTGCGGTTTTCTCTTCTTGCCTTGGGTGTGGTGAATGGTTTTACCGCGGTAAACTCGAGATCTTCGTGCTTCAGGTTTTGAAGCATTTCGAGCAGAGCCTCCGGTTCCGTTTCAGGGTCGACACCCTTTAATAGAACCGTTACGCTCTTCGTTTGTTTCGGCGTGAACGAGTAAAATTCCGCGGTGGCTCTTTTTAAGACCTCTTTAATTTTGTCGTGGTCTGCCACCGTATATGTTTGAATGGCGTGCCTGTTACCCGTCAGTCTTTTAACTGCAAAATTGTTACCTATGGCTAGCTTACAAAGACTTACCAATTCCTTACAGTCAACATCTATGGTGTTGATTGGTGGCATCTTTATTTTTCCGCTGATATTGTTGTTTTGCTGCTGCTGTGTTGCTTGCTGGTTCGTTGATCGCTTTTGTGTTGGTAGTTGCAGTTGATGTTGCTGTTGATGGTGAAATTGTTGCTGTTGGCCGACTTTTGGCTTTAGCTTATGTAGTTGTTGCGGGTTTTGTTCTTGTTCGAGTCATTACTAATCAAGTTACAGTATTATGATATTAATAAGAAATGTTCCAATTAGAAGGAAATATGCTAAATGTGAATGGGGTTTAAACTTCAAAAGATTTTCAACATTATTTTTATTTATTTAATAAGTCCAGTCTTTGGCAGCTGTGGGAAAATTAACAATACAAGAACATGTTAAAGTTCTTGAAGCCTATTACGAAAGTAGGCGTCATGCATTTCTTGAACTCCTCAATTTTTTTGGTTAATATTATATAATCGCCCTGTGATTAAGGCGTTAGAATATATTCACAGCTAGGCTGGCTTGTCGTAAGAGGCGACTAAAGGCCGAGTGGTAGGTTGGGGTCCCAACGCCCTGCCACCCGGTGAAATACCACCCCATCAAGCTATAGGCTCCGTGAAATTGTTGGGAGATATCCCTGGCCATCTTTCGCAGCTTGACTGATGGAACGGTTCTAGAAAAGGTTGGTTTAGGTGGTAGTCGGTCCCAAGGTGAGATACCACCCCGTTACGCTGTACATTCCGCTATATCGTCGAGAGCGATTCGACTATGCTTCGGACGTATGTACGTGATGGTACCTTCTGATATAAAAAATTCCGGAGGAAACTAGTTTCTCATTCGGCTTTCCGGGGGGACCACGAGGGGGGGACATCATGCAAATATTATGATAAATAACCGAACTTTAGGAAATTCATCATCGCATGATTGGCGCAAGGGTAATAACCTTGCCCTGAAAAACAAATTATTATGGGAAATTTAACAAGTATCGGATAAGGACCGGATACCGGTGGAGAGACTTGCTAAGTAAGGCCAAGATCGGATTCCGGTTGTAGTGCCGATGATGATGATGATCGGGCTCGTTCACGAGACTCTGTCGACGCTCGCTGATAACGGCAATTTATAACATTAGGGGCATCGGTTTCATCACCAAAGTAATATTTCCACCAATATTTGCGCGGTCTTATCTGGCTTGCCAGAGAATGGAGGCATTGGAACCTAATAACATGGACATCATATGGTTGACGGTCGTGCTGAGGGATTCTGTTAAATTTCTTTGTTGTCTTTACCGCTCCACGTATGACTATCTTTCACGTACCAACGGCTGAATACAGATCAATCGCCTGGTTTCTAAAATTGTCGTCCTTGCCGATTTTAATGTACACAATTCCAGCTGGTTGGTGCATTCTAACAGAACGGACGAGGCTGGGAGGCTGGCGGAGATGTCGCTATTAGTTGCAATTTGACTCAACTCGTGGAGAAACATACACCTGTACCGGCTGCCCGAGGTGATTATGCGAACACCCTGGATCTGTTTTTGACATCCGAGCCGAGCATTTATACCGTGGAAGTGGCTACGCCACTGGGAAACTCAGTTCACTTCTTGGTATCTGTCGCCCAGCCACTTGCAGTTCAAGCGAATAACTGGCCTAAGCAGCTTCGACAAGTATGGAGGAATGGGGTTGTGGCGTTTCCAACAGATCCACACACAATATACAAGCAAATAGTGAAGAACACCGAAAGAAAATCGAAAATGCACCAGCCGTATACCATAGCAATAACATAATAAATTACCGACGGTTTGTTAAAGGTTTCGCCAACGTGGCTAAAACCCTACACGAACTAACGGGTAAAGACAAGAAATTCAATTGGACAGAAAAGTGTGAGGCAGCATTCAACACATTGAAGGCCGAGTTATGTAAGACAACATTGGCATTCCCAAGATCGGATCGCCCATTTATATTGGATACTGATGGATGTAACATAGGAATCGGAGCAGTGTTGTCATAGGAAGTCGATGGTAAAGAGAGAGTTGTCGCATATTGTCGTCGAGTTCTATCTCAGCCAAAGAGAAACTACTGGGCAACAAGAAAGGAACTGCTGGCTGTCGTAGAAGCCGTTAAGAATTTCCATAAGTACCTCTACGGACGTCGATTCCACCTTCGGACGGATCATGGCGCCCTGAAATGGTTGTTAAATTTTAAGAATCCGGAAGGGCAAATAGCTCGATGGACCGAACGACTTCAAACGTACGATTTCCAAATTTCCCACCGTCAAGTGAAGGTGCATAATAACGCTGATGCTCTATCAAGAAGACCATGTAAGGCCGATTGTAAACATTGTCATAGAGCGGAAGAGAAAGAAGAGGCGTATGACCTGCGAATTGTACAAGTAGAAGTACTAGATGGGTGGACGAGTGATGCTATACGCGCAGGTCAACTTCACGATGAAGATATTTCGCTAATCATGGAACCAACGACAACAACAAATACATGTTGGTCATCATGGATTACTTCAGCAAGTGGGTGTAAGTCCTTCCAATTCCAAACAAAGAAGCAGCAACCGTCATTGAACACCTTATCAATAATTGGATCAGCAGATATGGAGTTCCCTGTGAGCTTCATCCCGATCAAGGCCGAAACTTCGAATCACAGATATTTCAAGGCATCTGTGCGACACTGGACGTAAGGAAAATCAGGACCACACCCTTACATCCGCAGTCAGACGGAATGTTCGAAAGGTTCAACCGAACAATGAAAGAGCGCTTATCGAGGGTCGTTAGTGATCACCAACGAGATTGGGACAAATGTGTACAAACCTTTCTCCTGAGTTATAGATCGGCTAATCACGATACGACAGGCCATTATCCAGCAACAATTATATTTGGACGTGAGATACGATTACCAGCCGATCTGCGATTCGGGATACCTCCAGAAGCTATAGATAAGACTGAAGACTAAGTAGCCGAATGGAGAAATCGCCTTGAGACTCATCATTTGGTTTCGAAAGCATAACAAGGTATCAAGTGACTGGATGAAAACAAGGTACGACGTTCGAGCCAACGCATCCGGATTTAATGCAGGCGATAACGTGTCGCTTTATAACCCTTGTCGGCAAAAAGGTCTCCGAAGTTGCAGCAACATTGGGAAAGATCGTATAAGATTCTCACAAGAATTAACGACGTTGTCTATAGGATTCAGCGAAGACCGAACGACAAGATGAAAGTGGTGCATCGTGACCGACTGGCGACTTTTTGTTAACCCAGAAGACCAGTGAACTTAGTTCGGGACGAACTAATCTAGGCGGAGGGTAGGGTTATGCATATGACAATCAGTACTAGAATATTATAGAAAGTCCAAAAAAAGTACTAGAATATTCTAGAAAGTACTGGAAAACTGGAGACTCTGACCAGTAGAAAATTCGAGGCTATGGAACGGGCGGAAACGAAACACCGAATCAGAATGAAGAAACCGTATAAATACGTTACACGCAGATCAGGAAGTAAGACGTAAGAAGTAAACAGTCAAAGACGCGATAAGTAAGCGATAAGTCAAGAAATCGAAGCGATAAGTCAAGAAATCGAAAAATTAAGTCGACGGTAAAAGTAACGATTGTTATTAACAGACTAATAAAGTGTTACATTAATTCAAAATCGATTTAACGGCTCTTATTTATTAAAAATAATTAATCCAGCGAACCCTAAGCTCGCAACAATATGTATCTGGAGTGTACTCTCCAGAATGGGTTTATTCCCCCAGAAGCGGTTCCCTTCTTGGATAGAAAATGTCCTATCCAAGACAAACATGGAGTCCTTATTATTTCCCACGCTTTCCGTGGTGCTAGGGATAAAAGAATTCTCCACGATAGGGATATCTATATCAATAAAAGATCGATCAATTAAAGATAGATCTCATCCCAACTGGTGGTGGATTAGTTTAGTTTAGTGTGAGGGCAGAACCCTCATTTATTTAGCTTAATGCAAGCTTCCATTAACTTAAATTAAATTAATATAAAAAGTCTTACAGACTATGTTAAAACTAGAGTAGGAAGGAGAAAAAAAGAAAAAAACCAGGAAGGTGAAGGTGACTGTGCGATGGGGGAGGTAGGGGGCTAGGGAGGAGCGAGTGTATGTGGGGGTGGTAAATTCGGCATTTGTGAGACAGTGACAGTGCAGGGCATCCCTACGTACTGGTAGGGGGCGGGGTTGGTGAGCTGGGGGAAGGGGTTGAAATTGTGGGTGGGGCTGGGGGAACTATTTTGAGGGTAGAAGAGGAGAGGTAGGATTGTTGGGTAGAGGGGATTATTGGAGGGAGGAGGCGGATTTAGGACGGGTTTATTCTGAGACGTCGTTTAAGAGTGAGGATGGAGATGTTGAAATAGAAGGAGGTGGGGAAAGAGTTGGCCTGTCGTAGCATACGCGAGATGGGTTCGTTAGCGCCATAAGAAGTGTGATGAGCAGGCACGTAAAACAGTCGTGGGTTACATACGTTACGGGGGTTTGTATGCAATGTTAAAGTGGAGAGCAAGCTTGGGCAATTGATTGAGCCAGACAGAAGGGGGTGGACAAATATGATATCGGCATGGATTCTGCGCTCTTCAAGTGTGTTTAGATTGATTAGACGGAGCCGGCTTGTGTATGGTGGTAGAATCAGCCGATTTTCCCGGTTTAGTCCGCGGAGGGCGAAGCGCAAGAAACGACGTTGAACTGCCCCAATCCTGCGAATGTGAGTCACTTGATACGGGGACCAGACCTGACTAGCGTATTCGAGTAGTGGCCGGACAAAAGTTGTGTAGAGTGATCGGGCGACGTATGGGTTAAGAAATTCCTTCGACCAGCGTTTGACAAACCCAAGGGCGGCGTTAGCCTTGAGGATTATGTATTCAAAATGTGCGGTAAATTTGAGCTCCTTGTCGCATAGGACGCCCAGATCGCTACCATCCTTTAATCCTTTAACTACTTTGGGTCAATAGTATCAGCCGATAACAATATGGAAGAAGAAATACGCGAACGGCTGATCAAATCGAACAAAGCCTACTATGGTCTATCAAGGATATTAAAATCTCGAAATTTGAATGACATCGACATCATCGGTAGATCCGATTCGGCTATACAGGACTCTTTCACCCAGATCGAGCAGGCGGCACAAAAACTGGGACTGCACATTAGTGAGGGAAAAACTACGTACATGGTGGCAACTTCTGCAAATAGAAGACCTAACGTTGGTCAAACTATCAGGGTAGTGGAGCACGAATTTGAAATAGTGGAATCCTTTAACTACTATGGGTTAATAGTATCAGCCGATAACAATATGGAAGAAGAAATACGCGAATGGCTGATCAAATCGTACAAAGCCTATTATGGTCTATCAAGGCTCTTTAAATTTCGAAATTTATCTAGAACATCTAAGCTACTATTGTACAAGACCATGATCTTACCAGTACTCATGTATGGATTCGAGACCTGGGTGCTCAATAAAAGGCACTCTGAACTCTTAGCCGCGTTCGAGAGGAAGGTCTTAAGGAGAATTGTTGGCCCTGTATGTGAGGGAATTTAGAGACGAAGAAAAGACTAGACGTCCCCAAACATAGTATGCGTCTAAGGCGCTTTCCTTTCCAACCTCCCATTCCCAATTATTTCTTATTTTTATTTTATTTCTTGTTTCTTGTTTATGTTTGTACGTTTTGTTTCGTTTTTAAATTTTTACCAGCCAGCCAAAAAAAAAAAAAAAAGAAAAGAAACAAAAAAATTAAAAGGGGTTATTATCATCATCATCATCATCATCGGCACTACAACCGGGAACTGGTCTTGACCTTATTTAGCAAGTCCTGGGGCTTGATAAATTTTCCATAATGATTTGTTTTTTCCGGGCAAGGTCATTAGTCTTGCGCCACAAGCTCCCCGACGGGGAAACGAACCCCGGTCTCCCGCGTGACAGGCGGGTATACTAACCACTATACTATCGAGGAGCCATGTTATTGCCATACGTTACGATAAATAAAACTAATGGTACGCCGAAAAGCATAAGAAAAAAAAATTGATATTGTGTAATTTAGAGTGCTTGCGAACAGCCAACAAGCTAATGTAAGAATGATACATACAAAATAAAATTTAAAATTTATTCTTACGTAAAATATGTAATTGTATTGGAAATAAATTTGGATTTAACACAAAAAGATGGCAATCACCTTTTCCTATTGACTCTTAATTTTAATTATATTCTTTGATTAACCATCAATATTTCGAAATAACCAAACTCTTAAATTGCCGCCCATGTGTAATTTGTAGCAACAGGTCCGCAGAAGATATGGAGACATATGTTATCGAAAAGTAGAGTCACTCCATCGGTCTAAGTAAAGTTGTTGCGCTGGTTACTTCAAAAGCATTCTAAGTTAACTGGCATTTAATCCTGTCGTCGGTCAGTGTACAAGGGACCTCACCAATATTAATTCATGTCAATGACATTACCATTCTTATTAAAATAAAATTGTTCGCCTTGGAATTTAGTTCAATTATAAGGGGCTAGAATTATTAAAACATAAATAGATATTTATAATACAAGTACAAGGACATCCCCTAATTTAATAAAAAGTAAGCATAAGTATAAGCAAATAAAAAATATCGTTCGGGTTGACTATATTTATAGATTTCACATTTCCAAGCAATTGCCTAGGATACCAGTCAATCAGAAATGCACGTTAAAATTAATTTCATTTAAATTCAAACAGTCGTTCTTTGGCCGAACTGCACGAATGTGCAAAGCCTCGACTGAGAATCGGTTTTCTTGTTATTGCAATATCCTGACATTCAAATCCAATGTTCATCGATATTTTTCTCCCTTCTCCATTTTAATAGGTTCTTCCGCTTCCCCACTGATTTAGCGTTTGATGGCACGCTCCAAAATTGTGTACGCGTTTTGTGTAAAAAAAGAAGCAATGTGAACCATTAAATCCACTGTCTATGTCTTTTACTTTTTTTATTTTCCTGTGCAATTGCATCAATTTCATTTGCTCCATAAACAGACCCTTCATTGGGAATATTGTACTCAGTAATTAATCATAATCTCACGATAAATTTTTTATCCTAAAAACCATTGAATGACAGTTGCTTTCACCAAGTATTGACACACACAGTAATTTCTAATATTTATTACATTAATTACCTGTATATGAGATAAGATACGTTTTATCTGCATTTATTAAGATTGTTCTGCGAATATTGCCAACAGAAATAACAGGTACTCACCCCAAATACCTTTATATAACATTAAACTTGTATTAATCGAATCTAATTGGGATACGAGTCTAATAGGTCGGCAATGATATTATTTGATGAGGTTGATACGGTGAATTGGTTGCAGGAGGCCATAAGGAGAGTATTTTTTTACTTTAATTGGTCTCTTTACGATTGTTCTATACAAAATCTTTTACTAACACCATAAAATGTTTTAGAGGTACTGCGGATCGAAAAATAAAACGTGGGAGTTGAATCTCTGAAGTTTGTATTTATCTTAATTCAAAAATTTACTGAACATTTTTGACAAAGAGGCATTATATTTCAAATTGTGCTCACGAAGACAATCACTAACGGCTAGGGGTGCGAGAAAATGAGGTTTAAAGAGTAGATAAAAGGACGAGGGCCGATATAATTTCAGTACAGGGATAAAACGGTTTTTGAAGTTGGTGGACAACGCAGCTAAATATTTGTGGGGTTCTTTTCTCCTTCTACCCGTTCATGATACTACCTTACTTTCTGTGTGTGAACACAGTAAATCATCGATACCACAGAATGTCATTTTCCAGTTTCTACGATTAGAAACAAAGGAGATATATACATATCTTTTTTGCTTATTTAGACAAATCAAACTCCATTTGAAGGACACGGGGAAAAATATACATGTCACAAGGGCAATAAACTGAGAAACTGCCAAACTAAGCCCTTGACATTGCTTGTTATTGTACTGTATCAATTTGTTATATGAAGATTACTCCGTGCCTCTGGGTGGTACTGCAAAGCGTGTTTTGGCGTTCCGTTCTACCACACTTGTACCATACAATGGTATCATCATCATCATCATCAGCACTACAACCGGGATCCAGTCTTGGCCTTATTTAGCAAGTCTCTCCGAAGGCCCCGATTTCGAGCCGATGTCATCCAGTTTGGCACTACCAACCTCTGGGCATCCTTGTCTACGCCATCCCTCCATCACAGACAAGGTCTGCCGAGCTCTCGCCTTCAAAGGACTTTCCAGGCAGGCTCATCTTCGCTCATTCGAGCTAGGTGTCCCGCCCACCGAAGTCTACCGAGCTTGATTTTTCTTACAACATTAGCTTCAAGGTAGAGCGCGTACAACTCATGGTTGTAGCGTCTCCGGAATCGTCCCCCCTCACATACGGGGCCAACAATTCTCCTTAATACCCTCCTCTCGAATGCCACTAAGAGTTCAGAGTGCGTTTTATTGAGCACCCAGGTCTCGGATCCATACATGAGTACTGGTAAGATCCTGGTCTTGTACAGTAGTAGCTTAGATGTTCTAGATAAATTTCGAAATTTAAAGAGCCTTGATAGACCATAATAGGCTTTGTACGATTTGATCAGCCATTCGCGTATTTCTTCTTCCATATTGTTATCGGCTGATACTATTAACCCATAGTAGTTAAAGGATTCCACTATTTCAAATTCGTGCTCCACTACCCTGATAGTTTGACCAACGTTAGGTCTTCTATTTGCAGAAGTTGCCACCATGTACGTAGTTTTTCCCTCACTAATGTGCAGTCCCAGTTTTTGTGCCGCCTGCTCGATCTGGGTGAAAGAGTCCTGTATAGCCGAATCGGATCTACCGATGATGTCGATGTCATCTGCGTAAGCAAGTATCTGGCTGGACTTGGTGACAATAGTCCCTCTAGTTGTAATGCTAGAGTCAGGGATTGCTTTCTCCAACGCCAGGTTGAAGAGGAGGCAAGTCAGACTGTCCCCTTGTCCATTAAAGACGTTAATTTGTTTGGACAGCAATCCCGTTATTTTTAGTTAACTAGTTACTTTAGCCATGGTCAACCTACAAAGTCGTATCAATTTATTTAGAATGCCGAACACTTCCATGGCATTATATAGTTCTACCCCGACTATGATGTCGTATGCGACTTTAAAGTCTATGAATAGATGATATAATGGAATCTTAAATTCCAGACATTTTTCCATCGCCTGTCTAAGGGTAAATATTTGATCAATCGCTGATTTGCCTGGGATGAAGCCACACTGATATTGACAAATCATGACTTTAGCGTATGGGGTTATCCGTTCTTGTAGGATAGAGGAGAGTATCTTATAGGTGGTACTCAGCCATGTTATACCCCTATAGTTGCTGCACCATGTGATATCTGTGGCGTTTCCGCCAAACCCCACTGTCTACTTACCGTAAAACCCCCATAACATTCAGCCAATTTCCTAACTTCACTAATGCAATCGCATTAGTACCTGAAAATGCTTCACACATCATATATATCAAAATCTATGATCTTAAAAAGTCCCTGTCAAAGAAAACTTACATTCCATGCATTCTCTTCGTAAGTCTGCTATATACAATTTCCGGAAGTCAGCTCCCCTCTACACATCGGCTACTACGCGTAGCAAATATTTTCTATAGGACGCTTGGTTCTGCCCCCCTTCAGCTACGGTCAACCCTCAGGTTTGACTTTACACGACACCCGCTCGTAACTCTTCAACCCCTTTCTGGCCCTCCTTAAATATTGCCATACAATGCCCTCTATTTCAACACCTTCTTTTTCGGCCCTTTCCTAAATAGTGGCGCTAATGCCCGCCAAATGCAGTCTTTATGCGACTCCGTTCGCCATTGCTCGACACCCTTCATTCATGGCTTCGGCTCCTCACTACACTACAGCTACTACGCGTAGCATACACCCAGTAGGACGCCAGGGTCTACCACCTTACTCCCACGTAAGAATCCTACCTCCTTATATAGACTTCAGGACCTTCCTCCCCAGGCCCCTGGACGTCTCCCATGCATCCCACCTACATCGGTCGGAAAATCAAACCAATTCCACCGGCCTGAGGCCCTATTAGAACACCTTACACAGGTGTCTCTACCTATCCCCATCCTGGAACACCTCATACAGGTATTCCAGTCAGTAGGCCTGTCCAAGGCCCGATATTAGCGGAAACGCAAGGCAATACACGCCCCTCATCGCCGCCTCACATACCAGGTGCATTAATACCTTCGGAGTGCGCATCTATTAACCCTAGGGCGCCCTGCGGTTGGACACAACCAACCACACACCAGGAGCCCCTAAGCTAAGTCGCCTACCAAGCGCGACCGGGCCGGCACCTCCTCACAAGTTGCCATTTGGTCGAGGTCGCAGCTACCGCTACATTGGGGCCGATGTACCGGTTCTCCCTCGATCGGTAAGCCGCGCAACTGAGTGCCCGCCCCCTTCACCAGTCCCAGCGGCAAACAATTCACCATAGAAACGTATGAGCAAAAGACACCGACTCCGGACTCGGGTCTCCTTTCCATCCCGCACACGGCAACCCGTCGCTGCGGATGCGATTAAGCCCGGGATAAGTCCCCTCCATCTCGCACATGCCATTTCGTCACTACGAACGGATTTCCGATAGGTTCCGACCTACTCGGACGATAAACCTGTTGGTCCAAGCGACCCACAACAGGCCAATGGACCACGTCGCACACCCTTTCCCTTGACGGCATCAACGCGGTAACAACCGAGTCCAAACTAGTATCGACCCAGGCCCTTACTATGAGCCAGGAACTCGTCACGCGAGTTCAGCCCTATATAAAATCTATGATCTTAAAAAGTCCCTGTCAAAGAAAACTTACCTTTCATGTATTCTCTTTGCATACAATTTCCCGTAAGATTTCTTTCTTTACCTTATCAGTCAGAACCCCCATTATTACAACCCAATCTACATCAGTTTCTGCTAATGCAACAGGATTAGCACCTGTAAATGCTTCACGCATCATATAGATCAAATCTATAATCTTAAAGTCCCTGTAAAGAAAACTTACCTTTTCATCCATCTCTTCGCATACAATTTTCCGTAAGATGTCTTGATTTATTTATCTGGAATTCCAAACCAATTCGGCACCTTCGGTACCAGACAAATTCCTGCAAACAAAATGATTCGGTTTGCATACAATGTAACCGTCATGACAGGGACCATAAATATTGCGCCGTCTATTTTCCCAGCCGCGCCATGGGTACAACAATGTTCCCTACATAAACATTGGCTGGCGACTTACACCCAAGGGACCAAAGCCAATGCGCATTCCGCGTCTCTTGGCATCGATTATACCCCACAGCATATACAAATGCAAATAGAAATTCAATACCTACCCTTACTAGCGATGCCATAAACACCATTTCCCAGTAACCTAGCTTAAACCAATTAGCACATTTCCACATCGCATCGTCGTCTCTTTGTTTAGCCGCGACGCACATTTCCAACAAAGATCCCATTAGCATCCGAGGAGTTCGGTTTTATTTGCTTTACCGAAATAATATCCCATGAATGCACTTTATGCCCTTTCATTGTTCTAGGTTCGTTCTCATCCATGAAAGAACCACGCACACACACCACTGCACTGAAAGGGTGCATTTCTGTGGTGGCCACACCCTTAAGAGAAAAGTTTTTCTCTCTCTTCCCTTTTCTTAACCCTAACCTAGGATGGAATTCATGTCAGAGTTCTATCCTCGGGGAGTCAAATTCCATCCGCTAACCATCGTGGTCACGCGATCTACCGCTCTCCGCCGGCTGCGGAGACGCGTAATATACCTCGGGGTCGTGTCGAAGTGTTTGCAACCTCCATGTCGAATATTTTATTTGCGGCAGTCGTCGAACATTGTGTTTTTATTGACTTCACATTGTAACTTTCACGTAGTGCTACCGTAAAATAAATAAAAATAAACAATAGAAATCCATTGTTTTATATTTTTACTTGTCCGGTGTTTGGCGTTTTCTTTGCTTTGTCGTAATCGTGTAGTGCTCGAGGGAACAATTAATTATGACGGAGAAGGAAGTGAACGGGTGTCCGTGCCATGCACAATACTTCCTCCTCCCATATCTCCCTTCTTATGTATGGGGCAAATTATTCCGCGACGCCAATCTTCCGACAGCTCCTCTTGCTCCCATACGTGCACCACGATCTCATGATCGTTCTTTAGCCGGACCACACGAATGTGGAATGCTCTTTATAATAAAGTATCTCTTAGTCAAGTCAGTAACAAAGTTCCACTTAGTCAGTTCAGTTGAGCCAAATTAAATACTATTCTTCGGACGCACCAAGCTCCATTTTGTTTGTACGTCAAGGGGCTAATAATTCGCAGGAGGTTTTATATATATATATATATATATATATATATATATATATATGTCTATATGTATATATATATATATATATATATATATATATATATATATATATTTATTTATTGTATATTCTATGCCCAAAAAATGGATTTTACCCTTAAGTGTCGATTTACAGTATATTTTAATTATTGCTATTCGGTTCCTTAAAAAAACACCCTTAATTCAATTAGACAATCCTTCTTTAGCCGAATCACACGAACGTGAAATGCTCTTTTTAATAAAGTATCTCTTAATCATTATAATACCTAAACATTCAATACCAATGTATATCGACAACTCCCTTCTATACCCTCTTCCTCTCTTGTGCTTGCTTTAATATTTGAGGGGTTAAACCTATTTGAATTTTTTTCATTTTTTCGTTGGCCTTAAATGATGTAGAAACATCCCCAGAATGATCTCCAGTAGCGACTGAAGTCCGAAAATATTTAAATGACACTCAGTGCTAAATTTCTGAATCGATCTTAGTTGTTCCGTATCGTAGTCAAATTAAGGAGTCCTTGAAATTCATATCAATTTTATTCTCATTTTTCCTATCTAGCGACGACGTCGTTTTAGAGATTCTTATTCAGCCGTAGCAGAATATATATTTAATTTATTATAGTAAGATTTTATATGTATATATATAATACTCAACAACACTCGTTTCAATACAAAGCAACCATTTAGACCGTTTTATTTTCTTTTGTGGAAAAAAGTTTAGATTCGCAACTTCACTGGAAGAACGGAGTCCATTCCAGAAGAAGAAGAAGAAGTTAGACCTATTTCGAGACTGGTTAAAATTCACGACATGGTGAAGAAAGTTCCAGTTATGCTACGGGGTTGGAAGCGGTGTCTAGCGAAAGGGGTTAAAGGAGTTGTGAGCCGGCTCATGCGTAGAGATATGTTGGTAACATATATCTATATGGCTATCTTCACCGAGCTGTTTCGCTACTTCAGAAATCGGTTTGTGGAACACTATTCTGAATTTTACCAGTGTTGTATAAAAGAGATGCCACAGAAATAATGCATCAACTCGAATAAAGAATATAAACAGAAGCATTTTGGTGTTGTTTAGCTCAATCAATACTTTTAAAAATATTACTTTTACAATGTTATAACTAATGCCTTAGATAATAAATATAGAGCAGCAACTTACCTATGGCAATCAAAATAAATCGAGGAGAAAAATAATACCATGTAATATATTATTATTTTTTCTGTCTTGTTTTTAATCTTCGGACTTAAAATCTGTTATTTGTTGAGGTTCAACTCTCAATTTGATAGATAAAATCACGAGACCAAGTTTTGCAAGTTATTGGGTCTCAGCTGACCTTGTATCGTTCAAACGAATAAGTGGTAGTAGCAGACTTTTTCAAAAAAAAAAAAAAAAAAAAAAGCTGCTTTGAACGTTTGTACCGTCGCCATTTTACTATTTACTATTTATTGGTCTGTAGGAAACCGAGAGATCATGACCTTGTGGGGGTGTTGTATGGATGCCAAGACAGGGGCAATGTTTCACTCACACCCACCACCGTTTCCGTGCGAATGAAAAAGTATTTCGCCACAAACAGTTCACCAAGGAGAAACGAAAATATGAATACACTTTGTTTTGCTGGATATTTATTTAATTTATTTAATTGCTTTTTGTATTTCCAAAATAGTTTTCTTTATTTACATATGTATACACTTGATTTTCGCTTTTAGTTTCGATACAATAATGGGACACGATTACTAGCACATATTTCGAAATTTATTTTATATATTAAATGGCCGCAGCCAACAGATAACACTCGACTTGGTTTGGATATTTAATTTTTTTACTTTTACAGTTGACCCCGGCGGCAATTCGATCTTGGCTTCTCTCCTCAAGTGTTGGTCATTGACTAACTGAAATTAGGGATGGAATTCGAATTTTCAATTTTGCACAACGATCAGCCAATGGTAATCGCGCTCTCTTGTACATCTTTCAATTCTCTACCCTCACCGAGGTGAATATATACTTGTATATTCGTTTGACGGTCGATGGCATAGAAAGGATGAAGTAATCGAAAGGAAAGCGCAATAACCCAGGGTCGATCTGGCTTAGCATGTGTGTATCAATGCAGCCTCTGAGGATGATCCACTGTATTGGGGTGACTGTGGTGATTTCAGAGTGCATTGAACTATAGAAAGACAGAATTGTGAAGGAGAGGAAAATGTAGTTTGCGCTATTCACGTGTAAGAAGAGATCATTGATCCCCAGCGAATAGAATGTCTGGGAAAAGTCGAAGTGACGCTACTTTGGCTAGGGTAATATTATCGTGGGAAACCCGCTGTGGAATTCGATAATTACCCAAGCTATTGGATAATGGTGCACCCGCGTCGTTTGATTCGACTTGTTGTTGCTAACCAACATGAATTGGAATTTCCGGTGGAAATCTCATGGGTTAGAGGACTGGAGTTGCCGTATGGCAAAAATGTAGCTGAATTTAATTATGCATTACCTGCATAGAATAATGAATTCAGCTATGCATCCGTTTAAAAACATGATTTACAGGTGAATAGGTTGGTAGGAGGAATTGGGGGGTGATTTGACACACTGTTAGTGGTCGAAATAAGGTTGAAATTTTGAGTTGGTTCTCCATGTAATATAGAGCGCCCCCACAACCTCACCGACTCATCTATGTCTTCTTTTTGGCGAGTCGGTGTTTTCTTGATGTATTCTTCCTTTTACCGGGTTTTTGATGTTTGTTGTGTTTATAGTTTTCATTCATTTTTGTTAAATTCCATGAGCTTGCGGTTTCAAATAGGCCACCATATCAGAGTCCCATTTTGATATGGTAAGATCTACTTACTGGTCTGATTCGACCTGGTGTCCGACATGCGCCGTTATAATACTGTCGGTATCCCCTGACTGCAAGATTAATGACCTTGCCCGGAAATTCATTCAACTTCGTACCCCACAACCTTGCCCGGAAAAAAAAAATCATTATGGAAAATTTAACAATCCTCAGAACTTGCTAAATAAGCCCAAGACCGGTTCCCGGTGATGATGATGATGATGATCCCCTGACTGCAAACCATCCAATGGGCTCGGTGATGCGGAACACCCTGGATTAGGGGTGACAAATATTTGTATGTTACTCTTCGCAAACCTGTCTGACATGGGTGATCCTGCTGAACGACCAATTTAACCAACCAAAAAAGTCATTCAGCTCTCAATTCGCCTTTTAGTAGAATAATGCTGTTCTTTTGGGAGTTCAAGATCAGTGTTGCCCTTGGTTTTATAAAACGTTGGCGGAAACAATTATCTTATCTCTATCCGATCGCTCTACGTAACCTTTGACCGTCCCCTTCTAGAATATGCTAGTCAGGTCTGGTCCCCTTATCATTCGTTCCATATTCGCAAAATCGAAAGCGTTCAACATCGTTTTTTGTCTTTAGCCTTCCGAAGATTTTTTTTATACTACTCTCAAGAGAGGCGAACCTATAGGGCCGTTCGGTGCCTCGAGATGCCACTAAATAACTGTTGCAGTTCTTCTTGAACTGTTGCAGATTGTAACTCTCCGGAAACACTTGCGCGGAGAGGGAAATTAATAAAGTATACGAAATTAAATCAATACTAGGGTGCAAGGTTCAATCTCTTAGATCTACGAAAGTTGTACCCCAATGTAAGAAATGCCAAGTTTACGGTCATACACAGAAGTAGTGTGCTAAAGAACCAAGGTGTGTTAAATGCACAGGAAAACACCTAACCATAGACTGCAAGAAACCAGCAGAGGTCAAACCAAAACTCCTCGACTGATTGCAAAATAAGGAACGAATTTCCAATAATAGAAAAGAATAAAGGATCCTTCTGGTCTGTTTAACTAAAGCCGATTTGTCTCGTGCTAGAAAAGAAGAAGGATTCTTCAGGTAATCTAAGTAAAGACAAAATAGTCTCTTGGTAGAAGAGATGAAGAATCCTTCTGGTCTCTCTAACTAAAAGCTAATTAGTTTTATGCTAAGAAAGAAGAAGGATCATTGTGGTCGGTTTAATTAAAGACCGATTCGTTTCCTGCTAGAAAAGAAGAAGGATTCCTATAGTCGTATAAATAAAGACCAAATACTCTCCTGTTAGAAGAGATGAGGGATCCTTCTGATCTATCTAACTATTAGGTGTACAAATAAGTTTCCACCGTTTTCTTTAAAAAATTAGGAATTTATTGTGAAAGAACGGTACATTACGTTTTATTCAAAGTATTGCCCATTACTCGACACTACTTGTTCCCATCTTTTTGGTAGCATCCGGATACCACGTCGGAGGAACTCTCCATCTTTTGAGGATATCCACAAATCGATCCATTTTCTTATATCTTCATATGTTGCAAAGTGCTGCTCGGACAGACCATGTGCCATGGATCGAAATAAATGATAATCAGAAGGGGCAGGGTCTAGTGAATACAGCGGATGGGGTAGGACTTCCTAATGAATTGTTTCCAAATATTTTTTCACAGGCACCGCAACATGCGGACGAGGATTATCATGGAGAAGAATAATTTTGTCGTGTCTGGAGTAGTAATGGGAACGTTTTTCCTTGAGTGCTCGGCTCAATCTCATTAATTGTGTTCGGTAGAGAACTCCCGTGATGGGTTTGTTGTATTCCAGAATACTACCCTTATTAAATTTAACACTGAATCTCCTAACACATCCTTAAAAACTTCACTTAACATATATTACATTCTCACTTAATACATACCATTCATAAACATTCACAATATTACCAGTTACAGCACACTTAATAACCTGCACCTTTTTATTTATTGAAAACATAGCAACTTGGATTTTCGTTCGAATTGAATGTGAAAAGTCACAGAAGAAAAAACAGAATAAAAGAAAAATTCAGTTCAAAAAGTTCAGTTGAGATTGGAAGTTAGTAGAGTTTAGTTCTGGCTGTTGGAAGAAGAAGTTTAGTTTGAGAGTTCTAGTTGGAGATTACAGTGGAAGAATTGTTTGAGTTAGCAATTGAATTGTAAGTTTTAGTGTGAGTTTTGTTATTAAAAAAAAAAGGAGAAGCTGTAATAAAAATAAACAAAGTAACACACAATAAAAGAAAAGAAACTATAGAAACCGCCCACATAAGCAAACGATTTTTCAATTCAAAAACGGACAACTTTATATCAAGAATTGAAATCAAACAAAACATGAATTGATGAAAGAAGATTAAATAAAGGATACTAAAAGGTCCCCGCTCTTCCCTCATCCGAGGAAGCACGGCGCCGGACTACAACACTGGTGGCAGCGGTGGGATGATCCAATCAAAGGATCCCAAATGAAAATAAAATAAGAAGAAACAAAAAAAAAACCAGACAAAACTACGAAAAAAAAACATAAAACAACGAAGAAAAAAAACATAAAACAACGGAAAAAAAATCCAGCAAAAGACCAGGATATTCAACTTCTAGGGCGTGAAGTCTGCCTGGCAAGAATAACAAAATAATATAAAATAAAGAAAGGAACACAAAGAGGAACTCTACGACACAACAAAGAAGGAAAAAAAGGACAACAATAAGAAATTCAACAAGACTTCTATCAACATCTAGAATAGTAAGAAATTTTTTCAATATTTTGTTTTTTCTCTCTTCCTTTTTTTTTTGTAGGAATATTTTACTTGGATTTTTTTCCTTTTTCAAAAAAAAAAGTGTTTTCTCGATAGAAATTTTGAAAATTCTCTTTTCAGTTTTTTTTCGACGACATTTCCGTTTCTTTTCCTTCTCGTCGAAAATTTTCTTTCTTTTCAGTTTTGGGTCCAAACCATATCGTTTCCATATATATATATATTGAATAATAACATAAAGGCCATTTTTTCATAAACCATATTTTTAAGAATTGATAACAAATTTTCGCCATACTTTAATTCAAATTTTCAATATTACGAGCCCATATTACACGAGACAGGCGGCTAGGCAGGGGGAAGAACAATTCCACTATCAACAGATACTCAGTAAAACCCCTGAAATGGCTCTGTCTGTCGGAATTTCTGATGTTTTCAGAATCGTCCCTACCTTTGACGGGAAACCCTGCGACTTAGGTAAATTTATTTCCGGGGGAGACGTTTTATTTAGATCCATAAAGAAGGCAGACCCGGATATATACGAGACGTTTTTAGAGCTAGTCAAAAATAGACTAGAGGGTCATGCTTACGATCTGATTAGGTATAGCCAAATCGCTAAGTGGGAGGATTTAAAAGATAAACTCGAATCGGAATATAAAGAGGAGCAATCTCGGTCGACGGCACACAATGAGTTGATTTCTCTGAAACAACGCTACAGAGAAACCGTCCGGGAATACGGCGATAGAGTCGCGAATGCTCTAAGGACTCTAAACTCTGCCACGTGTGAAATAACAGCAGACGCGGTGGTTAGGGAATTCTTAATGGAAGAAAACAAAAAATTGGCCGTACAAACATTTGAAGATGGACTAATGAACGAACAGCTAAAGATACTAGCTAAAGCCCATGGGGGAAATAATTTAAAACAGTCGATTGCACATGTAGTATCACATGCTGCTCGAATGGACAACTCTCCCAGGTCATATCAATATAACGAAAAACCTACATTCAATAGTATAGTCTGCCAAACCTTTGGTAAGCCAGGGCATTCTCAGGACACATGTTATCGGAACATGCAATCCAACTATTTTCCGAATAGACAACCCATAAAAAGGGAATATAACATTTTATGCAATTTCTGTGGTCGGAATAATCACACAGAGAATGAGTGTAGATACAAGATATCTAGGAATGGATCGGCTTCAACAAATTACCAACAAGGTACAACAACGCGTAACCCATTCCGAAATAATCCTACAAACTCTGAAAATCGTTTTGGTGAAAATTCTAGGAGCACCAATAGACAAAACGATAGACAAAATGTTCACTTTTCTCGGGTGCAAGAGTCGGAAAACGAGGCCTGACGCCAACCAAAATTGATGGAAGACAGACCAAAGTTTTCTATTTACAGCATTAGATCTTTGAAAATAGATAACGACCATTTTAATGAAGCTCCTAGCCAAATTTACCCTGAGCCCACATACTCCTATAAACCTAGACATATAAACAAAGATAACCCTGTCCCTAATATAAAGACTCCGATTCATACTCCCATTCTGGAAAATAATTCAGCAACACAGACTGAAAATTCGAAATTTTCAGCAGTATTAAAGACTGAAATCGCTAATATCTCAGATATCCCTATTGACAACGCAGACACTTCAGCAACCAAGACTGAAAACTCAGCAGTATTAAAGACTGAAAATTCGGATCCTGCAGAAAATATACAGACAGAAACCCCTAATATTCCGGCTATCCCAATAGACAACCACGGCACTTCAGCAACAAAGACTGAAAATTCAGCAGTGTTAAAGACTGAAGACCCAATAGTTGCAATAAAATTCGAAACCCAAGTCAGTTCAGCAGCTAATACTGATGAACAAATCTTTTCAGCAGCAAAGACTGATGGATTAAATGTTTCTACAGCAGATATAACTGAAGAAATAGTTCAAACAGCAAATAGGACTGGGAACCAAGATGTTCTAACAGCTAATAAGTCTGAAGAACTATTCGAATCAGTAAATGAGACTGAGAAACTAAACGATCCATCAGCAGTGAGTAAGACTGAAAAGGTAGACGTTCCGACAGCAGTTAAAGCTATGGACAATGACAACACTAAGCCGAAAACAATAAATATTTTAAACAACGAAAACAAACACAAACACTTACTCAAACACGAAATAATAAAAAATGAAAATAATAATTTAACTAAAATAGGTATTGTAAAGAGTAACTATATAAATACATTACAAGTCTTTTTTTTCAACAAAAAAAATTTATTCCAATGCAAAATACAAAAAAATAAAAGGTTACACCGTCATTTAAATTATTTAAGATCATTTTTCAAGAAGATTTTTGGTAATAATCATCTTTATTCAATCATCATAGTAATAGGCCCAGAAAGGTTTTGGAAACTTTTCCATAAATTTAAGGAAAAGATAAACACATAACAAATGGCCTTTGTTTTATTATTCAATATATATGAAATAATCTAACAATTGTAGGAAATGACGGAAATGAAAAAAAAAAAAAAAAAAAAAAAAAAAAAAAAAGTTAATGAGGGGGACGAAAGAAAGAAAATTTTAGAGGTAATATATATTGGAAATTTTAGAATTTATATATATTCGAACGGAAAAGGAAAGAAAGAAAATTTTATTGGTAATATATATATTAGAAATTTTGGAATTAATATATATACGGAAATGAGAATTTTGAAACAATAATATTAATATTATATATTTAATATAATAAGTAATAATGATTTTTAGATAAGAAAAGAAAAGGTTCCAAGGAGAAATATTTAAATTTAGTTAATATATAATGTAAATAGACTATTTTGGACTATTTTTCTAGTGTTAAGAACTTTTTGAGTATTGGAAAAATTTAGTTAATATATAATGTAAATAGATTAAGTTTCTAGTATTAAGAACTTTTTGATTATTGTAACCTTTGATGAAAGATTAATTTTGAAAACCTTTGTAATGTAATTGAACGAAAATCCAAGTTTTAATTAATCTTAATTTAATATATAGTTACTAGAAAATTATTCTCTTCAAGGATAATTTTCTTTCTCGAAGAAGGGTGGGATGTTGTATTCCAGAATACTACCCTTATTAAATTTAACACTGAATCTCCTAACACATCCTTAAAAACTTCACTTAACATATATTACATTCTCACTTAATACATACCATTCATAAACATTCACAATATTACCAGTTACAGCACACTTAATAACCTGCACCTTTTTATTTATTGAAAACATAGCAACTTGGATTTTCGTTCGAATTGAATGTGAAAAGTCACAGAAGAAAAAACAGAATAAAAGAAAAATTCAGTTCAAAAAGTTCAGTTGAGATTGGAAGTTAGTAGAGTGTAGTTCTGGCTGTTGGAAGAAGAAGTTTAGTTTGAGAGTTCTAGTTGGAGATTACAGTGGAAGAATTGTTTGAGTTAGCAATTGAATTGTAAGTTTTAGTGTGAGTTTTGTTATTAAAAAAAAAAGGAGAAGCTGTAATAAAAATAAACAAAGTAACACACAATAAAAGAAAAGAAACTATAGAAACCGCCCACATAAGCAAACGATTTTTCAATTCAAAAACGGACAACTTTATATCAAGAATTGAAATCAAACAAAACATGAATTGATGAAAGAAGATTAAATAAAGGAATACTAAAAGGTCCCCGCTCTTCCCTCATCCGAGGAAGCACGGCGCCGGACTACAACAGGTTCACTTGGTTTCAGCAATTCATAATACACGCCACCAATCTGATCCCACCAAATGCACAGCATGAGTTTTTTGCTATGAATATTCGGTTTTGCTGTCGATGTTGAAGCATGGCCTGGTGGTCCTCATGATTTTCTCTTCTTTGGGTTATCGTGGTGGATCCATTTTTTTTCCCCAGTGATTATACGATGCAAAGAACTCTTTTTTTTTTGCTTGGCAAACAGCATTTCTCTTATGCAAAGTCGGCGTTCAACGTCTCTCGGCTTCAGTTCGTATGGAAACCAATTTGCTTGTTTTTGAATCATCCCTAACGATTTTAAACGATGTGAAATTGCTTGTTGAGTTACATCTATTGTACGTGCAAGCTCTTTTTGCGTTTGGGATGGATCTTCCTCCAATGTTGCTTCCAACTCACAATATTACGTTTGACATCTGACAATTTCTACACAATTTTCTTTTGCAAAACGGGAATTTATTTGTACACTTAATAAAAGCTCAGTTCTCATGCAAACTATGGGAATCTGCGTAGTGCCTGAAAACCGGCTCCCGACATATTAAAAATTCAAATCACCAAGAACGATTTGCACATCGTATCTTGGGCAGGCATTGAGGGCCCGTTCGACGTTCTCGTAGAATTGTTCTTTTTCGTCGTCAGGGGTCTTCTCTGTAAGTCCGTGAACGCTTATGAGGGTTGTGTTCTTAAACTTGCCTCGCACGCGAAGAGTGCATAGCCTTTCGTCTATTGCATTAAAGTCGATAATGGCACGCTTCAGTTTTTGGCTGACTAGAAAGGCTACCCCGAGCACATGGTGTTTTGCATGACAGCTATAATAAATGTCATACTCGTTTCTTTAAATAACACCACTCGCTGCCCATCTTATTTCTTGTAATGGTGTTATGTCGCCCTTATATTCGGACAGGGCATCGACTAGCTGCTGTGCAGTTTGAGCTCTGTATAGTGAGCGGACTTTCCATGAGAAAAATCTCAAATCGTTTAGCCATTTTCGTTTCCGTGGTTGTCGTCGTGTATCCGGCCCATGTCTGAGGGTTGTTAAATTTTCCATAATAATTTGTTTCTCCGGGCACAGTTATTAACCTTGCGTCCACCTTTCTCAGGATATCGCTGCATGCATTGGTTCACTACTTGGCGGGTGCCAAAGTAGCTATCCAGGGGTGTCACGTGGAGACTGCATGTCAACTTTGATTGAACAGGGACAAGGATCGTCCTGGCCTTCGCCGGGTTGAAAACAATCAGCGACTTTGCCATGTAGGTTTGCTCCCGCCCCCCCAAAGAGCTCTTAGGGTGTGTATGTCACATATTGAACAATTGCGATACCATAATATCTGTACACGATGAGGACCAGACCGCATCACAGGCGAAAACAACTGGCGTCGATTGGAACGCTGCGAGCAACAACAACAAGAATATCCCGAATTTCATGAAAAAATCGTCTTCAGCCATGAACCCCACTTTTGTTTAAATGGCTTTGTCAGTAAGTAAAATATCTATTATTGGACAGCAACAATCCGACATGTGCTTCAAGAGACTCCATTGTATTCACAAAATGTAACCGATGTGATTGGACCCCATCGAAATTGTCATGCCCTTATTACAAAATGGTTATGGCCCTATTGAAAAAATCGTAACCTCAAGGGTAATTTTTACACCTCGTACGATAAGGTAAGGGCCGCTGTCAAGTCTAAGGAATTTTTCAGTGACAGAATAAAAAAAATGCTTACAGGTTGGGGGAGATGTGTTAACCACAACGGTGACTATGTTGAAAAATAAATATATGCTTTTGAAGCTTAAGAATTGTAATTTGATATACTTCTTGCCCGATCTTGCTATTTCGTTTTTGTTCGCACTTCACAAGCATGTGAGCATTACTTTTCAGACTACCCAGGTAGCTGACCTGCAATGCAGATGGAGGACAAAAGAAGGAAGTCACGTGTGTCAGAGTGTCTTATCCTACTCGGTAACATCTGCAGGTCCGTAGTAAAAATATATCCAAATAGATCATTTGGGTAGCTTTTGTAGAGGATTATTATTACTTACCGCGGCATTAATACTTCATGAAATAGGAAGTTATTCCAACAACTCTCAATCCTTTAACCACTTCCGTTACATTTAAATATATTATTGTGTAAAGCCTTTGTTACGGAGCAGGGTACCGTCTCAAAGCATTATAAGTTAATAAGTTTTCTTTTTAAATTATATCACTTTCATCATTGCATAATACTAATCCTTATAACTTAATTACGTTCTTCAATTTTTCATCTAGTCATAAATTATCGATGCACCCTCTGCAGGACCAGGTAGTATTTCTTTAAGTTGAATTAATTGTACTTGACAATAACTTTCACATATTGTTCAGTTTTGTGAATCGAATTTGAGACGCTTATCTTTACATTTTCTAAAGCTGATTACTTTCACAATGATTCTTTTTAGTTTTCCTTAAGGGTTGAGTTTGTTAATTCTCAAAAGGATATAAAAACATATAGAATATGTTCATAGAGTTGCAGGCAGTAGACACGTTGTTTCCATGAGACTGTAATTTTTTATATTATAAAGATTATAAGATTTAAAGCAAACAGTAGCTTGAATTAAATGATCCGAATGTAGCTAATCGATGAATTAGAAACATCTCCCACTGCGAAATCCTTCTTTGTCACAAGGACGACAAAGAAGTAAAAAGGCAGAAATAAGTATAAATGAAATAAAAAGTCAGCGACGAAATATTATTACAATAAGCAAATCCAAAAACGTGCCACGTATTTAGCTTTCCCTTCTTTGGTGGGCGTGTTTAAATTGAGCTTAAAAACAAAACGAAGACACAGTAGAAAAACGGAATAGAAATCGAAGTTGACGTCGATATCGCATTTCTACCCACTAACTTATACACATCCATTTGAATTAACAGGGAACGTGTAGCACTGGAAGCCAATTTGTGATCATTTTCATCTAAAATAATTCCTCTTTGACGATAGCATGACGTCTCGTTTTTTCTAACAAGCAATTAATAAGTCTAATGTATCTACCCCAACAGGGGGGGCTACCAGCCCTCTGAGAATGCTTTTGTTCCCTACAATCAACAGTTGGTGATATTGTATTGGTATATAGTATAGACTAAACATCATGCTGTGACTGAATGAAATGAAAGGATATAGTACACTCTTCTGATTGTTTTGCCGGTATTGGCGGATGATATAAAAAGTCGTGTGGCGGAACTGTGCTGTTCACACGTCCAAGATCCGTTTATCAGGATACTCTAGCAGCCGAAGTGGAAGATACTCCGGTTGAGTTGCTATCATATCTTATTTGTGCTATCTGAAAGGAATCCATTTTCCTAGTTACTGAACAGTATATTAGTGAAAAGTTAAATAAGAAATTAAATTCGGTATGTGAATTTTGTTATTTTTTTATTATACTTAAGTAATTTTTATTAGTTAGTTTTAGTGCTATTTAATTATAAATATTAAAAAACTAAAAAAAATATTATAATTAAAAAAAAATTAAAAAACAAGCCTGACACTGAATAAAAATTGTACAATGTCAATTCAATGTGTTTTTAAGTTTTAAATGGTGGCGGGTGTAGCATTAAAATTAAATTTGACAAATTGAACCTACAAACGCCCATTGTCGTTATAACAGCTAAAAAATGTTTAAAAAAATGTATTTTTGTGACAAACAATAAAATATAATATAATATAATATAATATAATATAATATAATATAATATAATATAATATAATATAATATAATATAATATAATATAATACAGTATATTATAATATAATATAATATAATATAATATAATATAATATAATATAATATAATATAATATAATATAATATAATATAATATAATATAATATAATATAATATAATATAATATAATATAATATAATATAATATAATATAATATAATATAATATAATATAATATAATATAATATAATATAATATAATATAATATAATATAATATAATATAATATAATATAATATAATATAATATAATATAATATACTATAATATAATATAATATAATATACTATAATATAATATAATATAATATAATATAATATAATATAATATAATATAATATAATATAATATAATATAAAATAATATAATATAATATAATATAATACAATATAATATAATATAATATAATATAATATAATATAATATAATATAATATAATATAATATAATATAATATAATATAATATAATATAATATAATATAATATAATATAATATAATATAATATAATATAATATAATATAATATAATATAATATAATATAATATAATATAATATAATATAATATAATATAATATAATATAATATAATATAATATAATATAATATAATATAATATAATATAATATAATATAATATAATATAATATAATATAATATAATATAATATAATATAATATAATATAATATAATATAATATAATATAAAATCTGGTTATGGGTTTTTACGTAAATTATATAGAAGAGTCTATTCAATTATTTTGCAAACCAATTAGTTAGATATCAGAATTTTAAACAATCGAGAAATGGTAATTGCAAAAAATGGTGTACGATATTTTGCTGGGGTTTTAAAACATATTTTCCAAATTGTAGTATAATTTTATTTTATTGTATTAGTGTTCTGAATGTGTTAACAAATTTTCATAACTTACCAATCCTGTAATCATTGAATGAGCGTAACCTACCAGACCTTGTTTTATTTGGCAAGGTTTGGAACTAGGGTCTATAAATTCTAAGGGCAAGTTCCACCAGACCGAACACCGTCCCTACCTCGAGAGTCATCTTAAATTTACATTTCTTCTATTTAAAATAAATTTTTCACATATTTATTTTCGAGGGATAGGTTCATTACAATTATTTTGTATATCCTTGAACTCCTTCTGATTATACGTATGTAGGTAATATATACAGTAAACAAGCTAAACAACAATACAAAAAATATTTCATAATCCATAAGAATTTACATTTCATTTTTTTTTTTATATTTATTTCAATTACATGTATGTACAAAAAAGAAACTTTAAAAATATTTAAAAATAGCGGAGCTACGAACACTTCGGTCAGGTTTCCTTTCTAATCTGCGTGTTAGTCGTCAAATTTCTAGACACGTCCGTTTTTATTTGTAGCAGAAAACCACAATTATTTTATAAATGAATGAAATTCTTACGTAGCATTGCTGTGCATTGGGAAATACCAAAATTTTGTAAATGTCAGCATTTTAATTTTTTCTTTTTTTTTCAGTATGAAAATTAATTAGAAAAAAAAATGTATAAAAGTTCGAAAATCAAATGACAAATTTCCTATCCTACATTATCATCATCATCATCGGCACTACAACCGGGAACCGGTCTTGGCCTTATTTAGCAAGTCCTGAGACTTGTTGAATTTTCCATGATAATTTGTTTTTCCGGGCAAGGTCATTAGTCTTGCGCCATCCTACATTATATGTAATGCAATTAAGAACATATGTGCATGTTGTAAATTTGAAATAAACAAGTCGAATAGTCTTTGAGAAATTTGTTCCAGCAGTTTGAAAAATGTAGTCGCGATAAAAACGCAAAAGTAGAAAAATAATTATTTAAAAGCCTTACCTTTCAATCTACAATTCATGGGCCATAGGCAATTCCTACAACGGGGGCAGTAGTGTCCTCGGATTCTTTTTGCCCAATTCTACTTAATTTATGAGCCCCTCTTATCACCTCCTTTGCTTTGATGTTAGCGATTGATAAACAAAAAGCGTTTTGTTCTTCGCACATTCGTTTAGCGGACGGTCTCATGTTTAAGTTTAAAGTTGCATAATTCGTATCGCAATGGTGTATCCATCATAAAAAAAAGACTGCATCCCATATCATCATCATCGGCACTACAACCGGGATCCAGTCTTGGCATTATTTAATAAATCTCCCCACCGGCCCCGATTACATTTCGTCATAACATAAATACTACATCAAAAATACATCTCATCGCTTAAAGCAATTTGTAAACCCCAACATGTGTACGGTACATGTCTCCATAGCGTAATTACATTTTAAGCCATCATCATCATCATCGGCACTACAACCGAGATCCGGTCTTGGCCTTATTTAATAAATCTCCCCACCGGTCCCGATTTCGAGCTGATGTCAGCCAGTTTGGCACTCCCAGGTTCTGGGCGTCCTGGTCTACGCCATCCCTCCATCGCAGACAAGGTCTGCCGCGCTGTCTCCTTCCATACATCCTGCCACAAAGGACTTTCCGGGAAGGCTCTTCTTCGCTCATTCGAGCTAGGTGTCCTGCCCACCGAATCTACCTTAGTTTCAAGGTAGG
Source organism: Microdon myrmicae (assembly GCA_963931805.1). NCBI lineage: Eukaryota > Metazoa > Arthropoda > Insecta > Diptera > Syrphidae > Microdon > Microdon myrmicae. Next base: position 163,138,826 of record OZ007498.1, on the reverse strand, counting down.
TCGCGTACAACTCATGGTTATAGCGTCTCCGGAATCGTCCTCCCCCACATACGGGGCCAACAATTTTCCATACATAAGTACTGGTAAGACCATGGTATTGTACAGAAGAAGCTTGGATGTTCTGGATAAATTTCGGGATTGATAGACCATAGTAGGCTTTGATGGATTTGATCAACCGTCCGCTTATTTACTTTTCCATATTGTTATCGGTTGATACTCTTGACCCAAGGTAGTTCAAGGATTGCATTACTTCAAATTCGTGCTCCACTACCCTGATAGTTTGACCAACGTTGGGTCTTCTCTTCGCAGAAGTTGCCACCATGTACTTAGTTTTCCCCTCATTAATGTGCAGTCCCAGTTTTTGTGCCGCCTGTTTGATCTGGGTGAAGGAGTCCTGTACAGTCGAATCGAATCTACCGATGATGTAGATGTCATCTGCGTAGCCAAGTATCAGCCTGGACTTGGTGATAATAGTCCCTCTATTTGTAGTTCCCGAGTCACGGATTGCTTTCTTCAACGCCAAACTGAACAGGAAACAGGCCAGACCGTTCCCTTATCGAAGTCCATTAAAGATGTTTATGGGGGTGGACAGAAATCCCGTTATTTTTACTTGACTAGTTACCTTGGTCATGGTCAATCTACAAAGTCATATCAATTTGTTAGGAATGCCGAACTCGCTCATGGTATTATATTGTTCTATCCTGGCTATGCTGCCGTAGGCGGCCTTAAAGTCTATAAATAGATGATATAGTGGAATCTTAAATTCCAGACATTTTTCCATCGCCTGCCTAAGGGTGAATATCTGATCACACGCTGATTTGCCTGGGATGATGCCATACTGGTATTGAGCAATGATGACTTTAGCGTATGGGGTTATACGTTCTTGTTGGATAGAGGAGAGTGTCTTATAGGTGGTACTCAGCAATGTTATACCCCTATAGTTGTTGCACGGTGTGATATCTCCCTTCTTATGTGTGGGGCAAATTATTCCGCAACGCCAATCTTCCGACAGCTCCTCGTGCTCCCATACGTGCACCACGATCTCATGATTTGCGTGAGGTAACGATGTCCCCCCTTGTTTCATCAGTTTAGCTGGTATGCCATCAGTTCTGGGGCCACCTATTGCAATAAAGACGGCCAACAACTATCACAATCAAAGCTATATTACATATTGCGGATATATGTAGGTTCAAGGATAGATTGGTAAGGTACTACCTTGGTAAGTTTTTTGTGTATTTTTTTAAAGCCTGTCGATATAAATTACTTTCTCTGCTGTATCTCCGGATATGAATACGATTCTTTCAATTTCGTGTCGATTGTCACTGAAGATAGTTAGATGGAAATTAACTTTAACAAATTTATGAGCCTGTTTTTAATCCTTCGGCATACAATTGCGTCTGGAGACGTCATCCATTTCATGAGCCATTGTAGACATTAACGTCTCCGAGACTTCCCTCCCCTCCTTCCTTCGCAACCGGTCAGAAAAAATCGACAAAATATGCCGAAAAATCTGGTATCGTATAAGTTAAAAATGGGAGAAGTAAAAAATTATCTTCTAGAGGTATTCTGTCGTTATGTGGGTTGACAGGAACGATGTATATATAATAAGCACCAAGCATTCAAAAGCAGAAATTCTTGACACGAGAAAAATATGAAGAAAAAAGGGAGGTGAGGAAGAAAATGTTCTAAAATCCAGGTGTGTAGTGGAGTATAATCGTGGAATGGGAGCTGTCGATAAACACGACCAACTTCTTTCATGTTTCCCACTTATGCAAAAGAGTGTCAAATGATATAAAGAAATGTTCTTTAATCTGTTTCACAGAGCAAAGCAGTCGATTGAATATCGTAGTAGATATTCTACACAATTTGTCTCTTCGTAATTATACGACACGAGAATGAGAAAACATTGGGCACATTTTCCTGAACATATACCTCCGACAGGAACACCCTGCAAAGAGATGCCACGTGTGCGCAAAAAATAATGTAAGAAGTAAAACAACTTGGCAATGTTAAAAATGTCTAGTTCCTCTCTATATTCCAAAATGTTTTGAAATGTATCAAACCTTACTAAATTATTAATTTATTATTTTATAATCTTACTAAATTACTGTTCATTAAGATTATACATGAACATGATTAAATATTATATAACAATGTAAATTTCGAGATAAAATTTTCTGCTTCTAAGCTTGCTGTTTCAGTTGATCGTGATTAAATAGTATTTTTCGGACGCATCAAATTCTATTTTATTTGTACGTCAAAGGGCTAATAATTCGCACGAGATTTTATATATATTTACTGTATATTCTATGCACCAAAAAGGGATTTTACCCTTAAATGTCGATTTACAATGTTATTTAATTATTACTATTGCGTTTCTTCAAAAACAAAAAAAAACCCTTAATCAGGTAGACAATCGTTCTTTAGCCGGATGACACGAATGTGAAATGCTCTTTTTAATAAAGTATCTCTTAATCATTATAATACCTAAACATTCAATACCAATGTATATCGACAACTCCCTTCTCTATCCTCTTCCTCTCTTGTGCTTGCCTTAATATTTGAGGGGTTACACCTATTTGAATTTTTTTCATTTTTTCGTAGGCCTTAAATGATGTAGAAACATCCCCAGAATGATCTCCAGTAGCGACTGAAGTCCGAAAATATTTAAATGACACTCAGTGATAAATTTCTGAATCGATCTTAGTTGTTCCGTATCGTAGTCAAATTAAGGAGTCCTTGAAATTCATATCGATTTTATTCTCATTTTTCCTATTTAGCGACGACGTCGTTTTAGAGAATCTTATTCAGCCGTAGCAGAATATATATTTAATTATTATAGTAAGATTTTGTATGTGTAATATTCAACCACACTCGTTTCAATACAAAGCAACCATTTAGTCCGTTTTATTTTATTTTGTGGAAAAAAGTTTAGATTCGCAACTTCGCTGGAAGAACGGAGTCCATTCCAGAAGAAGAAGAAGAAGTGAGACCTATTTCGAGACTGGTTAAAATTCACGACATGGTGAAGAAAGTTCCAGTTATGCTACGGGGTTGGAAGCGGAGTCTAGCGAAAGGGGTTAAAGGAGTTGTGAGCCGGCTCATGCGTAGAGATATGTTGGTAACATATATCTATATGGCTATCTCCACCGAGCTGTTTCGGTACTTCAGAAATCGGTTTTTGGAACACTATTCTGAATTTTCCCAGTGTTGTATGAAATAGAAATAATGCAACAACTCGAATAAAGAATATGAACAGAAACATTTTGATGTTGTTTAGCTCAGTCAATATTTTTATAAATATTACTTTTACAATGTTACAACTGATGCCTTACATAATAAATATAGAGCAGCAACTTACCTATGGTAATCAAAATAAATCGAGGAGAAAAATAATACCATGTAATATATTATTATTTTTTCTGGCTTTTTTTTTTTTATCTTCGGACTTAAAATCTGTTATTTGTTGAGGTTCAACTCTCAATTTGATAGATAAAATCACGAGACCAAGTTTTGCAAGTTATTGGGTCTCAGCTGACCTTCATTTTACATTTGCACTAAAATTTAATCGAGTGGCCACTCTGCAGCTGTATAGTCAACAGAAACTGGAAGCACGGTATGGTGGCGTAGGCGAATTACCGGGACATGAGTTCAAACGAATAAGTGGTAGTAGCAGACTTTTTCAAAAAAAGGCTGCTTTGAACGTTTGTACTGCCGCCATTTTACTATTTACTGTTTATTGGTCTGTAGGAAGCGGAGACTTCATGACCTCACCGACTCATCTACGTCTTCTTTTTGTCGAGTCGGTGTTTTCTTAGTGAATTCTTCCCTTATGGCAGTGTCGGCTCATCACACCTACTCTTACCGGGTTTTTTATGTTTGTTGTGTTTATAGTTTTCATTCATTTTTGTTTATTCCCATAAGTTTTGGGGTTTCAAATAGCCCACCATATCAGAGTCCCATTTTGACAAGGTAAGATCTACTTACCTGTGTTACGTACCAAAACCACCCCCCCAAACATTCATACCGGGTGAAGCCCCATCAATTTCGGATCACATGTAGTGAATCCCATGCAGATTGATTAATGTGCCAATCCGCTAAGAAAATATAACCATAGAGTCCAGATATACATCTGAGAACAATACTCAATGACTTTAATCCATTCTAAGGGTACATTTCCTAAACGGAAAAAGAGCGGTGCATGTAAATAGGATTGATGGACAACAATAGCATTAAGATGTACAAAATATCTTTGGCACCGTTGTCCTTTAAAAAGTAATTACCAAAAACACTCGTGGTAAATACCAGTCCGAAACATTACTAAATAACCCAAGTAATGTTTAATGACCTATGAAAATTGTCGATCCTAGGAAAATTACCGAAGGATCAAACAAAAGATCGATGGCTCACAATAGAGATCCGGATACAAAGGATTTTATGTGAGGCCAGCGAGAAAACAAAAAAGGAAAATAATATAACATTGCTTTTAGGTAACGTGGAAAAAAGGTTTCCTTCCGATCAAACGATCGAGATAGAGTCGAGTTGGTTTTTTGCATTTGTCCAGAACGGACACAGGCGCTGTTTTTCGAGTTTGGTTTTGAAAATTTGACGGGAACGGTCCGTGACGTGTGTGCGAGCCAAAATAAATTAAGTTAAAGTTGGTTCGGGACGATTGACCAAAACGGTCAAGCTGAGAAGGATTGCTGGAGTTGTATTCGTTGTGTTTCAATAAGTGTGAACGACATAAGTGAAATAAAATATAGTTAACCTAGTCCCAGAAATGATGTATGTTCCAATAAGTGTGACCGACATAAATGACATTAAATATAATTAATATAGTTTTTAAAACAGGACATGTTCAAATACGTGTAAACTTATTGTTCCTGAAAAAATACAATATTTTAATATGTGACAACGCGACGGAAGCACAAGAATACGTGTTGCAAAAAACTATTATACGAATGAAAATTTTCGAATATATGTTATATTAGCTGACAAGTGTTTGTTTTAAAGGTATGCAGTGTGTGTGGTAAAGGAATCTTCCTTACACCTGTCTGATTTTGTAGGATAGAGGAGAGTGTGGCGGCTCCGCCAAACCCCACGGTTCGCTTTCCTGAAAAACGCCCATAACTTTCACCCAATCTCCTAATTTCACTAATGTCAGATCAGCCGAAGGAAAACTGAGTTATCTTTTTAGAGCCAAGAAATACTTTACTCCGGCCCAACTTCTTCTCCTATATAAACCTCAAATTAGACCCGCGTTCGAATATTGCTCTCATGTTTGGAGCTCGGCTCCTAAACATACCCTCGACCTACTTGAGAGCATACAGAGACTAGCGATCCGCCTGATCGGGGACTCGGTGCTGACGTCGGGACTACAGTCGCTATCACATCGAAGGCGCGTGGCCGACCTCTGTCCGTTGTACAGATATTATCACGGGTGCTGTTCGTCGGAGATTCTTGGTATTGTTCCACGCAATTCGGTTTATATGCGCTCCACAAGACAATCTGACGGATCGCACCCGTTTGTGGTTCATCTCCCAACGGTGCGAACATCCCTGTATCAGAACTCGTTCCGTTACAGAGCGGGGAAGCTGTGGAACTCCCTTCCCATGGAAGTGTTGCCGGAGCGTTACAACCTGCAACTGTTCAAAAAGAACTGTAACAGTTATTTGATGGCATCTCGGGGCGCCCACTCGACGCTATAGGTTCGCCTCTCCCGAGAGAAGTCTAATAAAAATAAAATAAACAAAAAATGCAATCGCATTAGCATCGTAAATGCTTCACGCATTAAAGAGATCAAATCTGTTATCAAAAAAGCGCCTGGAAAAGAAAACACCTTTCATGCATCTCTTCGCATACAATTCTCCGTAAGATTCCTTTCTTAACTTATCGGGCAGAACCCCCATTGTTACAACCCAACTCCCATTGTTTCCCGCCAATGCATTTGCATTGGCACCTGAAGACATTTCCTTTTACAAGGACATTTAAGACATACAACGCATTATCTAAAATTCCTAGAAATAATTCTTTAAAGTGCATATGGCATCATGAATCTCAAGCCAGTCGGCACCCTTTGTCTGTGTTAAAATCTTATGTCGGACAGCTTGTTTTTACAGCTGCTATAAACCGACCCGCGATTCGTTTGTACAATCGACAAACAATTCCCGCATCCCAATTATTATCATCGAAACTGGATCCTCTAGCATTTTCTAGTATAAACAAGAACTCGGTTCCTGTACCAGTCGGAGATGTCATAAACTATATTTCTACGCATGTAAACATGCATAAGCTCCAAGTCATCGTTTGTTTTCCCACTAACAAACAATCTTCAATTTCTTTCCCTGCCGCAACTAATTACCCGGCATATACAAAGGCATGCAGGGAATTCGTTCGACCACCAATCCCATTAGCACCTTTCCCAAAGTCTACTGTAGCGACGATGCATCGCGTAAACAATGAACTGCATTTGGTCGTTTCTCCCTTTTGTCTTTACCGCCTGCGTGTTTCGTTTACCCATTACCTTCGAGCACGTCCAAACAACACAGATCTGAACGATCACACACATACCACCATGATCTGCATTGCGAGATCTGGTTTTCTGTTCCAAAAAGAGAGACTTTACGTCTCTCTTGTGGTAGGTAAAACATATCCTTAGTGGAGAGGATATCCACCACCATCGAATCGAGGGTAAATCAAGAACCAGATTATAACCCTCGATGGAGTCGAATTTCATCCGCCGACCACGCTGGTTGCCCGAGTTCCCGCCCTTCGTCGCGCGGCGGAGGAGCGTAGTTATACACAGTCGAGTCGCAAAGTGTCTTGAGACGTTATTTTCAAAAGTCCTCATTCATGTTAATTGAAATTCATTTGCGAAATTTCGCTTTGGAAATCAAAACAAAATCAAGTGCTCGTGGAAACATAGACTAAATGAATACAAAAATACAATCACTCGCATTATCACCAGTACTGTAATTTCAAAAAACCTCGCTGCAGTGATATAAAATGAATAATAAATGTCTAGACATAATCCGAACAATATTGTGTGTTTTATTTCAACGGTTTTGTCTCTTTGCTGTGTCGCAGTGTCCTGGGTGTTTATCTCTCACCCTTTACCCCTGGTTATGAACGAACGTGGCGGCGTTCGTTCATTTATTCGTGATTAACTTTTGGTGGAACTTTAATGACAGTCGGATGGGGATAGGAGTGAACCGAGTGTCCGTGTTTGGCACAATACTCCTAATCCCCACAAGAGTATCTTATAGGCGGTACTCAGCAATGTTATATCCCTATAGTTGCTGCACAGTGTGATCTCCGTTCTTATATATGGGGCAAATTATTCCACGACGCCAATCTTGCGGCATCTCCTCTTGCTCCCATACGTGCACCACGATCTCATGAATTACGTGATGTAGCGCTGTCACTTCTTGTTTGATCAGCTCAGCTAGTATGCCATCAGCTCTGGGGGCTTTATTTGATTTGAGTTTCCTTATGGCTTTTACTGTTTCCTCAGTGCTTGGTGACGACAGCATTAAAAAGGTGGATTTCGTTATACTTGAGTAACCGACTCTACAGAGTGCGTTTCAGATCCGGTCTCTCAAATCCCTTTCGTGCTGCCTCTGGAGTCCCTCAGGGCAGTCATTTGGGCCCTCTTTTGTTCATATTAACAATAAACGACAACAATGCGATTACCAAGCATATCTGTATCTCCCTTTACGCCGACGATACCGAATTCTTCAAAACAATTTGTTCTCCGCTTGATTCTTCCCTTCTCCAGATAGACCTTGACAACTTTTCGTTACGGTGTCAGAAGAATTTTCTGGAGCTTAATCTGAACAAATGTCACTTAATTACGTTTTCACCGCTGCACGCCCCTTCCCCTCTCCGTTCCTACTTCTTATTCAAACAACCTTTATCCTCTTTTAACTCGACTCGAGACCTCGGCATCTTAGGCGGTAGTCAGTTAAATTTCTTCGCACACATTGACGATTCTCAAGACCAATTCAGTCCTCGGCTTTGTAAAACGCTGGTCTAAGGAATTTTCTTACCCTTACGTGACCCTAACGCTCTACAATACTTTCGTTCGTTTTCTTCTTGAATATGTTAGCCAGGTTTGGTCCCCATATCAAGTGTCCCATTTCGACAGAATTGAAAGCATTCAACGACGATTCTTGGGTTTGCCCCTCCGAGGACTGTGTTGTGAAAACCCCCTATCTCTGCCCCTTACACAAGTCGTCTCAAACTAATTAACCTAATCACTCTAGAACAGCGAAAAATTCACGCTAACATTCTCTTCATCCACCGCCTTCTATACCAATCCCCACCTATGAAACGATCGTCTATTTTATCTACGAGTCCACCACACCTCGTATGGCCTTAATGAGCCGATCTCACGTATGCTACGCAACATCAACTCTTACCCGGCATCCTTTGTTTTCAACGTCACCTCTCCTGCTCTCTCCCTGTTCCCTTACTTTCTCCTCTTAGCCCCCACCCGGACATCATCATCATCATCGGCACAGACACATCATCATCATCACCGGCACTACAACCGGGATCCGGTCTTGGCCTTATTTAACAAATCTCTCCACCGGTCCCGATTTCGAGTCGATGTCATCCAGTTTCGCACTCCCAGGCACTGGGCCTCCTGGTCTACGCCATCCCTCCACCGTAGACAAGGTCTGCCGTGCTGTCTCCTTCTATGCATCCTGCCACAAAGGACTTTCCGGGCAGGCTCCTCTGCGCTCATTCGAGCTAGGTGTCCCGCCCACCGTAGTCTACCGAGCTTGATTTTTCTTACAATATTAGCTTCAAGGTAGATTGCGTACAACTCATGGTTATAGCGTCTCCGGAATCGTCCTCCCTCACATACGGGGCCAACAATTCTCCTTAAGACCTTTCTCTTGAACGCGGCGAAGAGCTCAGAGTGCCTTTTATTAAGCACCCAGGACTCGGATCCATACATGAGTACTGGTAAGACCTTGGTCTTGTACAGTAGTAGCTTGGATGTTCTGGATAAATTTCGGGATTTAAAGAGCCTTGATAGACCATAGTAGGCTTTGTTGGATTTAATCAGCCGTTCGCGTATTTCTTCTTCCATATTGTTATCGGCTGATACTATTGACCCAAAGTAGTTAAAGGATTGTACTACTTCGAATTCGTGCTCCACTACCCTGATAGTTTGACCAACGTTAGGCCTTCTCTTCGCAGAAGTTGCCACCATAGTTTTTCCCTCATTAATGTGCAGTCCCAGTTTTTGTGCCGCCTGTTCGATCTGGGTGAAGGATTCCTGTACCGCCGATTCGGTTCTACCGATGATGTCGATGTCATCTGCGTAGACAAGTATCTGGCTGGACTTGGTGACAATAGTCCCCCTTGTTGTAACGCCAGAGTCACAGATTGCTTTCTCCAACGCCAGGTTGAAGAGGAGGCAGGCCAGACCGTTCCTTGTCGGAGTCCATTATAGATGTTTATTGGTTTGGACAGCAATCCCGCTACTTTTACTTGACTAGTTACGTTGGTCATGGTCAACCTACAAAGTCGTATCAATTTGTTCGGAATGCCGAATTCTCTCATGGCATTATATAGTTCTACTCTGGCTATGCTGTCGTAGGCGGCCTTAAAGTCTATAAATAGATGATATAATGGAATCTTAAATTCCCGACATTTTTCCATCGCCTGCCTAAGGGTGAATATCTGATCAATTGCTGATTTGCCTGGGATGAAGCCACACTGATATCGACCAATGATGGCTTTAGCGTATGGGGCTATCCGGTCTTGTAGGATAGTGGAGAGTATCTTATAGGCGGTACTCAGTAATGTTATACCCCTATAGTTGCTGCACAGTGTGATATCTCCTTTCTTATGTATGGGGCAAATTATACCGTGACGCCAATCGTCCGCCATCTCCTCTTGCTCCAATACGTGCACCACGATCTCATAAAGTGCGTGATGTGACGCTGTCCCTCCTTGTTTGATCAGCTCAGCTGGTATGCCATCAGCTCCAGGGGCCTTAATTGATTTTAGCTGTCTAATGGCTTTTAATATTTCCTCAATGCTTGTTGGCGGCAGCATTTGGTCTTGGTCTTGCATTGGTGGAGCCTCCAATTCTCCTGTGAGCTGACCATTTAGCAATTCATTGAAGTGCACTTCCCATCGCTCCAGAATGCCTTCAGGATCCACACAGACACACAAGTGCATATATACACTCTTGCCCATCATCATCATCATCGGCACTACAACCGGGAACTGGTCTTGGCCTTATTTAGCAAGTCCTGAGGCTTGTTAAATTTTCCATAATGATTTGTTTTTTTCCGGGCAAGGTCATTAGTCTTGCGCCATATGCTCCCCGGCGGGGAATCGAACCCCGGTCTCCCGCTTGACAGGCGGGTATACTAACCACTGTTCTATCGAGGAGCGCACACTCTTGCCCATATAATACCCTAATACCTTAGTACCTTAGTTTTTGAGTTAGTTGCGAAGTTTATATGAATAATGCTTGTATGGGGCTGAATGAATGAGGATTTTGACCTCACTAAGATCCTAAACCCATCCTCATTCCTACTTTCATGCTTCCGTCCTATTGTAGCCCTACCACTTACACCACCGTCTCTCCACCTTCGTGTGGTATTGATAGCCACATAGATTTATGTATTTAAGATTGAATGTGTTACCTGTTTTTCCTCTTTAGGTTCTTTTTCTGGTTCTTCCTCTTTTCGCGACCGGGGTGGCCGCCGTCAAATGGTGATTTTGTGGGAGAAGTCGACGTGTTTCTGCGAATCCAATCGCACCACAAACAATGGGATGCTCACTTCCCAATTCCAAACACTTGCGTCGGGAAACGGCGCTCAAAGGAGAGAATGAGCTTTTGTTCTTTTTCTACACGTTTTATTTCAAAACTTCAACTATTACAAAATGTTTCAACATTTTTTTTTCTTTTCCATTTATGAACTTGTTACTTCTACTTTTTCTTTTTTCCTTCCTTCCTATCCACTACAACGTTTCTTCTTATCTCCCGTTTTTTTACCGTCGCCAACGGAACCATACATCAACCGAACCTTTTACCTCCTGTCTCTCTCTCTCACTTCGCTCTCCACTCACGTCCACTTCGAAAAACAAATTCGAACTCGAAGAACTGCACGATCCACACCCGAATAAGGGTGGGTTCAAAAACTCACTTCAGGATCGTACAATTCTTCCACCACCTTACCATCGTACTATTTTAAAACAAAATTAAATGCAAATTATTAAATGATGGTGGTGGCCGACGTACGTAACACACCTCCCCCCCGCACAAGACTGCGTGCCATTCTTAGGAGAGGAATGTCACGCCGGAGAGTGGACGGCGGAGAGCAAACAAACAAACAATTAACAAACCAATCAACAAATAAATAAATAACTAAATAAATAAATTAGTCTACATGCTTAGAGTTTATGTTAGTACGTTTTAGGCTACCTATATACTAGGGTTAGTAAAGAAAATAAATAAATAAATAACACTTAATAGGGGAACACTAACTACACAGATTCCCATCTATCGCGGCGGGCCCGACACTGAAACGATGGTCCGACCGAAAGCTCGACCGCCCACACGATCCGGTTAGGACCACCTCGCTAAGGCGAGGCGATCCCCTCTCGTTCAACCTCCGAAATGTCACCCGGCCGGCAAAAGCGTCCCGCTCCTATATATTTACTTTAATCCTCCTCTTCTGGACTCGGTACTTGCCTCGGTCCATGGGTTGGTAGATCGGGGGGTTTGTCCCGTTTCGACGGCAAAACCTACCATCACCCGACATTATAGTGCGCTTTCGCACTTTCATATTTGCGATCCAACCCCCAGCACTGGGGTTTGCCTCTGCAGTCTTCGCTGGGACTGCGCCTGCAGCATTAGGCCTGGCCTTAAAGACTTTTCGTCAGACTCTCAAGATGGTATCCCTCGACGAAGGTCCTTTACAAGGACGAAGATTCCGGAGGGTAACCAGAGTCTGGCCAGCTAGGATCAGGGGCTCCAAGTTATAGGAAGGCTTATCCTTCCCTTATTTGTTCGTTTATATAGAACGTTGTCTATAACTATATTACCAACGTCCGCTGTTCGGGGTTCATCCGGATGACCTCGTGGGTAGCACGTGGTTGAACAGCTTTTCGCAGCCCTCCCCTGTATGGGTAGGGTCTCCGGGCGAGTACCTGCCGCAGTATCGACCTTAACAGGTCCCTTTGGCACGTCTCCCCGTTTGGCTGCCACACGCTCAACCCTTCCCGTCCCATAGTTGACAAATTGAATGGAGAATGGCACGGGATTTACGGTCGTTCGGGGAAAAACCAAACAACCACCCGGCCCGTCTACCTTACAATTCCGAGACAGGAAGTCGTACCCCAACAATCCGTCTTCCTCCAAACCCGGCAAGGAGTCTACTATTTGGAAACTGCAGGGAATCTCATGGTGCAACTTGAAATTCCCAGTGCAGCAACCCCTCGACTTACCTTTGACAAACAGCGCTTGGAGCGTTGTAGATTTATGCACATCCATGCCATATCCAGGATGGAGTGCCTTCAGCTTCAACAGGCTGATCTCAGCGCCGGTGTCCACGATTAGGCGCGTAGGGTTGCTACGGCCAATGTCTAGAGGGAGAGCGACAATCGGGACTCGAGTCGGCGAAAGCTGAGAACAGCTGGAGCTGGTTTTCGTTTTTAGTGCGGTCGGGTAGGATCTTGCCGACCCGACCTTGGGGAGTTTCCCGAACTCTCCCATTTTGCTTTATGTCGACACTCTGCCGCCTTGTGAGTGTGTCGACCGCAAAACTCGCACAATGTTCCGCTCCTCCGTTCAGGAATATTCCGCTCGGGAGTCCCACTGGACTCCGAACTAGCGGAACCGGAGCTATTCTTTCTGCCCACTTTGGGCCCAATGCGCCGGGGCTGCCATTCCCGGCTCCCCGCGCTGCCTGATGCGGCATCAAGTCTCGCATCCGTCTTTGAGGATTTTGAGTCCATGGAGTCGGGTCGCCTACCGCCACCGCTCGACACGGACAGTCGTCGCCCATCATCTCCATCCACCCTCCGAGAATCCCTACTCTCCGTGCTACCATTACCGGCGCTTCGATTTCGCCGACGCTGCCTCCGACGCCCTCTGCGCCTATTTCTCGCGCTTGCCCCAGTCTCCACACGGGTGTCTTGTTCTCGGCTCGCAACAGGTGCTGTTCCGGCGTGCCGCTTATGGGGAGAACCCTGGGAATGCTGTTGTTTTTCCCACCTTTGCTTGTATTCGCACCCGCGCAAGCTATGACCCTGTCGGCCACAAAACTCGCAACAGCACCGGACGCTGAATACTCTGGGGCCTGATGTCGCCGGCCCGCCGCCCGTAGACGGGGGCTGCGGCTCTGGTAGGGCTCTCCGCTGAAACTGTGGTCGCTGATAAGGCGGTTCCTGCCGTGCGAATCCGCCTTGCTGACCTCTACCCCTGTATGTGGTCTGGGGCCCGCGAGTCCTCGTCGGACGATCCGGGCAGTCCACTATATCGTGGCCATACCGCCAACACTCGCGACAGAAGGGAGTGTTTCGTCTTTGTAGACACTCGTCGTACACGTGACCTCTCACTTTGCAGAAACTGCATGTTGTCTGGGATTCCAGGGGGCGAGCCGATCGATCAACCGAATCCCGGAACGGATTGTCCCGACCCGATCGATCCTGTGGCACATACGTCCCCTGAGCCAAGCTCTGCGACTCTCCACTCTGGCTCGGCATGGTATTTGACCACGCTCCCTCGCCAGAGGAGGCCGGAGCATAGGCACCAGCATCCCGTCGATAATTGAGAGGCCCGTACGACCGCTCCCGAACGAAACTATCCTCCTCCCGTCGACGACTATCAGGCTCTTCGGCCGGCAACACGAATGACACCGCCCGGGGATCCAAATTCGATAACACCGGCGCCGGCGCCGCGGTACAATCCCTAAAAGTGGAGGATGAACTTTCCAAAAGGGTCGAGCAACTTCCCGGTCCTAACTCTCGTGTTTCCGACGCTCGCTCGGCGATTCCGTGCCGCGCATCCACAAACAGGTCGTCCTGCCTCAGCATTTCCCTTCGAGCTCGCTCGAATCCGGTTAGGTGGTCCACCAGGCTACGAAAAGGGACATTACCCAACGTGAGGAGGAAGTGTTTTAGTCCTTCCTCCCTCAGACCCCTCACCAACACCGGTTTGGCCATGCCCTCAAGCTGGCTGGCGAAGACGGACCTACCCTGGCGACCATAAAAGCGCTCAGCTGCCTCCTCGCACCGTACCACGGCCCGCTTCACCCGGGAAACGAAACCTGTGGCATCCTCGGAAGGAAGTTGTCGCATTTTGGAAAGTTGTGCGCACAACTCCTCATACGACACCCGGGGTTCGTAGGCCTCTCTAAGACGCTGTTCCGCTTCAAGGAATGTCGTGGGTGGTCTCTCCTCGAACATCCGATAGGCCTCGCCGCTCAGCCTAGAGGGCAGCCACCGGAGGAAGGTATGTTCCTCCTCCACCGCCAGCCCATCCAAGGTCCTTCTACAGCCCTTGAGAAACGAAGAGAGTCTCCCGGCCGTATCCGGTCCTTCCTGTCCCGAAAACATGGGGACTGCCTTCGACACCAGGTCGAAAACCCTATCTGTGCCCAACATGGTCCGTACAGGACATGGTTGTGGGCCCAGTTTAAAATACGAGGGCATCGGCGTGTCCTCCATGCTCCCGACAGGCTGCTTACCGACGGTGGGAGGGGGGCGCGTTGGCGATCGTTCGTCCACAAACTCGTCCCGCGAATCGTGGAATGCCTCCGGATCCACCTCGTCAACCGGCGGCTCGGGAAATGCCTCGGGTCGTGCCCGGGCAGGGGTGCCCTCTCGGACATCTCTTTGACGCTGCCTAGTCTGCATTTATAGGACCTTCTTCCAAACCTAAGGTCACCTACACCAAAGTTAATCCCGGATATCCCGCGGAGAAAAGAAGAAAGAAAAAAAAAAAACAACCTCGTCGCCGACAGTATCCACCAACGGAAAGGGTGCGAAAAACAAAAACAAGCACGCTCCCAATACACAACAAGACGCCGGCCGACGAACCTTCCTCCCTCACAATCACTACAGGGGCCCGATGCGTAACAGGGAAACCCGGAACACCAGAAGAGGTCAGCCCGTAATCAAAAATCCACTAATGTTTGGGACTGAAAAACGGTGCACTAATCGACAAAACAAACGGTCGTGCAATGAGAAAAAGAAACACACACTACACCCGTCGGTCACAATAAACAAACAAAAACACCATTCTACCAACGAACACAGTTCTCAGCGGGCGAGAATTGGAGAGAGAGAGAGGGGCAAGCGAATATAATGACCACTTTTTGGTCAATTTTGTAACACAACAACGAAAAGAAAAAAAAAATATATTTAAACTAAAACCAAACGCGCAGCCGAAAAGGAAGAAAAAAAAACAGAATCACAATTCCAAAAGAAAAAAAAAAACATTTTCCATTAACATTGGCGACTCAATGTAACCAATCAATAACTAAATCAGCCACACTAACTTAAAGCTAAAACCAAAACACTTCTACTGAACTTCTAACAAAACTCGCACTTAACACTAAAAATAAATAAATAAATAAATAAATAGCAGTATTGGCTAGTGTACCAGAAAAGAAAGAAAAAGGGAGAGCATCTGTACAAAATTGTTGCTAATAATTCAATTGGAATTCAAAATAACATATAAAGGGACCGCATCAAAACTTCAAACAAAATCACCATCAGCAGGGTATACAAAATTTGAAAACAGAAATAAGAATATTACATCCAGTATCATTCAATGTAACAAAACGGAGTATTTAGGAACACTCGAAAATTAAAATATAAAGTTCCACAACAATACAAAAAAAAACTTTCTCGACAAAACTGGATTCACAATCGCATTTGGGATCTCACAAAATTTCGGTCTGGTGATGCTACTGTACCATAATTCCTAGTTGTAAACGATGGAAATCGCCAAACGCCAAGGAAAAGAATCATCCGCAGCGCCAGTTCAACGTTATCCCGCCATTTCATTACCGCTCCTGTGCCAGTTAGCAGCAGTATACTGTAGTTTTGAAACTGTTTGGTATTTGGTAGGCCAGATTTTGATGTTTCACAGGTTCTTTCAGGATTCGGGCTTTTCGAGCGCTTACGAGTTTTTCAACCTCGGGCTTCCTCGAATCCTGTCCGCAGCGCCAATTGTGGTATTGATAGCCACATAGATTTATGTATTTAAGATTGAATGTGTTACCTGTTTTTCCTCTTTAGGTTCTTTTTCTGGTTCTTCCTCTTTTCGCGACCGGGGTGGCCGCCGTCAAATGGTGATTTTGTGGGAGAAGTCGACGTGTTTCTGCGAATCCAATCGCACCACAAACAATGGGATGCTCACTTCCCAATTCCAAACACTTGCGTCGGGAAACGGCGCTCAAAGGAGAGAATGAGCTTTTGTTCTTTTTCTACACGTTTTATTTCAAAACTTCAACTATTACAAAATGTTTCAACATTTTTTTTTCTTTTCCATTTATGAACTTGTTACTTCTACTTTTTCTTTTTTCCTTCCTTCCTATCCACTACAACGTTTCTTCTTATCTCCCGTTTTTTTACCGTCGCCAACGGAACCATACATCAACCGAACCTTTTACCTCCTGTCTCTCTCTCACTTCGCTCTCCACTCACGTCCACTTCGAAAAACAAATTCGAACTCGAAGAACTGCACGATCCACACCCGAATAAGGGTGGGTTCAAAAACTCACTTCAGGATCGTACAATTCTTCCACCACCTTACCATCGTACTATTTTAAAACAAAATTAAATGCAAATTATTAAATGATGGTGGTGGCCGACGTACGTAACATTCGTAAGTTTCCCTCTTTAAAATAATTTTTATTAATCCGTAGTTTATTTTTATGTTTTTATACCGCGTGTAGTAAGCGTAATAAAAGAGGGTCCTGCCCTCATCAACTTCAAAATACACGACACCTACGAAATTCTTCACACTTTTCAGCCCTATCCATAATTCAACCCGGTCGGCGAGCCCACAAGACTACACCTCAAATCAAATGTTTGGTGGGGCGATTGACCCTACCCACACAGGTCAGCCACGTCATTCATAGGAAACGCATTATAGGCACCTGCTTCCTTTTTTTATATACTTCTCCCTGGAGAGGACACTATAGCGCCCCGAGATGCCGCCAAATAGCTGTTGCAGTTCTTTTTGAACAGTTGCAGATTGTAAAGCTCCGGAAACCACAGGTAGAGAGGGGAAACTTACGAAAGACGATTAGTGGATGTTAGGGGGGACCTGGACGCAAGGTAGGTCCGTAACAAACACTCGTCCGGGGAGAGAGTTCTTCGCCGCTCTGTAGCGGAACGAGTTCTGATGCAGGGATGTTCGCGCCATCGGGAGATGAACCAGAAACGGGTGCGATCCGTCAGATTTGTCTTGTAGAGCGCACAAAAACCGAATTACGCGGAACAATACCACGAATCTCCGAAGAACAGTAGCCGTGGTAATATCTGTAAAACAGACCGAGGTCAGCTACGCGCCTTCGATGTGATAGCGACTGTAGTCCCGAGGTCAGCGCCGAGTCCCCGATCAGGCGGATCGCTCGGCTCTGAATGCTCTCAAGTAGGTTGAGGGTATGTTTAGGAGCAGAGCTCCAAACATGAGAGCAATATTCGAGCACAGGTCTAATTTGGGATTTATACAGGAGAAGAAGTTGAGCCGGAGTAAAATATTTCTTGGCTCTAAAAAGATAACTCAGATAGCTGCGCAAGTGTTCCCGGAGCGTTGCAACCTGCAACTGTTCAAAAATAATGGCAACAGTTATTTGGTCTGGGCGCTATAGGTTCACCTCTCCCGAGAGATGTATATTAAAAAAAAAAATTAATTCGAAAATTTAGCGTTTTTTGTGTTTGAAAAAAATCGTTCTCGACGATGTCTACCGACAAACATCCTGCACTTTGATGATTTAGAAAATTTAGCGTCTTTTGTGTTTGAAGAAAATTGTTCTCAACGATGTCTACCGACAAACATCCTGCACTTTGATGAGTTCGAAAAGTTAATGTCCTTTTGTGTTTGGAAAAAATTGTTCTCGACGATTTTTGAAAATAGATAAATCTGAAAAATCTGAAAATGTCACAAAGGTTTTGCGGGGATGAATATTTATCGAGGTCATGGTTTGGACAGGTAAACAACTCTGTAGGCGGGTGTTAACCAGGACGGACAAAGTGTTTGGGACAGCAAATTGAATGACGTCGATTTGATATCGACAGTGTTGGAAAAGTCGTCTATTGAAGATCGGAAATGAATCCTAATTATACAGTCGAATAAGGAAATAAGCAACTTTTGAGAAGGTTAAAGCAATGCACTTGGGTTCGATGAACAAGCTAGCGAAAACAGCACTACCATTAAGGGTTTTACTAACCACGACTATGTGACTTTGACGAATTGGTTTATACACAATATTTCCAAAACAGTTAATAAAAACGTTGTTTCTGCATAGAATATATTTGTATTGTATAACTTTATGATGAAAGTCTGTTATAATTTTCCAAAAGCGACAATGACATTTATTTTCTATCCGCGGACCCTTGCGCCTAAAGTCACACAACACTTAAAAGGTGATCGTGGATCTTTGTGCCGAAAGCCATCACAATAATTTTGAATTGCTCTTGTTTAGTTCTCGGTATTTTTTATACTTGGCGGAAACTACTGACCAACCGCAATACGGTGGTTGTGCGTACACACATGCACACATTCTTTTGCGAGCAATACAGCTAGCGGTTTCGGTTTCCCATTCTGCTGAGTCCGGCATGTAGTTGGTGTCGCAGAAAATGTTAATTCAGTTAAGCAGAACATGGCAACAACGCTTGCCTGGATTTCTCAGGGTCTTTAAACTACGAGCACGTGCACTTTGTCACATCATATTGAACGCCCTTAGTGCAGTTGTTTGTCATTCAATTATTCATCCCTCGCACTCACTCACACACACACACGCACACACACAACTCACTCAATTTGTCTTTCCCACTTAATGTAAGTGATTGCTGTAGCCTCCAGAGCAGCGATCGACAACTCGCTAACGATCACCCATTTCCATTGAGAAGTAAAGTGGAAAATTCATTCTGGTTCAAGAAAAGTTGAGTATGTTTAACTACACGTCTGTATGGTGCTGAACATAGTGAATACAGGTCTAATGAGATTGTACGTCATCGACCGACATTGCCACATGGTTACTCTTCGGGCAAGTGTACTACCGCATGATCACGTAGCGCACCTTCGATCGGGCAACTACGGCCAGCAGCTAATGTACTCATGGAGGCCGCTCAGACGAGCCCCCTAAATTCCTTGAATACCAATTTGTGTGGCACTATTAGACAGGCACACACACTCTGGCGTGATATCAAAGAAAGGCGTGTACTTGCCCCAATGTGTGCGACGTATGTGTTTCGTATGTATCACAGATGATCGTAACTCGATTTTTATGTCGATCGGTTGCTAAGTCGTTTTTTTTCACTTGTGTGATGCGAAGGCACATGCTTGAAAAACGGCAGTCAATTGAAATAAAAAAATGTTAGCGCTCGTTCACGAATTAAATAAAAAAGGGCAATTTAGAAGCACTGTGGGTTTCACCAGCATACATTACAGATCGTTAATGATCAAATGGATCTGCCTCAGGTAGCTCTAACTGTTGAGCGATTAACTTAACAAATGAGCGCATGACAAGGTGGACTTGAGTTTATGAGTTCTGATTTTAACGTGGCCACTTGCATCGGCACATGGGTGATACAAGTTTACTTGAATCCAATGCTCGCCTAACAGGCCTTTACAGTTGGATCGTGCCTTATGTTTCACCATAATTTGTGTTTGCTGATGATTCGTCATCAGATTTGTAGTCATGACGCTATTGGTGCAATAGTTGTTCTCTCCGGAAGCCGGGTAACTTTCCGCAATTAATGGAATCATTAATCGACTGGCAGCCCCAAGAATTGTCAGTTAGGGTCTCATTGTTATCTTTATTTTGATAAGTTCGATTAAATGACATTCGTCTATTGGGTTCTGATTTATTGCGCGTTACGACCGAGCCCAATACTTATTGTGTACAAAGTATGAATTTTTAGGTTAGGTAAAGGTTTAGTTTAATATTACCAGTGTATAAAACGTAGTCAATCACGTGTAACTTTCTGACATGTATAGCAAACCTAAAGATGGTAGTGCAGTAATAGTAGCGTTATTTGATTGAGATTTAATTTACATTGATTGGTACTTAACCTACGTGCTACATTCTGAGGTTCTGTTGCTGCATCGTTTTAACTAGCTGATATGGCCTGGTGCTTTTATTTATTTATTCGTTTTTTGCTTCTTTGGTTTTAATGAATTATTCTTTGATCTTTGACCCTGAGGTCCTATCCTTAGTTGTTGCTGACCATTGTCCTATTCCTTTTTAGTATAAGTTCTTTTTCAAATCATTCGTTTAAAATTTTGTTGTTTACTTGGCTTACATACTCCCGTCCCTTCCAAGGTAGGGTCGGTTTTGGCATCCTTAAATGGTAGTCACTTCGTCCGACGGTTTAAAAAGTACCTAAATGGGCTAAACAAAATCTGAAAAAATTCATGTTATTTCAGTAACTATCCTTGTATAGACTGGCGCAAAATTAATCATGCATTTTGTTTTTGAATTACTGAATTAAAAAAAAAGATTTTGATTGGTGGAAATCTTTATTTGGACCTTAGCAATTTTTTCTTGTCCACAAATGTCTAATATGATTGACGTACGACGCTATTTGTAAAAAGTATAACATCTTCCGATAGGGTGATTAATTTTGCGCCACCATATATAAGGACCAATAGCTGTACGAGGGTTGCCTCTTATATTTCGGGATTTGGCAACCCTAGTGTTGCAATCCGGCAATTGACAGCCCTGTCGTAAAGTTGGACATTTTTGAGGTTATACGCACTCAGAACGTTTTGACATACGAGCGCTATTTGTGTTGTTTACAGTAACTTAAAAGATTCATCTCGGCCCAAAAATGGAATTAAATCGTCAACATTTTCGTGCGATTATCTTTTACAACTTTCGGCGTGGGTTAACTCAGCAACAGTGCATGGATGAACTTAATTCAATTTTTGGCGATGAAGCTCCACCAAGGACCTGTGTTTATCGATGGTATGGTGAATTCAATGGTGGTCGTAGTTCACTCCAAGATGAATTTCGTGAAGGTCGTCCAAAATCAGTTGTTGTTCCGAAAACCATTGATGCTGTGCGCGAACTGATATTGGAAGATCGTCATGTGACCTATCGTGAGATTGAGACAACCTTAGGCGTTAGTGGGACCACCATACATTCAATATTGCATAAACATTTGACTGTCAAAAAAATTTGTTCGCGTTGGATCCCACACAATTTGTCAATCGCCCAAAGAAAGGCTCGTGTCAATTGGTCGAAAGAAATGCTCAAAAAATACGGTCGCGGTGCTTCGAAACACGTCTATGACATCGTGACAGGTGATGAATCGTGGATTTACGCGTATGAGCCCGAAAGTAAACAGCAGTCGACTGTCTGGGTGTTTCAAGATGAGCCAAATCCAACAAAAGTTGTTCGCGCACGAAGCACTTCCAAGCAAATGGTCGCCTGTTTTTTCGGAAAAACTGGACATGTCGCAACCGCACCACTAGAACAACGCAGAACAGTCAATTCTGAGTGGTACACAACCATTTGTTTGCCAGTTGTCTTCCAAGAAATCAGGAAAACCAACCGCCGAAGACGGATCACTCTTCACCGCGACAATGCGAGCTCTCACACATCGGCCGCGACAACTGCATTTTTGAGCACCCAAAACATCGATTTGATGGGTCATCCGCCGTATAGTCCTGACTTGGCACCGAATGACTTCTTTTTATTCCCGTACGTAAAAAACAAACTGAGAGGTCAACGTTTTTCGACACCTGAAGAAGCGGTTGCTGCATTCAGAATGCATGTGTTGGAGATACCTCAGTCAGAGTGGCAAAAGTGCTTCGACAATTGGTTCAAACACATGCAAAAGTGTATAGATCTTCATGGGGAATATTTTGAAAAACAATAAAGTGATTTTCGATGATCAATATTTGTTTTTGTTCTCTAATCCCGAAATATAAAAGGCAACCCTCGTATTAATAATTTTTTAATTTATTTACCATAAACAATAGAAGTAAATAAACAAATAAAAACGGGAAGAATGTATCATTTGTTTAAAAAATCATAACTTTGGACCAGATAAATACTTTTCTAAAATTCGAACGGTAAATTGAAGTTTAAGAATAGTACTTTTACGAAAAAATTGCAAATATGTATTAAAAAAAAATCCTTAAGATCGGAGCATCAAAATCGCGTTTTTTCAAGGTACGTAAAGAAAGGTGATGTTTACAATAGAATAAACAAAATATAATTTTGTTAATAATTTTATTTACAAAAATGAAATGGATAATCGTTATATAAAAAGAGAAGGAATGTGAAAATAAAATAAGTATGGCAACGCCAAGGTACAATTACAGAACGCAATCGATACATAAGTCGGGGTCACTGTCTGCACCATAATATTATAAAGGGTCTTCTTATAGGGACTTGACAACTTTTTTTCGGTAGAAAATTGTTATAATTTGCAGACGTTGTTCGTTTATGTACTTAACCATGATGAAAATGTTGAGTTTACTGAATAAATTGACAGTAACAGTTCGATGATTAGTGACAGAGTGCATTCACAAATTAAATTCAAAGTTGTCAAATCCCTATTGGAAAACTCGATACTTCTAAGCTTCGTGGACGCAATATGCACGTACGATGAATGTCCGCGTGCGAGCGTTAAAACATTCTTTGTAACAAAATTCATGTTTTTACTCATTTTATTGCAATTTTTTTGGAATGTTTACTTTAACTCACTTGAGGTTTTTGACAACAATTTTTTGAAATTGACAGTGGCTATCGCAACGGCTGTTTACGCACTAAACTGTCCGCACTGGGGGAGCTAATAGTTTACTACAATACAGAGCTAGTAATTTTTTACTGTGTAGTTTCATCAATATGTGAACCAAAAATAAGGTTGGAGCCAAAATAGAACCTTGAGGCATCCCGGAATTAACAGGATACAGATCGATTTTCGAGGAGTCCAGTCGCAAAACTGCTAGTAAAGTCCATATGAACGAAGTTTTAGTTTTAGGTTTTAGCAATGCTCCGTACCAGACGCGTCAAAAGCCTTGGAGATATTGTGGCGGTTCCGCAAAACACCACGGCCCACTTACCTGAAAAACCCCCATAACTGCTACCCAACTTCCTTAAGTTCGCTAATGCAATCACATTTGTACCTTAAATGCTTTACGCATTAAATAGAGCAATTTATAATCTAAAAGTCCCTGTGAAGAGTCCTTACCTTTCATACATCTCTTCGCATACAAATTGCCTACAAGAATTCTTTCCATTATACAGGTGTATAAACCAAAACCTATTCGGTACCTTCGGTTGTCAGGCATCTGGTTTTCTATTCCACCAAGAGAGACTTTACGTTTCTCTGGTGGTAGGTAAAAACGATACCCTGAGTGGAGAGGATATCTACCACCACACCACAAACTCACCCCAACCGAGGGTTGAATCTTTGAGTCTGATTACATCCGCCGACCATCACGGTCGTGCCGCTCCCGCTCTCCGTCGCGCGGCGGAGAAGCGTAAATATACAGAAGTCGTGTTGAGATAGGAGTGTTTCACCGTGTTTAAAATTTATAAAAATCAATTTAATATTCTATAATAAGTTCTAAGTGAAGTATAAAAACACTAACGTTGCGTTGTGGAGTTTCGTTTGTGCTTTTCTTTCGGTCTACGGCAGACACTTTAGAACTGGTGGAGACGAGGTTGAACCCCGCGTCGTGCGCCACAATGACCTCGTACCCCACAATATCCAATGCGACCGCTCTTGACTTACCATGCCGCTCAATCGCAGATGTCCATATATCGGTTATAAGGGTCAAAAGGTCTCCCGTGGACTGCCTGCCACGGAATCTGTATGGACGATCATTCAGAAGTCCGTTGGACTCCAAATACTTTATTAACTCGTATTTGATGACCTTTTCCATTGCCTCGGATAACATAAATAGTAATGCTATCGGACGGCAATTTTTCGGGAGACACTTTTTCCCCTTCCTTGAGACTGGCTGAATTTGGGGAGTTTTCCACCAGGTAAAGAAGGTCCTCCATGCATAAGATAAGATAAAGAGTCTGCCAAGAACCGGCGATAGTCCTGGAGCACAGTTCTTAGGACTGTTGCTGGTATTCCGTCCTACAGTCCAGTCCACGTAGAATGCGCTGAATAGTACGCGGCCGGAATCTTACATCCCACATCGAAGATTATACCGGCGCGATCACAGGTAACTCCAAAAGACCGACATCGAGGTTTGAATTCGGCGAAAATAAATTCGCGAACACATTAGCTTTATCTTTTGAAGTTGTGACTAAGGTCCCACGGTCCGTCAATAAGGGAGGAAAAGTGGAGGAACTGAAGTTATTGCTGACCTTGCCATCGACCAGAAGGGACGCGGGCCAGTTGGACACTCAAGGAGTTTATTGGTCACTTTGCCATTGCAAGCCTTCTTCCCGACATCAATCGCCGGGTTGCACTCGTTTCTGATTCTAACAAAATTCGTTCTGTTAACATCGGTGGGATTGGAGCGCCATTGTTTAAAAGCTTTATTTTTTGCCGCTGTAATCTGCTCGCATTTTTTATTAAACCAAGGTTTATCAGATGAATCTCGTTTGATGGAATGTGGAATGTAGATCTCCATCTCGAGAAGAATAATCTCCGTGTCCGACTCCGGGCATGCGTTAACAATGGAGTCTCCAAAGCAGACTTCCGACCACGTATATGATTCGAAGAAATCTCGCAAATTGTCCTAGTTGGCAGACCCAACCCCTCTATAGATGGCGAAGCTGCTTAGGTGGGCTATTCGAAATGCCAGTGGTTGTGCGACCGATATACTTACATACCACTTATACCATACCTTTTTTTCTGATTTCGGTAGGAAGGTGGAAATCTTCAAAAGATACCCCTAGACCGATTCAGAGTCATGCCGGATTTTTACGCACTAAAACCACTTTCCGCCAGGCACACATCCTCGTTGAACCGCCCGGAACTTTCTTTTCGATATTCCATCGCGGGGCGTTTAGGAGTTTACATGTTACTCCGCTCGTCGCGTCGCAACTGCTGCATCATCTCACATAGAGTATCATTTGCTACGCACCATGTCTGTTTTGAACTCAGCATGTATTCTATTACTCCTGCCAGAATAACTGTCCATCTCATATGTCTATACAAAATCGTTCGTGCGGTCCCGAATCTCACACACTCTATGAGTACGTGTTCCGCATTTTCTATTTTGCCTTCGGAATACAAGCAGTATGGGTGATTCACACGCTTATACTTGTGCAAGTATTGCCGAAGGAATCGATGTCCTGAGTCAGGTGGTAATTCAGTTCGACATATTTTCTTTTCACCTAGGTTTCTACATCAGGTATCATGGTGTGGATGCATCTTCCTTTTGTGGAAGAATCCCACCTTCGTAGCCAATCTCTTCGGCTTGAGAACTCTAATTGTGTCCACATTCTCCGACGATTCTCTTGGGAGACCTCATTCCACCATGTAATTTGTTTTTCCCCCATAAATGTGCGGTCCCAGTTTTTGTGCCACCTGTTCGATCTGGGTGCAGGAGTCCTGTACAGCCGAATCGGATCTGTCGATCTGTCGGTGATGTCGATGTCCTCTGCGTAGGCAAGTATCTGGCTGGACTTGGTGACAATAGTCCCTCTAGTTGTAATACCAGAGGTACGGATCGTTTTCTCCAACGCCATGTTGAAGAGGAGACAGGCCAGACCGTCCCCTTGTCGGAGTTCATTAAAGATGTTTATTGGTGTGGACAGCAATCCCTCTATTTTTACTTGACTAGTTCCATTGGTTATGGTCAATCTACAAAGTCGTATACATTTGTTTGGAATGCCGATTTCTCTCATGACATTATATAGTTCTATCCTGGTTATGCCGTCGTAAGCCACACTGATATTGACCAATGATGACTTTGGCGTATGGGGCTATCCGATCTTGTAGGATAGAGTAGAGTATCTTATAAGTAGTACTCAGCAATGTTATACCCCTTTAGTTGTTGCATATCTCCCTTCTTATGTATGGGGCAAATTATACCAAGACTCCACTCTTCGGCATCTCCCCTTGCTCCAATAGGTGCACCACGATCTCATGAATTGCGTGATGTAACACTGTCCCCCCTTATTTGATCAGCTCGGCTGGTATGCCATCAGCTCGGGGGCTTTATTTGATTTGAGCTGTCTTATGGCTTTTGCTGCTTCCTCAATGCTTGGTGGCGGCAGCATTTGGTCTTGATTTTGCATTGGTGGAGCCTCCAATTCTTCTGTGAGCTGAATATTTAGCAATTCATTGAAGTGCACTTCCCATCACTCCAGAATGCCTTCAGGATCGGTGATCAGATTACCCACTTTATTCTTGCAGTAAGTGCAGCGTGGTGTGTACCGCGTCATACTGCGGATTATTTGCTAGAACTTACGCGCCTGGTACGGACCGCGCTCTCTACTTTTCTCTATTTCACAATCAAGGTTTTTTCCACAGGCACTTTTCTTTTGTCTGTGAAGTCTTTTTTCAGATCTTCTTAGGTTTTTGTATTTCTCCTCGCGTACCCGCGTCCTATGAGACTGCTGCATTGCTCGGTATGCAGCGTTCTTACATTCAGTTGCTAATTTGCACTCATCATCAAACCAGTCGCTCCGATCTTTACGGTTACTGCTGAAGATGGAGTTGGCAGTAGTAATGAAAGTATTCTTAAGGCGTGTCCATTTGTTTTCTACGCCCGGCATTCTGGCCCCAGGACTTACTCTCCCTCCGTCGAGCTCTCCGAGGGCGAGTCCTAGCGCATGACCAAGTGTGTTACTGGTATTCTCATTACATAGGGCAGCCGTGTTGATTCGAACCTGATCCGCGGATGCAATACGTCTCCGTAAGACAATCCGCACTCGGAAAATTGTAACAACAAGATAGTGATCCGAGTCGACGTGGCACCTCGGTACGTTCGTATCGTCATCAGGCTCGAGGAGTGGCGGCGATCTATCAACACGTGGTCAATTTGGTTGCGAGTGGCTCCATCAGGTGATACCCAAGTGCGTTTCATTTCTTTACTTTCGTACCTTCTTGGGTATTTTTGTTAATATTTTCTTTCGGCGGAACATTTAGATTGAATGGGAGTTCAGTGAACCAGTGCCGTACGCCGGCACCCTCCTACAACCCCCCACGAATATCTTTACGCGGAAACGACCAAGTTCTTTGATACTGCCAGTTCGATGACTCGTAGTCCATTTTTATTAGTGTTCTCATGCAAACTAGGGGAACCTGCGTAGTGCTTGGAAATCGGCTCCCGACCTATTTTGCCATTCAAATCACCAAGAACGATTTTCACATCGTATCTTGGGCAAAGATTGAGGGCCTATTCGACGTTCTCGTAATATTCTTCCTTTTCGTCGTCAGGGGACTCCTCTGTAGGTCCGCGAATCTTTATGAGGCTTATGTTTTTAAACTTCCCTCGTACGCGAAGAGTGCATCATCATCATCATCGGCACTACAACCGGGATCCGGTCTTGGTCTTATTTAACAAATCTCTCCACCGGTCCCGATTTCGAGCCGATGTCATCCAGTTTGGCACTCCCAGGCTCTGGGCGTCCTGATCTACGCCATCCCTCGATCGCAGACAAGGTCTGATGCGCTGTCTCCTTCCATACATCCTGCCACAAAGGTCTTTCCGGGTCATTCGAGCTAGGTGTCCCGCCCACCGGAGTCTACCGAGCTTGATTTTTCTTACAACATTGGCTTCAAGGTAGATTGCATACAACTCATGGTTGTAGCGTCTCCGGACTCGTCCTCCCCCACATTCGGGGCCAACAATTCTCCTTAAGTCCTTCCGACATATTTTCGCATTCAAATCTTGGGCAGGCATTCAGGGCCCGTTCGACGTTCTCGTAGTATTCTTCTTTTTCGTCGTCAGCGGACTCCTCTGTAGGTCCGTGAACGTTTATGAGGCTTATGGTCTTAAACTTGCCTCGCACGCGAAGAGTGCATAGCCTTTCGTTTATTGCATTAAAGCCAATAATGGCAGGCTTCATTTTTTGGCCGACTAGAAAGCCTACCCCGAGCATATGGTGTTTTGCATGACAGCTATAATAAATGCCATCGTTTAGTGAGGGCAGAACCCCCATATATTCAACTTAGTACAAGCGATAAAACTTAACAACTATCTTAAAACTATATATAAAAACATAAGCTATTGATAAAAAGAAAAAAAAGAGGGGGGGGGGTATGATTGGCGGGTTGGTTACTGGGTTTATCCATCAATTATTACTCATTCATTCACCAAGCTTAGTACAGGATGTAAGAGTGTAGACGGGAGTGCGCGTGGTCGGGGTGGTGGGGGGGGGGGGGGGGGGGGGGGGGGATGAAGTTTGAGGGCAGTATAGGTAAAGTTGAAATCGAAGGAAGTGCCTGAAAGGAGATGGTGTGGAGACCAGACCTGACTGGTGTATTCAAGAAGGGGGCGGACGAAGGCTATGTAGAGAGAACGGGAAACGTGAGGATTAGAGAATTCTTTAGACCAGCGTTTCACAAACCCAAGCATAGAGTTGGCCTTAACAATAATATCATCAATATGCGGGATGAAGCTAAGTTCCCTGTCAAATAAGATCCCGAGGTCGCGTATCGAGGGTACAGATGATATCTGTTGGTTTAGCAGGAAGTAGTACCGTTGGTGGGGGGGGGGGGGGGGGGGGCGTTTGCGGGAGAAGATGATGGAGTGACATTTGACAACGTTGGGTTCAAGGCAGTTATTACGGCACCAAGTTGAGAAGCTGTCGAGGTCCGTTTGGAGAAGTGAGGTGTCGAGGGGAGAGATGATCGTTTTGTAGCGTTTGGCGTCGTTCGTATAGAGGGAGATGGATGAGTATTTAATAATGGAGTCAACATCATTGATGGTAAGGATAAATAGGAGGGGACCTAGATGGCCGCCTTGAAAAGGATTGGACAGGGAGGATCTGAATTTGACACGGTCGGATGGCTCTTTCAGATAAGAAGATAACCACTTGATCAATAGGGGTTCGAAACCTAGAGAGAACAGCTTAAAAAGGACGAGATTATGGGAGATTTTGTCATACTCGTTTCTTTGAATAACACTATTCGCCGTCCATCTTATTTCTTGTAATGCTGTTATGTTAGCCTTGTATTCGGTCAGAGCATCGGCTAGCTGCTGTGCAACTCGAGCTCTGTATAGTGAGCAGACGTTGCATGAGAAAATTCTCAAATCGTTTAGCCATCTTCGTTTCCGTGGTTGCCGTCGTGTATTCGGTCTGTGGGGGGTGGATGCTGTGCGCCAACGTATGGCACTATTTCACTACCGCCCTACTTACGAGTTCGTCGCAACCGTCGTTGGAAATTCGTGGTGCCAAGGGAAATGAAAACAATTGTTTTATTTGTTGACGTTCCTTTAAATGTGTTCTTTATTCTGCTCCCGCACAGTACGGCTTAACTTGATACAATTAATTCGCGCACTTAATCGTAAAGATCGCAACCTTCTCAACTCGAATCTACTTAATTACCACCACTCGGCTATGTCATAAGATCTTATTCTCACCACACTCTAGATACTAGAAGCACTTAATGGATAATTCAAATGATTAGTTATTTTGCTTCAGTGCGTGACACTTTTCACTTAGTCAATTTCTTTTTATTACGCAAAAGCGGTCTAAACCAACGGTGAGAACCGACCCTCCGATTGCATATCTACGCAGCTCGAGGATTCAGAAAGAACGCGGACTCTCGATCGACTCGACTCGGGTAAAGGTAACGCGACTGTGTGCACTCTATGGTAGTTGGATTGCGACTCTTTGTTGCGGACGCCACGGTGGATAAACTGCGACTGACTCATGAAATTGAAAATCCATTGCGTTGTGGTAGTGGCGTCGTAAACTCATTGTCACTTCCTAAGAATCTAGTGGAAGAGTTGCTATGCCTATGCATATGAGTTTAGTTCCAGCGAATCCTTGCCGTATAAGTTAAGTTGGATTCGTTGGTTGTGTATACCAGGAAATTGAAATTGCTTGGGTGCAAGCAAGGAATATCGTTTAGATAGTGGTGTTAACCGAAGTCATTTCGGGGAAATGTATGCCGCTTGGTTGGCTGTTAATGTTCCGTTGAGGATTTGGATATACGCTTTGTTAAGGCATATGGGCTTCGGGGAAATGTGTGCGGCTTGGTATACTTGCTAATGTTCCGTTGAGGATTTGGATATGCGTTTGCTATGGCATACGAATTTCGGGGAAATGTGGATTGCTTGGTTGCGTTGAGGAAATATGGATAATTGACCGAAGCAATTTTGGGGAAATGAATGTCGGGATGATTAGAATATATTCTGTTGAATTATATTCTGTTGGGAGATTGGAAAATGTTTGATGGTAGATTAAATTATTGCGGATACTATTGCGGATTGGATTTTTGCATGTTTGCAGGTTTGGTTTGTGGGTTGGTTCTTCGTGTGATGTAGAGAACCCCCACAGGTCCATATCCGAGGCTTGTTAAATTTTCCATAATAGTTTGTTTTTACGGGCAAGGTTATTAGCCCTGCGCCAACCTTTCTCAGGATTTCAAATGCTTTTATGACGTCATTAATTTTGTTTTCATTAGCCTCCACTATAGAAAGCGTTTGGAATATCTCAATGGCCTTACTTTCGGTGTTGGGTTTTGTGGCCACCGTATATATTTTCCATATGTTGTGTAATTTGCGCTAATTCTCTTTGACATTTCCATACACTATTAAGGACCAGGGTTTTGAAAATCGTAATTTGCCATTATATTATTATGATATTATTATTTTTGGGCTTTATTTTTTTTCTTTACTTTGTAAAACAAATAATTTTGTTGTTGTTACTTAAAGCGGATGCGCCAGGTTATGTTTCAATAAAAGACTTGTATTGATAGTTTAATATTCCTTATTCAAGAGTACAAATTGGACTCCCTCTAAGAAACTATCAAAGATTGAGACCCACCACGCTAGCTGATTGTGTATCAAGCATGGATGTACACAATAAACGTTAATGATAATTCATAGTGATTCGCATCTAAAGGTTAAGTTAATTATTATTATGTTAGATGTGGGACATTGTACATCATGCCTAACTAAAAAGTAGGTTCATCCATCATTTAGGTGAGAAGTAAGCCCCTGCACTGTTCTATGGTCGAAAATGTTTGTGGAAAGAAAATGCATGTGTTTTGCACTACGATACCGCACCAATTCACAAGGGTATCATTGTGAACGAATTGTTGGCCAAAAACTCAACAGATATCATCTAACTATCACCGTATTCACCTGATATTGTTTCAGCTGTTTTTTTTTCTTTTTCCAAAACTCAAATTACCACTCGTTTTCAGTCGATAAAGGACATAAAAGAGCATTCGCGGTGAGAATTGGAGTCGATTCCGGAAAATACACGTTGTAAACAAACTAAATAACAGGCCGCGCCCAAAGTTCATGTCAGGATAAAGGAGAGTTGTGCCAACTTAGCGACAAAAAGAATTTTGACAATCCCCTTAAGCGGGCTTCTTAAATTATCAACTCCCGGTAGTTTTTCGAAAGAATGTATACGTAATACTTCACCTCATCCAACCTAGTCACAATTTACAAGGCGTATTGTGCTTAGACATTTTAAGGTATCTCGAATACACGGGGGGTAACTATAATTAAGGTCACATTTAGAGAGAATTGATATTTTAAAGCTTTTACCACATTAACCGTAAACCTCATGGCGAAAAAATCTCCAGCAATTCCATATAGTAAATAAGTAAGCACACGCTAACGGCTTTGATACATATTATTTAACCTTAGGACTGTAGAAAACTAATGCCGTATAGTTTAAAGTTTGCAATACATGTAAAATAACCTTTCACAAAGTTTCCCCTCAAATTCATGTGTACCATACACGATAGATTAAAAAAATACAAAGGCTGTGATGAGTAAGCGAACAAGTAAACTATTATTAAAGTAATTTAAAATATTCTAGATAATATTGTAGCTTCAGTCTCCCTCCCAGATTTGAGTAACCTGGAATGTCAGTTATTTAAAAATCCCTGTACTATTTACCACAGTAATTTTATGGTAAAACCCGATGTTTGTGGTGAATAGGAATGTGTTGTAAAAAATGCAAAAGATTCAGTATTTTAATTGGTGGAAAAATACGAAGTTAATTACTTTAACGAGAAAGGTGATCATGTTACTTTGAATGATTGTTTGGTTATAATTATTCGATATAACTACTGGAATTATAGTCATTACAAATAGGTGTAATTGACGAACATAGATGTTGGAGTTGGTGGAAACTAGTTCCGCCTTGGTCAGTTATATTTTTCATCAGTTAACTCCGAACATATGGTATGTATCTGTTAATTTTTAAACGGCGAACTTATTTATATGGGAAGTAAATGCCGATTTTTTCATACAAATAATATGTTTTTTTTTTTTTTTACAATGAATGAACTTTGATCGATGGTATATTTTTCATTTTGATCGATGCCTTTTTGCCATATTTCTTTATGATTCCACGCTCGCAGCATCTGGTTTTAATTGTGATTTCACAGAGTCATCATCATTGAAAGTTTTACCATTCAAGTTTTAACGTACATTGAACGTTTTACCATTCTTTTGCAAAGATCGAAATAAATGGTAATCGGATGGTGTAAGGCAGCGGTTTCCAACCTTTATGTTACAATGCCTCCCCGAAAAAAATTTTTTTTTTCCGCGCCTCCCCTACCTTTTATTGTTTTAATAGATTAAATAATATAGACACGTTTTAAATAATAAAAACTTTATTACAAAAAAAACTAACAATCAACAGAATAATAACAAGGTTTAGCTATAACATACACATACGTATATATTTATTTTTATATAAAATTATTTTTAAACATTTAAACCAACTACACCTATCGCATACAAATTTAATGCGAGGGTTGTTGTTGTTTACTGGCACAAAGTTTATCAAATCTTGGGGGCAATGTGTAGAGTGCCACTCGTATCTCTTTTTCGACTACTAACCTGGCTCAATATTTAGTTTTCATTGCAGCCAGTGCCGAAAAGCCCGTTTCGCATAAATACGACGTTACAAACGGAAGAAGTTTAGGAAATGTCTTTGTCATGTGCCGGCTTTGGCACAGGTTCACAAAGATTTCCTATCATGTTCATGTGTGAAATGCACTTTTAATTCATTGTCACGGTCATGAAATACTCCACCTATTTTCCAACGATCGAAAGTTCACTGTTCAATACAATGAGAAAAGAAACTCCACGGAATACCTCGGACAATCGTTCACCAATCAAGAAATAAAGCGCACGGTGGTATTGTTTCGTATGAATGTTGTTTATTTTGATTTAATGCAATTTACAAATGGTTTATTGGTTTTCACAAAACTATTGTTAAATTAAGTTGCACAGTTTCAAGGATAACGTAATTGTCTGTGCCCGATTTCGACTCTGGGGTGCACTCCGGTACGTACCCCATGCTCACTAAGGGGGAAACGCGAACCAGCGATGTGCGATCGTTGGTGGTTGAGATGAGACTTCGCGTTTCTCTGCTTAATGCAGAGCCACTTCGCAACTGGGGTGAGTTTCCTCGAGAGAGAAAGTCTTTCTCTCGTGGCGAAAACAAGGAAGAAGGACTTGGTAATGTACGTGTATGTGTGATCGTGTAGATCATAGTGTTTATCGATGCGTTTCGGCAAAGGATAAACGAAACCTAAAACAAGGGAAAAGAACAAAGGGAGAAGCGACCTAAGGCATCGTTCTGTAATGAGGGTTCAGCTAAATAAATACGCTGCCACTCATTAGGTGCTAATAGGTTTGGGATACATCATACAATTTCTATATCGTATCTTGGGTCGTTGTAAGAAACGGATTCTTTATTTGCATTTGTTTATGCTATTGAATTCGAATCCGGCGGCTAAGGGCGAAGTTGGTGATTGTTTGGAGATTCAAACAAAGGTGCATTTCTGGGAGAAGTGCTTGCAGCTGAATCAATAGTTGCAAGTCATTGAGAAGCAATTTAGATTGTTACACAATGACGGTTGTGTATATCATCTATGCCGATTGTATATGGCATCTATGGCGACTCAAGAGTCAGATTCCAGTGTGAATATTTACACTACTAGAGAATTCCGTTCTTGGCAGCTAGGCGCGAGATGCGCTATGCTTTGTGGGTTGGATAAAACCCGCCGTGGATACAGATAAACTAGGAAAATCTGCCGCGCACGTGTGAGACAGAAAACGTAGGCAGGCAGGGTGCCGTTGATTGTTTCCATAGTTTATTGCGGTTATCTAGTACGGCAACCGAAATGTTGTTCTTTTCAGAAAATAGCCGAGATGCCTTGATGCATGCGAGAATGCTGTACCTATTTCTTTCAGGGAAAGTGAATATCGCCTTAAATGCGTGAATGCCCTTAATGGGAGGAATGCTTGAGGGTGCTAATGCGATTGCATAAACGAAAAACTATGATATTTCTGGAGCTTTGGGAGGAAGTTTTTGGGGTGATTGAAAAGGTAAGTAGTGGAACCTCCACAGAAGCACTTGCATTGCTTGGCAATACAAAGATTCATACTCTCCGATAAGATTCATCTAAAATTGAATTAAGGTTTCATTTTGAAACTTTTGTTTTAGTAGGCTAACGCATGATAATTAGATATCAGTTTTTCCTTTTCAATGGTTGTCAGCTTAAATTCGTCATCTTCATTGTCGATAAATGGATTCTATACCCACAAAAACTTTGAGAAATCAAGGTTTTTAAAATAAAATGAAGAATGCAGCACTAAACTATCTTAGTGTTCAGATTCTTACTTGCTTCAATATTGGCTGTGGCCCAGAAATCTTTTGACAGTGAAAACATGCCCAACTCATTTTGCAACCACTTAAAAATTTATCCATTCGTCTAAAAAATATTTTACTGATATAAATTAAAATAAATAATAGTTTAAATAAAAAAAAATAAAGTTTAAAATATACTAACGATTATTTTCAGAAAGAAATCACGTCAAAAACAATTTTAAAAAACAATATTACATCCTGCCGACACGCTTCAGTTGACACTTTAGCTACGAGTGACGTTTAAATTTGAGGTTATTGTTTTCATACAACTAGCGGTTGTTTTGTGCATTACCGCAACAGAGCGTCTACAAACGCGCCATTTTTAAATTTCTCCGCACCAGATAATTTTTTTAATAGGTATTAAATACATGTCGGGGAGCCCCTGGCGCAAGACTAATGACCTTGCCCAGAAAAAATAAATCATTATGGAAAATTTAACAAGCCTCAGGACTTCCTAAATAAGGCCAAGACCGGTTCCCGGTTGTAGTGCCGATGATGATGATGAAATACATGTAAGTGTAAAAAAAATAAAAATAAACATGCACTGAATTTTCACTGTTACGTTAAGATATGAAGTTTTATTTATTTGTAGATATTATGGTATAAAAATTAATTTATTAAAAATTTTTGGGGCCTCCCAGGTTGGAAACCACTGGTGTAAGGTCAATGTTATATGGTGGTTGTGACATCACTCCACAGCCACGGTTCAATAAAATCTGACGACTGACCAAATATGTGTGTGGTCTACCGTCGTAATGGTGGAATACAACACCACTGCGATTGACCCATTCTGGCCGTTTTTCTTTAACGTCCGCGTTTAGTTTGTCCATCTGACGAGAGTATTTTTTTTTTTACACAAACGCGCGCACAAAAGGGATTCTGGAGTACCTTTAAATGTGAGCATAGTGCGAGCGGAAGGAGAGGAAGTGGATAAGGAGACGAGGTGTCGATATACATTGATCTTAAATGCCTGGACGTTACAACGACGTAGAGTATTCCACAATCGTGTGCTTTGGCTAAAGAATGACTCTCTATATTTCTTTGTGCGCCTGAAGTTGACTTTCAACGTGAATTGATGCGCATTCTCAGATTGGCATCGCGGGGAAATGTCTGAGGTGGCGGAACACATCCAGCAAGTTCAGTTGAACAACGACTGTGATAATACCTATAGAGGAGAGATAGGCACGATACGTTGCGCCTATGTTCTAACGACGGAATTGATGGGCTTGTGGGAGGTAAGTATGTACCTGTCACGGATACTAGGTTCACTTTCCTCCTCCATCATACACTAAACAGCTCCGGCGCGAATTGTCCATCAACGAAAGAAATAAATACACCCAGGAACTGCGGAAAATGAAACGCACTGATTTAGTTTATTATTACTGGTTTTATTATAAGGCGGTGAGTTTCTCGATTACATACAGTTTAAAATTTTAGATACTGGTCACAGGTAAGACACAAAACTATTCCTTTATCCGGTAGTGTATTCAACTGCTTACCCCTAAGAGAGTTTACCAAACCGTATCATCGCGGGCGTAAAAGATTGCACTTCAGAGTGATCAAGGAAACTGTCACATTTAACAACATTCTAACTCCACGCACTGTTCCTAATTTTAATTTTATGGTAATTGCGGAAGGCTAAAAACTTGATTCGCGACTAGCACTCAGAGAATGACAAACTCCCGACTATGAGGTGTACCGAACGCGTGTCCGCAGCTCTACGGACAGCGGGTGCCAAGCGACCGGCTCGGTCGGTGGATGGTAAAGGACTCAGCGATATTCATTCGGTATCAAAAGAAATTCGCCCAGTGAAACTGGCTCTCTTAATTAGGGGCTGCATTTTCCTATTCCAAGAGAGACGTAAAGTTTCTCTTTGGGGTAACCAAACAGATTTCATAGAGAAGATCGTCACGGTACACATATATGTGTGTACATTGGTTCTTTCATGGATCAAAGTCATGGAAACGAATCTAAAACAAAGAAAGAGAAAAGGGATCGTGAATCTTTGTTTATGTGAGAAGGTTACTGGGAAACGGATCCAGGAATATGTAAGACAAAGGGACCGTTGATGATCGTTGTCTACAATATGCATAGCAGCTGTATTGATAGCCGCAATGCATCATGAACATTGTGCTAATTGATTTTAGCTTGTTTACAGGGAAATGGTGTTTATGGCATCGCTGGTACGGGCAGGTATTCAATTCCTATTTGCATTTGCTTATGCTGTAGGATTTAATTGATGTCTTAAGACGCAAGATGCGTATATTTGTTTTTGTCCCTTGGGTATAGGTCGCCAGCCAATGTGTATGTAAGGAGATTTATTATACACATGGTGAGGCCGGGAAATAGGCGATGCAATGTTTATGATCCCTGTTATGATGGTTACATTGTATGTAAACCAAATCATTTTGTTCTCAGGAATTCGTCTAGGTGGAAATGCACTTGGTGAGATTCCGATTTGAATGGCACCGAAGGTGCCGAATTGGTTTTGGGATTCATGATAAGTTAGGAAAGAATTCTTATAGGGAATTTGTATGTGAAGAGATGCATGAAAGGTAAGGATTCTTTTACAGGGACTTTTAGATTATAAATTTGATTTATATGATGCGTGAAGCATTTACAGGTGCTTAATGCGATTGCATTAGCAAAAACGTATGCAGATTGGGTTGTAGGGAAGGGGGTTCTTCAGGTAAGTAAACAGTGGGGTTCAGCGGAAACGCCACAGGCTCACAGCTGGGTCTTTAATAAGTTTCACTGCTCGTTTTCGCATCATATCGAGCACGTCTAGGGCAGTTTTGGATGCGCCTGACCAAATGTGGGAGTTGAACTCCATTTTAAGACGAATATACACCTTGTAAATAGTGGGCTCCTCGATAGTATAGTGGTTAGTATACCCGCCTGTCACCCGGGAGCCCGGGGTTCGTTTCCCCGTCGGGGAGCCCCTGACGCAAGACTAATGACCTTGCCCAGACAAAATAAATCATTATGGAAAATTTAACAAGCCTCAGGACTTGCTAAATAAGGCCAAGACCGGTTCCCGGTTGTAGTGCCGATGATGATGATGATGAAATAGTGGCCGGGTTGGATGGAGTGAAGAATTTTTTGCATCTCTTCAGGAACCTCATGCATGTGGCCGCACTTTTCGCAGCTTCAAAAATGTGGTCGCTCCAATTACGAGTCGAAGTAATTCGAGTGACGAGGATCGATAGTTCCTTGGCTTCGTCGATGGAAGTGCCATTCATCGGTAGTATATTTACTTTGGGGTTCGCCTTTGACAACAGGCGACAGCACTGAGTTTTTAAGGCATTGAATTCTATTCGGTTATATAATCCCCATCTATATAACTTGTTGAAGTCGGAATTCAGTGTACTAAGCATAACTTGCTGATTGGTATTGACGTTCGAAGAGTTTGGTCGGGAATGTTCGTTTGAGTATGAGAAACTCTACGTACTATCATCGACAAACGAATGGATCGGGTGTGGGTAATGGCTAAGAGATCATTTATAAAGATGAGGAAGAGAGTGGGTGAGAGTACAGAACCTTGGCGAACACCTGCATTAATTTAATGGGAGGCAGATTTGACACCATCAAGAACCACTTGGATTGAACGGACAGAAAGATAGTGTCTAATCCATTGGATCAGGGAATTGTCCACTCCATATCAATGTAATTTTGATAAAAGGGCTGGATGCCAAACTCTGTCTAAGGTTTCCGAGATATCCATTGCAATAACCTTGCTTTCTCCGAAATAGCGGATGGAATGGCTCCACGTTTCGGTAAGGTACGGCATCAAATCTTCTGTGGACCTGTCGCTACGAAAGTCATATTAGCGGTCATTTGATTCCAGATATTTCAAAAGTTGACGGTTCTTCGTCGATCCAAGCGCCGTCCATCGACAATGTATTTACTTTGGGGTTCGCCCTGACGACAGGAGACAGCACTGAGTTTTCAAGACATTGAACTCTACTCGGTTAGATAGTCCTGATGCTTAATCAGTGATTCTATTACATTCGAGAGAATAAGAAGTAAGTGCTATGGGTCGATAAGAAGAGAGGGATGATTTGTCGCCCTTTTAGGGAATTGGCTGAATGTTCGCTGACTTCCATCTATTTGGGAAACGGCCAGTAAAATAAGATAAATAGAATAGCTTCCACAGTGGTTTAGAGAGTGAAGAGCAACATCTCTTCTGGAGAATTCGGGGAAAGCCATCCGGCCCAACGCATTTGTTTGCGTTTAGATCCTTGAGTGCGCGGGCAATAGTGGGCGTTCGGAAGAGAATCTGGCTCATGGTGTGCTGCTTATGCTCAAGTTGAGCCGGAACTGATATAGTGTCAGTGCAGCAAGTAGATTCGTTTTCTCTATTGCATTGGTGATTGGTCTGTCATCGACTATTAACGAAGGAATGGATGAGGAGACCGAGTTTTGGATGTTCTCCCAAATGCCTAGAAGTTTCTACTACCCGTGGAGAGTATAGATTTTTTGTCTCACTCTCAGGTCATACAAGAACTTGGCGCGTTGAATATACGCATTGTAGTCATTTCCAGCTCTCTTAAATATTTTCCGGTTTTCTTCAGTATTGTTTGATTTATACCCGAAGCTCAACTCTTTAGCCTTAATGGCTTCTCTGCATCTGGAATCGAACCGCATATTTCTCTTGGGTTTGATACTCTTCACTCTGTGTGGAATAAAGGCTTGCATGCCAAGCAGAATCGTGTCTGTCAATGTGTTCACTATAGAGTCAACATCGTTATTGAAGATAAATAACGTTCAATTTAACTTCCCAAAAAATCCTAATTGATCTTACAATTAAACTGTCTTTTATTCCTTCGTTGTCTTCTTTATCCCTTCGCTAAACTCTCGGTAGGGGCCCCAAATGTGGTATAAAAATATTCACTTTATTAATTCATTTTAGTACTATCTATTGCTTTGAGTTGACAATAAATCACAAACTGTCTTTATATTTTCACATGTACCTGCCTATCAAGAGTGCCCGGCTCTAATTAACTGTGAATTATAAGACTAAACAAAATTCGGGCTGTCTCCATTGTCGCAATGTGACTGTGAACCACAAGTTTATCTCAAATTCATCTCCGTCATTTCGATTCCATATATATATGAGGGTGGCCTGAAAAATGATCCACCTAACGAAGATACAAGACATTTTTTCTTAAAATATATTTTTACTTTTCTACATAGTCTCCTTATTTTTATTTTCCTACACTTCTCCCAGCGATGCTCCCATCTCTCTAACCCGTCCAAATAGTACTTACCGTTTTTCTCTGAAAAATAACTGTTCGCGAAGATGATTGACTCCTCATTAAAAATTAAACAAATAACAAAAGTGTGTCTGGGGCTAAACACCGACATTTATTATACATGGGTGGCATGAAAAGTTTCCGACCTAACAAAGATACAAGATATTTTTCTTAAAATTTATTATTATTTTTCTACATAGTCTCCTTGTAACTCTACATACTTCTCACAGTGATGTTCCCATCTCTCTAACCCGTCCAAATAGTGCTAGACGTTTTTCTCTGCAAAATAAGTGTTCACGAAGATGATTGCCTCCTCATTTGACGAAAATCTCTGTCCTCCGAGCGCAGTTTTCAGATTAAGGAACAAAAAAAAGTCACTTGGGGCTAGATCTGGTGAGTAAGGCGGATGGTCAAGCAGTTCAAACCGTAATTAGTAGATTTTCCCCATGGCAACCGCGGAGGTGTGAGACGACGCGTTATCTTGGTGAAACAGGATTTCCCTTTTCTGCAAATGTGGTGTTTTTCCGTAATTTCTGCAAAGTTATGGTTTTCTCATCTTAAAGATAATCGATTAAGATAACTCCATGACCATCCCAAAAACCAGCCGCCATCACTTTGCCAGCCGAAAAAAC
The DNA here is from genome assembly GCA_963931805.1 of Microdon myrmicae. Lineage (NCBI taxonomy): Eukaryota > Metazoa > Arthropoda > Insecta > Diptera > Syrphidae > Microdon > Microdon myrmicae. The sequence continues at coordinate 163,097,939 of OZ007498.1, read as the reverse complement.
GGTTTTTGCTTTTTTTTGGAGCCGATTCCCACTTTGCAGTCCACTGTTTTGACTGTATTTTTATTTTCATTTTTTTTTCATTTTTTAAACATTTTTTTATTTTCTTTTTATATTCTTATTTTCTAAATTAAAGGCTAGACAAAAAATGCTTAAATTCTAGCTTAAATATCTTATATAATAACTTACTGGTCCTTCGCAGACGCTCTAAGCTAAACATTACTTAATATTTGTATAATTTGCCTTTCGGCGACAGAACTTTGTGGCATAACTTATAATTATTTGAAAGACAAAGAAAAATTTGAAAAACTTTGTAAATTTTTTTTTTTTTTTTTTTTTTTTTTCTTAAAATTTAACTTACTTAACTTACCTAAACTTATCTACTTTTTTTTTTTTTTTTTTTTTTTTTATGTAAAATCACTTAGCCTAACTTAACTTAAATCTTATACTACCCTAATTCTAGAAAAGCTAAGTCTATGTAAGCTAGCTGATGATAGTGTGATTCTGTACCGACTTTGGTATCCAGGTCTTTATATGCCATTCAACCACCAGAACTGTTGACGCTGTCTAATACTATCGTCCCGGTCTCTGCGGGAGATAGCCCTACTGAAGCGCAGGAGCTCTTCTTCGGTGCGCGCTACTTCCCGGTCATAGCACAATCGCCCGTCTACAGATGATCTACTTACATGATAGATCAGCGGAATTCCGGATCTATCCTGTATAAGCCCTTTCATATCCAAGTCAAGGAACGCCTCTGGTGGAACAAAGCCGTTGCGACGCACGCTCTCATAGTATAAGGTGTTTGGATAATAAGCCCCGAAAATTAGGTCATTGGACGAGCTTATTGCTCTCGCAATATGTCCTCTGATTAATTTAATCATAAAATTATCCACCCTACTTATGTACGCTTCATTATATAAAGTCTCATTTGAGTAATACTTTTTATAGTCCGATTCCGGTGTCCGATATAATCTGAGACAACTTCTGAGACACTTTCTTTCGAACACCCGAATCTTTTCTATCAAATTTGGACCTATGTTGAACCATACTGGGCAACCATATATGAGCATTGGCCTGATTAGCGTCATGTAGCATATGACTTTTACCCTGCTGTCAAGTTGGCTACTATGAAATAGCCTCCTTGTCATAGCAAAAGTTTTCCTCGCTTTGAGCAAAGCAGCCTCTACATGTCTGTTGAAATACAGATATTGGTCTAGCCAGATGCCCAGGTATTTAACTAAACTCTTGGTTTCCAGTTTATCTCCATGCGGTCCCACGATAACTAGCTTTCGCCAGTTTTTCCTTGTGTCGTACGTGGCTTTATATAATGGAGTTCTAAATAGGATGGCTTCACATTTCTGGAAGTTGATCTTAAGTTTCCAGTCATCGCAATAGCGCTGCACTTTGTTGAAGTCTCGCTGTATTAACCTATTTATGATCGCAACTTTCGGAGCTGTTCTGTAAATTATGAGATCGTCTGCGTACGCAATAGCCTGCGGAAGTGCATCTAATAAGTCGCTAATGTAAATGTTAAAAAGAATCGGAGAGAGTACCGCGCCCTGTTGCAAGCCATTCTTGATATTATACGTTTTATTAGAGGTCACATTACCACTTTTGACCACGAACCTCCTGTCCTTTGACATATCGTAAAGTACATATAGTAAAGGCTTATGTATGCCATATCTGACCAGTTTGTAATACAACCCTTCGATCCAGACGGTATCAAAGGCTTTTTCCAGGTCGATCAGACAGGCACCTGTGCATTGGTTCCTACATTTATTCCATTGTATATCGGAGACCAGTTTAGCTGCGGCATGTGTGGTTTCATGACCCGCCCTAAAGCCAAACTGGTTGTTTGGAATAATGCTATTGTCGTCTACCCATTTTAGCAGAGCTTTGTTAATGATTTTTTCAAATACTTTACTGATGCTTGGGAGTAAACTTATCGAACGCATGTTCATTGGGTTTGTACAGTCTTTGCCCTTTTTTGGGATGGGCTGAATGATAGCCGTTTTCCAACGCGCGGGATAATATGCATTATTCAACGCGTTGTTAAACAGGACCGTGTATATATCTATTGCCTTTGGGGGCGGGTTCTTGAGTACGATGTTAGGTACTCCATCTATTCCCACTGACTTTTTGCTTCTTAATGAGTCGAAGATACTCTGGATTCCTTCTCTTGTGATTAAACGGCTATTAGCCCCACCATTGGCATTAATGTCGATTGACAGATTATCGTCACTGAATTCCGTAAAACCAGGATTCTCCGATTGCCAATGTGAAATTTCATTCCGGAGGTGCAGGTGATTCAGTCGAATTCTGTCCTCCAGGTCATTGTTTCGGCGAATGCTTTCATTCACCTTGTACATTTCCTGAAAGACAGCTCCCACAGCGTTCGCCTTCTCCAAAGGATCTTCGATCACGAAGAGCTCACTATTGAGGATAGCGTTCTCTGTATCTATGCCAATGTTGGTTAGCAGCTGCTTGTTTACCTCGGTACGTGGAATTTGGAGACACTGAATCTCGTTTTGATTATTTCTCCTGAATATTTTATTTATTTGTGGGAACATATTCGGGTTATTAGTTTTTATAGCTCGAATTCTGTTGTTCCAATACAAATTTGTTGCTAATCTATAATTAGCTTTAAGTAATTGTTGGAGGTTTTTTAATTGAGATTTCAGTGATATTATCTCCTGGTCTTGTCTGTCTGTAAACTGTCTGTGTAATTGTTTTAATTTCGATAGCAGTCTGCTCTTTTTCTTGTGGAGTGCGTTTATTGTTGCGTTTCTGTACATGTTAATGTGATCTGTAACTGTTGTTTTGGGAATTGTTTTGTCCATTGTTTGTTTTACGGCTTCGTCCATTTGTTGAATGTATTTGTCGATTTCGTCATTAGTCAGGTTTCTGTTTACTGGCAGATTAAAGTCATTCGAACGAAGTTCTCTTGTTAATGATCTGGTGAACCGCGGCCATCGCATTGCCCCGTAGTTATAGGGTTGCGGGGTCACGAATTCCTCCAGATCTGCGAGCTCGCTCGGAAGCTCTATTACTGCCGTGAATGCACAGTGGTCACTGTCGTATTCAATTGTCCGTAAACAGTTTGTGTTTCGTCTGTTGGTGTTAAGTAATCTCAGTCGTGAGTCGATTAGCAAGATATCTAAGAACGATCTACCTCTGGGGAACGATGGATATTTCGTAGCTAGCAGGTCAGTTCTATATTCAATATGATACTGATCTAACCAACCAGCCAACTGATTTCCTCTGGCATTAGATATATAATTTCCCCAATTTCTATGCTTGGCGTTCATATCTCCCCCTAGGATAAAGTAATTTTTGTCCAGGTGCAATTGTAAGCATCGAAAGAGTGTCTCGAGCTCCGCTATAAATAGGTTTTGTTGGTGCTCCTCAGGTGCGTAGACCGCAATCGCATACAAACCCCTTCCTTGCTGAAGGGGTATGCGGACGATACAGGCTTCCAGCACCCGGAACCTGCGCACTTCTCCACTATATATTACTTTATGATTGATCCCTTTTCTAATAAAGATTGCGACACCCCCCCCTTGAGAGGAGTTAGGTCGGTCTCTTCGTATAATATCGTAGTTTTTATGTCCTATCTTATGTCTCTGGTTTAACTTTGTTTCCCCCGCCAGAAGTACATCAGGTTGTTCCTCTTGCAACAGGTTAAAAAGATTGGCTCTTCTCTCAGTTCTTATTAGTGAATTTACATTCACGACAAGAGCTTTTATTGATGTTGTGGTTAGAGGGTTTATATCGACTTGTTATTTAGACTGGGCAAATGCGAGTAGATCTCGTTTATTTGGCTTTGTAGCTGTGTCATCTGTCTCTGCAGATTGAGCAGGATTGCGAACACGTCCGCTTGCGGTGTTGTTTCAGTCTGTGTGGGAGTATTTGTGGCTACCTGTGATGTAGCCTGATTTGGTGTTCTCCCACCCGAAGCAACTTGTGCGTACGACCGCTGCGATGTTACGGCCATTGTTGAAGTACGAGCTGGCTCTGTGTTTTTTTGCCGGGTCACACTTCTTGCCATTATTTCTCGGAATTTAGGACATCCTCGATAGTTAGCGGGGTGTCCCTCATTCCGACACACTGCGCACTTTAGAAGGGCTTTGTCTTCTACCCGTTCTTTTCCCAGAGGGCATTCTTCTGCCTTATGGTCCTTTCCGCACTTTACGCAACGGCGCTGCATTTCACAGTTAGCCGCCGAGTGACCAAACCTTTGGCAACGTAGACATTGCAGGATGTCTCTGCCTTTTTTTAATTTGACCCATGTGACCATTTGATGATCCAAGACTGAAATTTTTCTTAGACCACCAATCCTACTGTTGGGTGTTAATTGCACCAAAAAGAAGGGTAGCTTGCGGTTTTCCCTTCTTGCCTTGGGTGTGGTGAATGGTTTTACCGCGGTAAACTCGAGATCTTCGTGCTTCAGGTTTTGAAGCATTTCGAGCAGAGCCTCCGGTTCCATTTCAGGGTCGACACCCTTTAATAGAACCGTTACGCTCTTCGTTTGTTTCGGCGTGAACGAGTAAAATTCCGCGGTGGCTCTTTTTAAGACCTCTTTAATTTTGTCGTGGTCTGCCACCGTATATGTTTGAATGGCGTGCCTTTTACCCGTCAGTCTTTTAACTGCAAAATTGTTACCTATGGCTAGCTTACAAAGACTTACCAATTCCTTACAGTCAACATCTATGGTGTTGATTGGTGGCATCTTTATTTTTCCGCTGTTATTGTTGCTTTGCTGCTGCTGTGTTGCTTGCTGGTTCGTTGATCGCTTTTGTGTTAATTGTTGCTGTTGCTGTTGCTGTTGATGGTGCTGATGTTGAAGTTGATGTTGCTGTTGATGGTGAGTTTGTTGCTGTTGGCCGACTTTTGGCTTTAGCTTTTGTAGTTGTTGCTGGTTTTGTTCTTGTTCGAGCGCCGCTATTTTTTTCTTTCGGCGTCTCTCTTGTAATCGGGCTCTTGCCATCGCCAGTTTCGCCTCCAATTCACTTATCTCTTCCTCTTCATCCTCAGACTCTGAGGATGCAAGAGAAGCGAATGAATTATTTGCCCCATATATGTTAAAATTGGAGGGGAAGGGGAGCTCACTGTCGTCCGCCAATTGTTGATCTCCTTTATCCATCGTCAATTTCGCGGTTTTGCTTCGCGTCACAATGGAGTTTTTCGGGGCGCCTTTTCGTTTGTGCGTTGTCGTGTTCTTATCGTCCTCCGTATTCATTCTGGTTCTTTCCAGTTTGTTTTCATTAAAAAAAAACAAAGGCGACCTTTTGAACCACGGCGACTTGATTTCTCCTGCAAGCTGAGTTGAACTCGCCTACCGCCTGCTAAGAGTCAGTAAGCTTGCACTCGCGCCAAACGATGATTTAAAAATTGTTTTCTTAACAAGCAATATATTGTTTGTTTTAATTTTCGCGTTTGCGACCGAAGTGTTATCTTTTTATTGTTTTTGTTTTTATTGTCGCGAACACTTTTGCACCTCACTCAACTGTTTTTATATGCACTTATTTTGATTTTATTTAATGCATTTATACCGGTACACCTGGTAAATACAGATTGCTTAACGAGCAATCTATTTTAATTTTTGTTTTTTGCGCTTGCGACCGAGGTGATATATTATGTTTCTTATAGTTGATTATTATTTTATTTTTCGCACTTCACTGCAATATGCACATTTGCTTTTAGGTTTTATTTTAATTTATGTGTTTTTAATTCACTTAGCATTTACAATTAAGTTTTTACGTTTATTATTTGTTTTGTTTGGTTTCTGAATTTCATTGTTTTGACTATCTTCACTGTTTTAATTTTGGTCACCACATGTCTATTGAATTTAAACTTTTGGCGTGAACTCGAGTATATTTATTGTTTGTCGCGCTTGTTACATTAATATTTAGTTTACTGGTGTGTCCTTGTTGTCTTTTGTTTGTGAATTCTTAGGAATTGTATTTGTTGTCAAAAATTGCTTTTGACATACTTTTACTTTTTAAATATGTAGTCACTTCACTTTTTAACTGGCGCACTGTTAAACTGGTGTTCTCTGTAAGAGAGTTCGCGGGTGACTGACTGTATTTTTATTTCGGGGGTATAATGGTGTATCCAAGTTTCAGCAACAGTAATTAATAGGCGCTAAAACTCAAATTTATTGGGGCTAAACTGCGCCAACAAAGCGTTGGAAATGTTCATTTGAACACGTTTTTGGTCTAACGTGAGCAAACGCGGCACTCAACCACCCAACCCGCGGACAGCTTTCTCATGACTAAATCTTGAGTGAATATGTGACAAACACGTTCTTTGGACATTTTCATAGCCTCTGCTATCTCTCTCACTTTAATTCGGCGATCGTCTAGCACCATTTGGTGAACTTTAGCGATGTTATCGTCAGTTGTTGCAGTTTTTGGACGTGCTGAACGTTCATCGTCTCCTAAGCTCTCACGGCCACGTTTAATTTTAGCTGCCCAAAATTTCACAATGGTAAATTATGGTGTAGAGTGCGAGGCAATAAGCCTACGTATTGCCTTTCAAAAACCAAAATTTAACGACAACTCAATTTTGTTCAGTTTCACAAAAACACTCACATCGAATCACTCAAACGGCTGTCAAATAAAAACTACGCTTCCAAAATGGCCGAAAGTTTGGTGAGTAACTGTCGAAAAATGCACAACTACATTCATTAGCTTTTATTGACAAGTGCTGCTAACTTCATGTTGAACTAGGAAACTGTTTCAGCCCACCCATGTATATATATATATATATGGGTGCGCCATCTTTCATGTCGGTATGGTAATATTGCGAAACTTAAAAAAGAAACCAATTTCCATATATGAGGTATTTTTATTTAATATGGTCCTTTAAAATTTATTCAGATTAGTTTTTGATTACAACATTAATCAAGTGACCGCCTCTATTGACGAGGGCAAAATATGCCCATATATATAGGGTGCGCCCTCTTTGATATCGCCATGTAACTGTTTGGCCTTATTCGATGTATAGATAACGACATATCATATATCTATATATCAATATATATATACACATATATATATATATTGGCGCAAGACTAATGACCTTGCTCGGAAAAAACAAATCATTATGGAAAATTTAACAAGCCTCAGGACTTGTTAAATAAGGCCAAGACCGGCTACCGGTTGTAGTGCCGATGATGATGATGATGATGATATATATATATATATATATATATATATATATATATATATATATATATATATATATATATATTATATATATATCATCATCATCATCATCATCGGCACTACAACCGAGATTCGGGCTTGGCCTTATTTAACAAGTCTGAGGGTTGTTAAATTTTCCATAATAATTTGTCTTTCTGGACAAAGTTATTAGCCCTGCGCCATATATATAGGGTTTTCGTTCGTGTACTTAACGTTATTCATTTGTGGTGAAAATGTTGAGTTTACCGAATAAATTTACCGTGACAGTTCGATGATTAGTGGAAGGGTGCGTTCACAAATTACATTCAAAGTTGTCAAGTCTCTATTGGAAAACCCGATATATCTATATTGCATATATAATATGCCCATATATATAGGGTGCGCCATCTTTGATATCGCTATGTGACTATTTACAAACCGACATATCATATATTTAGATATATATATATATAAATATATATATATATATATATATATATATATATATATATATATATATATATATTAGGTATCTATATATCTATATTACATACATATCCCTTTTCTCTAGTTGATTGGTAGATTAATTAATTTAAGCGGATTTCTTTACAAAAAATTGGAAAACTAAGATAAGTATTTCAATCTAGTTTAGGGTTTGTTAATTTAATTTAACATTTTTATTATTATTATAATTCTTATTTTTATTAAAAATTACAGCCGTATTGCAGAGTTGAAGTAACGAGTTGAGATATCCTCGCACACAACCGGCCGTGGTTTGTGCCCACCAAACTTGTAAATATTTGCCCAAAGAAGAAGGAAATATAATTAAAACATTAAAACGTCCTTCAAACTTGTACTCCTTTGAAATGTAACATCAGTGCACATTTTGGTAAACAATACCGGTAGTACCTAGCGCCCAAGGTTGTTAAGACTTTGAATTGTGTGGACCAAATAATGCTGAAGTCTCATTGTTAGCTTTATTTGCAACACCAGTATGGTTATTTTTTGTCACTTGTTTCATAGTTTCTCGCAATAACTTCCTTTAAACTCACGTACGCCTGATGCTTGAATGTTCTAATCAATCTTTTTATGGAGAACAACAAGTATTTAGAATTCATGGGAATTGATGCTATTCTTCCTTTTATGACCCCGTAGATTTTCTCCGCTGTGCATATTGTATCATAATGTTATTAACAACGTTTTGTACCGTATACCCTTGAATCAGGTAGAATGTTCTGTAAATTCTTAACGCGTATTAACAAAATTTCTTTTAATCAGTTTACTTGCCAATTACTTTTACTAAAACATTTTAGATTACCTATTGTTAAATGATTGTATACATGTTTGAAATACTAAAAGAAAAAAGCTTTTTTTTTGTTTTTTTGTTTCGGTAGGAAGGTGGAAATCTTTAAAAGATACCTCTGGACCGATCCAGAGGCATGCCGGGTTCTTACCGACTAAAACCACTTCCCGCTAGGCTCATATTCCTGTTGATTCCCGCGGAACTTTCTTTTAGGTATTCCATCGCGGGGCGGGACGGAGTTTACCTGTTACTCCGCTCGTCGCGTCGCAATTGCTGTATCATTTCACAGAGAATACCATTTGTTACGGACCATGCCTGTTTTGAACTAAGCATGTATTCTATTACTCCTCCCGGAGTAACATATGTCTCATATGTCATATGTCTCTCCAAAATCGTTCGCGCGGTCACGAATCTCACGTACTCTGTGAGTACGTGTTCTGCAGTATTCACTAAAGCGTTAGGAATACCACCCAGTCCCGGGGTCTTGTTTGTTTTAACAACCCTTGCCACGAGCACCTCTTCGGTGATCACGGGAGGTATCTTTCCTTCAAAGATACTCCACTGCTCTTGCACTCTCAACACCTCATCACACTGCGAGAAGAGGACACCGGCGATTCTGGCCATGCCAGTTCTAGTTTTTTGCATTTTACTACTGTTGTTCTGTAGTCTTTTCATGACTATCCTGTAGGCGCTGAACCATGGGTTGTTTTTTTAATTCATCCCTTAGGGAGCAGAACGCGTCATATTTACTCCTGCGGATCACATTCCTCAACTCTTTCCGTTTGTTGACGAATTCCGCTTGCAACTGTGGGTAGGTGTTACGGTTTCTTGCTCTTTGTTGCAAGCGTCGTAACCTGTTGCACTTCGATCACACATGGGCGAGCGATTTCTGAGTTCCATAAATAGACTGGTTTAATAGCCACTGCTGGTTGTCTTTGTCGTGGCATAGAACCATCACATGCGGTAGTTAGCTATTTCATGACTTTTCCAGCCTGCCTGTTCGCATCGGCCTCTGGCAAATGTGATGTCGATTTTGGACCGGCCTCTCTGTGCGTGTTCGCATAGCCACTGCTGGTTGTCTTTGTCGTGGCATAGAAGCATCACATGCGGTAGTTAGCCACTTCATGACTTTTCCAGCCTGCCTGTTCGCATCGGCCTCTGGCAAATGTGATGTCGATTTTGGACCGGCCTCTCTGTGCGTGTTCGCATAGCCACTGCTGGTTGTCTTTGTCGTGGCATAGAAGTATCACCTGCGGTAGTTAGCCACTTCATGACTTTTCCAGCCTGCCTGTTCGCATCGGCTTCTGGCAAATGTGATGTCGATTTTGGACTGGCCTCTCTCGTTTATGAAGGTGTCATCGATACTATCATTAAGCAACACCACATCTACGACTGCGAAGGCTTCAAGTAGTGCCGAGCCTCTACTGTTGGTCCTTGTGTTTCCCCATTCTACTGCCCAAGCATCGAAATCTCCAGCAACTATAAGAGGACTGTTATCTCTGTGTTCTTCTGTCTAAAAAGCATTTGAAATATTCTGTTTCCCACCTTGGCGGAACGTAACAACAGTAGAAATGAATTCTTCTGATCTTAGCATAGGCAATTCCTTCCAGCTGCTGGACACTTCTGCATTCCATGGGGGAATTTCCAGTTGTCCAGATGGCCGCTGTTCCGCTGCTGTCTTCCTAACATGTAATAGTACCAGTGCCATGCATCCTGTATGTATTCACAAGCAAAATAGTGAAAAGCACCGGACTGTTATCTCTGTGTTCTTCTGTCTAAAAAGCATTTGAAATATTCTGTTTCCCACCTTGGCGGAACGTAACAACAGTAGAAATGAATTCTTCTGATCTTAGCATAGGCAATTCCTTCCAGCTTCTGGACACTTCTGCATTCCATGGGGGAATTTCCAGTTGTCCAGATGGCCGCTGTTCCGCTGCTGTCTTCCTAACATGTAATAGTACCAGTGCCATGCATCCTGTATGTATTCACAAGCAAAATAGTGAAAAGCACCGAACGAAAAATCGAATAAGAAAATACATCAGAGCATAACATAACAATTCACATTAGTGGAGTATAGTCGAGTTTAAAAATCAAATTCAAAAATCGGCCAGTAGCGTGATGGGTAACGCTTAGGTACAATTTTTGGTGATTCAAACTGTCATAGCGTCAGTTTGAATCACACGTTCTTCTTCACTATTATTTCAAACGCTATAATTGGTGACTACGACGTGATCTGTACACACAGCATACACTTTCCCATAGTAAACAGAACTTCACACCGATCACGACTACCGCATAGCGCACAGCCTCCGACGTTCTCTCGTTCGTCCGTCGTTCGCATACGAATCTGATCGTAACGAAGTTACTGCGGAGGGAGTGGCGACTCTAACAGATACACACACAATTCACAAGCAAAATAATGAAGAGCACCGAACGAAAAATCGAATAAGAAAATACATCAGAGCCGTATACCTTAGCGATAACATAACAATTCACATCAGTGGAGTATAGTCGAATTTAAAAATCAAATTCAAAAATTGGCCAGTAGCCTGATGGGTAACGCTTAAGTACAATTTTTGGTGATTCAAACTGTCATAGCGTCAGTTCGAATCACAAATTCTTCTTCAGTATTATTTCAAACGCTATAAGATCTTGTGCGGCTCCACAGTGGTTTAAGTTGATTTGAAGTCACTTAAACCTGTCCATTTTTATTGAGAAGATTGGATATCGCGTTTTTATATGCTCGCCAATTGTAACTTCCTGTTGAGTGGTGGTTACCGCCTTCGCACCCTGATTCGCAGAACATGCATTTGGGTTGTGCTTTACAACTTGCTTTGTGCTTTGCCTTTTTCTCCGCATTTCAAACAGTTTTCGGAACGACCTTCTTCGGATTTGCAGGATTTCGCCACATGACCATATTACCAACATCTGAAACATCGTGTGGGTGCGATGTGTTCTCGAAGTCTGCATCTCACCCATCCAACCCGTAGGAAACCTCTAGCCAGCAACATGCTAGCCTTTTCTCTTGGTAAGCGGATCATGGCAGCCTGCATGCCATCTGGTTTCCTTCTTAAACTCTTGGATTTCCTCTACAGTGGTCACCTCACCTAAATCACGATACACAACCGTGATTTTCTGTGACACTGTTTTGACTTAGCATCTTCCTTTAGTACTTGTTGTACCTTCGCTTTCAGTGTCTCGGTGGTGGCATCTGGTCGGCGTTTCAGTTCTACCAGCAATTCCCCTTTTGCTGTATTTCGAACTTTTTTTACGCTATTTCCGAGTTCACTTAGCTCGGGCTTGAACTTCATAAACTTCAGTATATCCGCATATGTTTTTTCCCCGGTTTTGGATATTATTATAGCGTCCGGGCGTGGTCTCCTTCTTTTCATAATGTTGGCCTTCTCAGTAACACCTTTTGGAGCCTCTTCACCCTCCAACCTTGCTGTGAGAACGAGATTGTCGTATATACGGACCTTGAAAGACAGTTTCTGTCAAATTATGACCCTGTACTAAACGGCTTTAAAAAGTTATTTTTCAACTTTCGGTACTAACAATATCACTCAAGTTTGTCCAATATTCATAGCAAAGAAAACTGAATTACTACAAGCTTTGTACTTGCCGTATTTTATTACTATGAATATTGTAAGTGAAGTACGACTAAATGATCGGGGGAATACTATAATTAGGGGAAAGCTTTCACCGCTCAAAAACATGGTATCGGTTTTAAAACTTCCATTTCTTTGATAGAAAATTAACAATTTAGAGCATCCTCTTTCTGCCATCAAAAAGAAGCTTCATGAATGGAACTTAGATCATTTTACCTGGCAAACTCTTAATTTGTAAGACTTGAGTAAAATCGACCCTTAACTGGAATGATTATGTTCTCAAAACCATTACAAATTCAGCTAGACATTTGGGATTTAAGAGCGGAGAGAAATATTTCACGCCGTTTTATCTGGCTATAATGTATGAATTTAATTCCCGCACTTGGTCAAGAACATCAAAAATAGCTTGTGTGTTCTCACCATGGTGCAAAACTGAGAAATTAATCTTATAAAGGATAAATGGGTTTAATTCCATTTTTAAAACGCTGGTGTAAAGTGTCTGTTGCACCGCTATTACCACAAATATTGTTGAAATGATCTTGTATGCGCTCTTCATTCTCAAGTATTTAACCACTAACCACATAAGTCAGACAGCTCGTATGGGTTCGCATTAAGATTCAATTTTAGATGGGACATTGTTCCTCAGCCGAACTACATGACCATACAACAACCTGTCTAGTGATGTGGTCTTGCGACTTTGATCTTCAGTTATTGAAGCCTACAAATCAAGCCTCATTGAATATTTAAATTTGGGAGTTTCACAAAACCCTTTTCCCCACGAGTGTAGATAAAAATATCGCCAGAAGAACTTGTCAAAAAGAGCTTATATTCAACGCTTGAAGAGTTAAATTGCGGTGCGAATATTTTTCGAATACAAATGACACTGGTAAAGAAACTTGAGAAGAAAAAAAGAAGTTCGACGACCACAAGTGAACTTTATAGATTCGGTTAAGGGCCAATCTTTATGGGAATTACACTTGGAATGTAGATGATGTTGGAGCGACAAATTATAAAAAATAAAAATGAAATTTTTTAGTACTTTTAACATCGAGCTTGAATGAAGTGACTTCAGAGTAATATTCTGTCTAGCCTTCGGATGTAAAAGAGATCGGAAAAGAACTGGCAACAAGATATAAATTTATGTCATATATAATCATAATGGGATGCGTATTATGTCGATATGAAAATACCCCAAAATCGAACATCCTAACGAAGTTATGTCCTTTTACATAAAATGTTCGGGCAAATGTTTACGCATGTTGAAAAGTCACTAAGTCATAATTAAATGATACAATCAGTTAAGCTGCGCATAGAAAACCGTAGACTAATATACAGTAAAATAAAAATTAAAATTAAAACGAAATACTTATCCTTTCTCAATGCAATTGTAAACATCTTGGGGAACTTTTTAGCACGTCCCTAGTATAAAAAATTAACGACTACTTCCTTTATTTTCAAATTCTATTCCCAATTCTTAAGCAAATATATTCAAATGTTGAGGCATTCTAATCTGTCTATGACTAAGTGAGTTCAATGAAACTTTTTCTACCTTCGATACAGGGTTGGGCCAATTCGAAATAAAAAAGGTATTCGATTATCTTTATAGCCGCTCATGTTGCTAGTCAATTTTCGACTGTCAATTGATTGAAGAAAAAGTTGTTCTTGCTAAAATGTCGTGTCCACAATAAAAACCTGCTCCAATGGGAAGTGACGCATTCGCGACACCATACGACTGTCACTGTCAAAAGGGGGTTTCCTAGCAACAGCTGCGGCACACTTTCTTACATTTGAAGTTTTTTTTTCTTCGCATTATACTCTTTTCGTATTGAAGGAATGAAATAATATATTCTCATCAGGTGATCTGTCGCATCCGGTGGTATTGACGTCATAATACGAAGATTAAGAAACCTATATTTTGCATCATCTTGAGAATTGTGCCGCTGGGCTATAAATTATATTGAAGAAGCGGACAATATTAAAACAATTATGGCCGTTCAGCCTTTATCGAAGAACTCTGGATTAATTGTGGACGCGTGCGATCCACAATTCGTTTATACCCGGTTTCTGTTTCCATGCGGTTTTTTGGAGTTATCTGTCACGGACATAGTATATGCCTCCCATTAATTCCTGTCATACACAAGCCCCCGGAGTTCCGTTGGATGTGTATGAGTGTTTCATTTTATTCTTGTTTTATTGTATTATTAGTTTTTATTTGAAATTCATTTTGTTGAAGGTGAATCGATCTTCCCACAATATTTCTGATGATCTTTCGTTTTCATATTCGTCTTGTTCAAATCGTCACCCATAATGATCGCATACGATTTATCGTCACTGTGCATAAAATGAATATGGTATAATCGCGTTCGTTGCCAATTTCACTCTAGACAGAGAGTCTAAAATTTATTTACGATTGAAAAATAAATGAGGTTGAATCACACACCAGATGAACATGATTCGGAAACTGCTGGCGGTGATCAAACTACGTGACGTTTGATTTCCGTCAATTTTTTTGCGTTTTTTTCTTGTTTTCCTTAACACTACTATGACATTCTACACAAATAAGATGCCGAATAACACTAATTTAAGCCCCCCTCAAAAGTGAAAGATATCTACATATACGTTTTTATACATTATTTACAAAATTTATATAAATACCTGACTTCGAAGGTGAGAGTATCCAAAGTATACGTGAATATGGTACTGATAATGTTCGGTGTAAATTGCATCAGCCTCTTCAAATGGGTGTACTCGACGTGAGAAATGAACACCGGCTTTTTTTCACATACAGATTGACGAACAAAGGTATATAAGGGCGTATATACTCAGTCGGTGTTTAATATTTTACCTTTAGGTATCTCCCACTGTTGCGATATGTGTCGACGTTGTATTTAGAGCTCTCGGTCAACCGCTTTATGTTAGGACAGTAGTATTCGAACACAACACGAACTTGATGATATATAAAGACGATCAGTAATTAAAATTTAAGCATTGAGTCACGATAGATTTGTAGCCTTTAGGTAGGTGATCGTTCACCCTATGGCGACAGTCACATGCATAAGGACACAAGACACAAAACACATATCATTAATTTTAAATTCGCGTTTAATGTGAATTTTGAGATCTGCAGACCTTGACTTTCTGTTAAATGAATTTTATATCGTTGCATGCTTGGGCACACGTGAGCAGTAGCCAGCTAGAAAGCAGAATTTTGAGCGTTAATTGTTTGTAAATAGGACATTAGCGGCTCGCGGCAAAATTGCAAAACGAGAAAGTTTCGAACAAAATTTATATTTTCTAGAGTTGTTCATAATTTTTGGCTTTTTCCCTTTTAGTTCTATGACAGTTTAATCAAATGACCAACACTTGTTGTTTGGCACATGTCAAATTGAAGACATTTTTTCTCCGTGATGTGTTCTATTTTTATATATGTTCTTTTATAATTGCATCGCATTCATATATATGGTCAAACATAATGAGATTTCAGCTTCCGGAACCTGCCGATATTTTACCGAAATTAATATTAAGTTTATTGTTATCGGATGACCGTTACAATCCCACATACTCCTCAATTAAATTTGCATATTTACAGTCGCAACCATATTACAACCTCCTTACTTTCATGGCCACTGAGGCTGGCGTTCATGTAAATTACTCCAATATTCTGCGTTAAGAACCAATTATTCAGTCGTTTTGCTTGCTTGATTTTAAAATGTCTTAATTGTAAACAGTCATCTGGAAACCCTTTTTTTTTGTTATTTTACATATAACAAATCACCAGATTATTTGTGACTTTTTATTGATATAGGTCGTGTTGAAGTAAGATTAGGTGAAATTGGAAAAAAATTTAAAAAAGATTTACAATTTTATTAGAATAAATCGAAGAATGTAGAGCTGGAAAGTGCTTGTGACGTTTATGGTGAAGTTTCTTTATTGCAATACAGAAAGGTGTTTGTTTGCTTTCATTTTGAGAATTTGGACGTGAAAAATTCTTCTCGCTTTAGGCGGTCTTCAATCCGAAGAAATTGTTCGTAAGGTTTAAAGATACCGATATAGGAGTAATATGCCAATTGAAAAGTTCCCGGCCCTCCATAGTAAAACACATTTTTTTGGCAAAATTCGTTTCTTTTATTCAACATAATTCCCTTCAAGGGTGATACACTGATTATAGCGACCCTCCAACTTTTCGATACCTTTTTTGTAGTGCGATTTGTCCTTTGCTTCAAAATAGGCCTCAGTTTCGACGAAAATTTCCTCCCAGCGAGCATTCTTTTGAGATCTGACAACAGGAAATAGTCGCTGGGGGCCAGACCTGGAGAATACGGTGGATGCGGAAGCGATTCGAAGCCCAATTCATAGATTTTTTCCATCGTTTTCACTGACTTGTGACATTGTCTTGGTGAAGCAGCACTTTCTTTTTCTTCAAATGCGGTCGTTTTTCGGCGATTTCGTCCTTCAAACGGTCGAATAAAGCTGTGTAATAGTCGCTGTTGATGGTCCTTCCTTTTTCAAGATAGCCAATGAAAATTATTCCGCGCGCATCCCAAAATACAGACGCCATAATCTTGCCAGCCGACTGTTGCGTTTTTCCACGCTTTGGGGCGGGTTCATCGTGTACAGTCCACTCGGATGACTGTCGATTGGACTTCGGAGTGAAATGATGGAGCCATGTTTCATCCATTGTCACATATCGACGCAAAAACTCGGGTTTATTACGCTTGATCATCTCCAAACACTGCTCCGAATCATCAACTCGTCGTTGTTTTTGGTCAAAAGTGAGCTCGCGCGGCACCCACTTTGCACAGAGCTTTCTCATACCCAAATATTCGTGAATGATATGATGTACACGTTCAGTTGATATCTTTAGAGTGCCTCCTATTTCATTCAATTTCAATTTACGGTCATTCAAAATCATTTTGTGAATTTTTTTAATGTTTTCGTCGGTAACAACCTCTTTTGGGCGTTCACCGTCTTCGGTGCTCATTTCACCACGTCTAAACTTAGCATACCAATCCTTGATGGTTGATTTTCCTGGGGCGGCGTCTGGAAACTCGTCATCAAGCCAAGTTTTTGCTCCAACTGTATTATTTCCCTTCAAAAATCATCAATATTTTATCAACACGCCAAATTCCTTTTTATCCAATTTTTTCACAATAACAGAAGTTGCTTCACTCAAAATACTATAATTCACAAACTAATAATCCGACATCTGTCAAATTTATACGCGCGACTTTTGAAGGTTGGGGCTAACTAAAAATCATATGGATTTAATTCTAGTACCGCCATCTATGTCTCAGGCCGGGGACTTTTCAATTGACCCGTTAATTACGCCATTACAAAGAAACTGAAGATCGCCCAGAAAAGGTCTTTAGATATATATATATATATATATATATATATATATATATATATATATATATATATATATATATATCTTTTTGTTGTTGTTGTTGTTTTTTTTTTTTTTTTTTTTTTTTTTTATTATTATTATTTATTGGCCTGTAGGAACCCGGAAGTTCATGACCTCACCGACTCGGCTCCGCCATTGTTCCCTGTCCTGTGCGCTCTCCTTCCACGTTCGACCATCCGATCCGATCTCCTCGAGGTCCAATCTAACATTGTCCTCCCATCGCCGTCGCGGCCGTCCTATAGGTCTCTTCCCCGTTAGTTTACCGTCAAGAATTCTATGCACGGTCCTATCATCGCCCATTCGCGCTACGTCTTAATCTTCGCGACTTGATTACTCTCACTATTGTAGGTTTGCGGTATAGCTCTTCCAATTCGTGGTTGTGGAGTTTCCTCCATTATCCTGACTCCTCGTCATATTTACTGCCAAATATACCCCTTAAAACTTTATTCTCGAATACGTGAAATTTGTTCTCTTCCCGTTTTGTGAGAGCCCATGTTTCGCATCCGTATAGAGTAATCAGCATCATTATGGTTCTATAGACACGGAGCTTTATATTACGTGATAGCACTTTGGATTTCAGCAGTTTACTGACTGCGTGCCAACTAGCGTTGCCGAAATGCAGTCTTTTGTCAATTTCCTTCGACATTTCGATACTGGCCGTCAGTCTCGTTCCCAGATATTTAAATTCTTTAACTTTTTCAAATATCTTACCTCTGACGTTTATATGTGTTCCCTGAGGTCCACCTGCTCTCGCCGTAATCATGTACTTCGTTTTGTCTTTATTTATTTCTAGGCCCACCTCTTCTGCTGCTTGCATGATGATTTCACAGTTTTTACTAACAGTTTCGAGATTATCGCCCAGAACGGCGATGTCATCCACATACGCGAGAGCTTGTGTGGCACCGTTCAGGGATGATCCGGCCGTGTTGTCGTCTTGTACCTTTCTGATAACATACTCGAGGACAAGGTTAAAAAGACATGGCGAGAGGCCATCCCCTTGTTTTAGTCCGTCCCGGATTTCAAATGGTTCTGAGAGGTGGTTTTCTATTCTAACTCGCCCTTTGTTTTCGTTCATGCAGATTTGAACGAGGGCGGCATATTTTTTCCGGATCCCCAGCTCAACCACAATATGGTCGAGTCTTTGCCTTGCGACTGAGTTGTAGGCTTTTTTGAAGTCAAGGAACAGTTGGTGAACCGTCTCTCCGTATTCCCACTTCTTTTCCAGCAGTTGCCTTATCGTGAACATCTGGTCGCTTGTTGTTCCGACGGAATCCGCATTGGTAGTCTCCTGTTGAGGACAGTTGGGCATCGTTATGTTTTTTACTTGTCCAGTCAGGTGTGGGGTGTATCGCCTCGGAGTTGAAAGAAACTCGTTGCTCCTTTGTATACTGGTGTTTCAAATATTCTTTCAAAGGTCATACCAAGCAATGTGAATTCCCTCCGGGGTGCGTTGTGATCTCTTGGAATTTCACGAGTAGTGGAGCCTCAAATGTCTCGCCTGGTTTAATTTGTTTTACTCAATCTGTACAGGGGATATTCCACTCTTTGCTTTGTTCTCTAATTCTCTGAATAGTATACTACTTATACATTTTTGGGATTGAAATTGATAGTAAATCAAACAGTCCGAAGTATCTTTTCAATATCTTTGACTTTATTTTTAATGTATGGAATCGGCGCTCTGTCCTCTTGGAGATCTATTGATGGTCGGTCAGCGGTTCGACCTCTGGAATTTTACTAATCGCGAAACCGAAAATTACTGCCCTTTTATAGTTTTTTTAGTTGAGAATTGTCAACTATTTTATTGTCAAATTTCCCAGAAGCACACATAAGACTTTGCGCGTTTAAATTTGAGTTGTATTCTGGGAATTTGTTAGAAGTTTGGTTGGATAGGTTCTGGGATTTTGTTAGGGGTTTAGTTGAATAGGTTCTGGGGATTTGTTAGAGGTTTGGTTGGATAGGTTCTGGGAAAGGGAATCATGAAATGCGTTTTGAATTAAGCATTTCATGATGTCAAGGTTTTGGGAATTGAGTCAATGTACGACGAATTAACTTTTGGTTAAATTCGTTGTTCCTGTGACTCAATATGGAATTTAAATGTAAGGTAATAGGAAATTTAGGCTATGATTTGTTAATATTGGGGATTTGGATGGGAGTAGCGATTTAGGATATCTACACTCCCAATATTTCTTCTGCGTACGGTGTGATTCTTGCCAGTACGACATTTGTTAATATTTTGTATGTGGTTGAGAGCAATGATATTCCTCTGTAATTTTCGCAGTCAGTTCTGTCACCTTTTTTGAAAATGGGGACGACTATTGAGGTTTTCCATTCTTCCGGAACGACTTCCTTGTCCCATATTGTTTTAATCAGTTGGTGGATCTTTTGACCGGTTGCCCCTCTTCCATGCAATCGACTTCGGGAGCCTTGTTGTTTTTCAGTCTACAACTTCGTCGAAAGAGGGCTCTGGGTTCTGGGGCTCGGCTGTATGTACGTCTGGTGCGTTTATTTGTGGTTGATGGGTGCGCACATCGAGCAGGTTTTCAAAGTATTGCTTCCATCTTGTCACGATATTTTTTGTTTCTGTCACCAGACAGCCGTTTGTGTCTCGGATTATGTTGGCTCTCCCTCGGTAGCCATTTCTAATTGATTTTATGCCGGCATACATACCTCTGCTGTTCTTTGCTCTGGCATTTTCTATGATTTTTTCGATCCGAGTCTTCTCCCATTCGCGTTTTTTGCCTTTGAAAAGTCTGGTTGTCTCTTTCCGAATTGTCGCGTATCTTACTGTGTTGACTTCATCATATGCTTCTAAGTGGATCATTTTGAGGCGTTTACGTTGATCGATCTTTGTCCTACACTTATCGTCAAACAAAGTGTTTATGAGAACATGCGGCGCCATTTGCGCGGAGTCGCCGTCCATCCAATTCAATGCCACGGCCCAGCATACCGATGTTTATAAGAACCAGTGGCTCCTGCTGTCGTCGTTCGTCTCATTCATCACATTCTAATGCCACATTCCAGCCATTGTTATGTGTGTGAGAACCATTTGCCCAATTGCCGCCGTATTTGCATTCCATGCATTAGAATACCACATCCCAGCCATAATTTATGACTGGGCAATAACACAAACTCAACGTCATGTCGCCATTCAGGATCTGAATTTTCCCGCAACCGGAAAATTTCAATTTGCCATCAGCAAACATTTTTTCAACAACAGAAGGTGCTAATTGAATTGCCGCCAACTCAAAAAGGGACCACCATCAATATAATAATTCTGTTTTCGTTGTACAAGAATGTGCGCCCCTTTTATCTTTATCTTTTCTGTGCACACCAGTAATTTGTGTGTATCTTAAATGTCTATTGTGTTCAGCTTGGTATTGTCTAACGCTATGTTAAGGATTTTTAGATGCTACCCTTGTTGGGTAGATCTCATAATACTCTGTACCTAGATTTATATGTGTATTTGTAATGCTCTGTTGCGAGCATGATTTTTTGTATTCCATTAGATGTAATAGTATTAGTGTAGATATTTTGTATATATAGAATTTTAAGAGAAAAATAAAATCAGAATGCAAAGATAACTCTGTGTGTTCTCATCTAATTTGACTTTCTTTTTCAGTCATTTTTTTGCTCTACTTTAGGACATTTAGTGGCGTTGCGCCCGAATTTCCAAAGATAGATTTTTTTAGATACTTAGTGGCGCTGCGCCCGAGTATCACCTCAAAATTTCGCACTAAGGGTGTTGCACCCTAGTGTACCGTAGGATTTGAAAGTTAGGTGCCTTAACAGGCAAGAATACATCAGGTCAAAAGAGGCCTGATACATACACCAAGGTTTGGACTTAGTTGTTTTCTTAAATCCTAATACCTCTTGGGCTGTTTATTTGATTGGGTCTCTGATCGATGCGCATTTACTGTCCACACTATTGGCTTCCTCTTCCTCACTACTGTCATTCTCTAGGATGCTAAATCTATTCGTTAGTTCGACTTGATATTCAGCCCTTTTACGTAGGTCTTTTAGTTTATCAATCTCGAACTTTTTGTTCGTCTCCCGTGACTGTCCATGTGGGTTTGCTGCGAGCCGATTCCTAATTTTGCCCATCACCAGATCATGATCGGAGTCGCAATCTGCTTCTCAATATGATCTTACGTCAAGGATGTTCGAGTGGTGTCTTTTGTCTATGAGGAAGTGGTCTATTTGGTTACGCGTTACGTCGTCGGGTGATATCCATGTGGCTTTATGGATTTGCTTGTGCTTGAACATCGTGCTTTTCACCAACACATCTTTTGACGCTGCGAACGTGATAATTCGAATTCCATTATCATTTGAAACGTCATGTAGGCTTTCTTTATCTATTGTTGGTTGGAAGATATCTTCCTTTCCAATTTTCGCATTGAGGTCGCCGAGGAGGATTTTAACATCGAATGATGAGATCCCATAAAATACTTCCTCTAGGGTCTCGTAGAATGTGTCCTTCGTTTCTTCGTCCGTAGATTCTGTTGGGGCGTGTACGTTTATAAATACGAGGGTTGCCTCTTATGTTTCGGGATTTGGCAACCCTAGTGTTACAATCCGGCAATTGACAGCTCTGTCGTAAAGTTGGACATTTTTGAGGTTATACGCACTCAGAACGTTTTGACATACGAGCGCTATTTGTGTTGTTTACAGTAACTTAAAAGATTCATCTCGGCCCAAAAATGGAATTAAATCGTCAACATTTTCGTGCGATTATCTTTTACAACTTTCGGCGTGGGTTAACTCAGCAACAGTGCATGGATGAACTTAATTCAATTTTTGGCGATGAAGCTCCATCAAGGACCAGTGTTTATCGATGGTATGGTGAATTCAATGGTGGTCGTAGTTCACCCCAAGATGAATTTCGTGAAGGTCGTCCAAAATCAGTTGTTGTTCCGAAAACCATTGATGCTGTGCGCGAACTGATATTGGAAGATCGTCATGTGACCTATCGTGAGATTGAGACAACCTTAGGCGTTAGTGGGACCAGCATACATTCAATATTGCATAAACATTTGACTGTCAAAAAAATTTGTTCGCGTTGGATCCCACACAATTTGTCAATCGCCCAAAAAAAAAGGCTCGTGTCAATTGGTCGAAAGAAATGCTCAAAAAATACGGTCGCGGTGCTTCGAAACACGTCTATGACATCGTGACAGGTGATGAATCGTGGATTTACGCGTATGAGCCCGAAAGTAAACAGCAGTCGACTGTCTGGGTGTTTCAAGATGAGCCAAATCCCACAAACGTTGTTCGCGCACGAAGCACTTCCAAGCAAATGGTCGCCTGTTTTTTCGGAAAAACTGGACATGTCGCAACCGTACCACTAGAACAACGCAGAACAGTCAATTCTGAGTGGTACACAACCATTTGTTTGCCAGTTGTCTTCCAAGAAATCAGGAAAACCAACCGCCGAAGACGGATCACTCTTCACCACGACAATGCGAGCTCTCACACGTCTGCGACAACTGCGGCTGCGACAACTGCATTTTTGAGCACCCAAAACATCGATTTGATGGGTCATCCGCCGTATAGTCCTGACTTGGCACCGAATGACTTCTTTTTATTCCCGTACGTAAAAAACAAACTGAGAGGTCAACGTTTTTCGACACCTGAAGAAGTGGTTGCTGCATTCAGAATGCATGTGTTGGAGATACCTCAATCAGAGTGGCAAAAGTGCTTCGACAATTGGTTCAAACGCATGCAAAAGTGTATAGATCTTCATGGGGAATATTTTGAAAAACAATGAAGTGATGTTCGATGATCAATATTTGTTTTTGTTTTCTAATCCCGAAATATAAAAGGCAACCCTCGTACATAATTGTACCATGGGCGCTGTATTTTTAGCACCGACATTCGGTCATTAATAAATTGCACATGTTTTACATGGGGCGTAATCTTCTTGCTTATGATGAAGCCGGTTCCGAGGTTATGTGTATCGGTACCTCCACACGCCAGTGTAATCCCATTGGTTTCGATTACTTGATGTGGGAGTCGAACTTCCTGAAGCGCGACGATGTCCATTTTATATTGTTTGGCGTTCTCTACGATCGCCTGTATCGCGCCTGGTTTATATAACGTTCGAACATTCCACGTGCCGACGCGTATATCCCGCTTTTTCCGTTATTCCCTACGTCTTCTTTTTGCCGAGACGGTATTTTCTTGATGAATTTTTCCCTTATTGCAGTGTCGGCTCATCACACTTATGCCTACCGGGTTTTTCGTGGGATTGTTTTTTGTATATTAATTATTCATTTTTGATCCCACGAGTCTTGGGGTTTCAAATAGTCCGCCACATAACAGCCCTGTTTTTATATCGTAAGGTCTGCTTTCTGCTCTGATTCGATCCGGTGTCAGAGAGGCGCCGTTATAATACAGCCGGTATACCCCTGGCTGCAAACCATCCAATGGGCACTGTAACGCGTAACACCCTGGATTAGGGGTAGTAGATCTTTGTGTGTTACTTCTCGCTAGCCTGTCTGATATCGGTGGCTCTAATGGAAGCATATGATCCCGTCAACATAGCCTGAGTGTTTCATTGTAATTTAAGCCCCCGCACCACGTCAAGGTTTCTACCAAGCGGGGGATATATATATATATATATATATATATATATATATATATATATATATATATATATATATATATATATATATATATTGTTACGTAATTTTAACAATTGCGTTTATCGACTTTTAATGATTCCATCTCTGGATTGAATTAAAATTCTAAAGCTTTTTTACTTTTCTAGATTCATAATCTTCTTTATTACTTATCATGCTTGTTATTTTCTCCAATCCAATTATTGACTGACTTTTCACTTATTATTTTGGCACTTAATATCCGCTGTCAGTTTGCTTACTGACTCGATGTAGTTCGTGCGACGTCCAAGTTCGAACTAACTGAGAGACGCCCGGCATGTTATTCACGATTATTCGAGTGTAAATTGGTCAAACTGTCCTCCGCATAAGTCTGATCGTCCCGATCAGACACCAAATTCATTGATGCATATGAGGCTAGTCTCTCCAAATGGACGACTTTCATTTTACCTCGCCTCCGTGTCTAGGATTGTATGCGATAGACAACATCGTTCAGTCGCTTTATGACTTTGTATGGCCCTTCCCACGATGTTTGTAGTTTTGGAGACATACCCTTTTTCCGTTGCGGATCGATCCTTCATTTTGTTGCTCATCAACTGTGTTCGCTGCCTCACATATTGGTGTATGTCATCCATTTCGGACTCAAGCATTTCACAGTAGCTGCCTCCAGTTTCGGTAAGTTCGTCGTTTCTTCCAAATTTGAGATCTGATGGGAGTCTCAATTCTGTGCCAAAAATAACCCTCGCAGGTGAATGGCCGGCATGGACGACAACACGGCTGGATCATCCCTGAACGGGGTCACACAAGTGCTCGCGTATGTGGATGACATCGCCGTTCTGGGCGATAATCTCAAAACTATAAGTAAAAACTGTGAAATCATCATGCAAGCAGCAGAAGAGGTGGGCCTAGAAATAAACGAAGACAACACGAAATACATGATTACGACGAGAGCAGGTGGACCTCAGAGAACACATATAAACGTCAGGGGCAAGATATTTGGAAATGTCAAAGAATTTAAACATCTGGGAACGATACTGACGACCAGAAACGAAACGTCAAAGGAAATTAACAAAAGACTACATTCCGGCAACGCTAGTTGGCATGCAGCCAGTAAACTATTAAAATCCAAACTGCTATCACGTAATATAAAGCTCCGTGTATATAGAACCATAATCATTCCGATTGCTTTATGCGGATGCGAAAAATGGGCTCTCACAAAACGGGAAGAAAACAAATTCCGCGTATTCGAGAATAAAGTTTTAAGGGGTATATTTGGCGGTAAATATGACGAGGAGTCAGGACAATGGAGGAAACTCCACAACCACGAATTGGAAGAGCTATACCGCAAACCTACAATAGTGAGAGTGATCAAGTCGCGAAGATTAAGATGGGCCGGACACGTAGCGCGAATGGGCGAAGATAGGACCGTGCATAGAATTATTGACGGTAAACTAACGGGGAAGAGACCGACGGGACGGCCGCGACGGAGATGGGAGGACAATGTTAGATTGGACCTCGAGGAGATCGGATCGGATAATCGAACGTGGAAGGAGAGCGCACAGGACAGGGAACAATGGCGGAGCCGAGTCGGTGAGGTCATGAACTTTCGGGTTCCTATAGGCCAGTAAATAAATAATATATAATAATAAGGTGAATGGCCGGTAGTGTCATGGACTGCTGATCGGTAAGCCAACAGAAACATTTAAATGTGCCTGTAGCGTTCTACGAACGCACAATTCCGCGCAGGTAAGGTGCCTACCTTCAAAGAACTTACTTACCTGATAACGCAGCGCACGTGCCCACAGACACGCGGCCAATAGTCATTACAATACCTGTAACAAAGGTCATAGGAGGCTGCAAAATGCGAACCGATATAAAAAGAAGCAAGGAACTGAACGTCCCAAAGCTTTCAATATCAAGCAACAAGCCGAGTGTAGCATACCTGAAACAAAGGTAAAAGCATTCATTCATCTTATCCATAAAGATTGAAATGCGCCGCACTCCAACACTGCACAATCGAAAATCCTGAACATCTACACGATGTTACAAGGATTCGCTATCACCAGCAAATTCTCCGAATAACGGACGCACGTGCGGGTGGTCTTCCACAAAGACCACCAAATCTATCACACAACAAAAGAAACGGCAACCGTAATTATCTCATCCAGATAATTCAAAATGTATGAGGTCGACGGGAAGCTGCGAGGACGTGAGGATTAAGAATCCTTCCGAACTGCCACCGACGGCAACATTAAAAATTATGTTTTATTTACCAATGTTTGTTTTCAATTCGCGAGTTGACTTTGTTTAATCGGACGCGGCACAGTAAAAGGAGCGAACGGTCGAGCGTGTGTATCGGCTTACGTGTGTGTCGAGGCTCGCAAAAACTAAAGATACGTGTAATTGACTACAAACAAAAAGAAGACAATAAATAAAGTTTAAAGCAAGTGCTCCGTGTTTCATTTAGTGTGCTGTGGCGTGCCGTTGGCGACTCTCTTCTTCTTGCGAACAGTGTTCGGTGGAACACTGCACCAATTGTAGACAGGTTCATTCGCCAAATGCCTATCCCAATTGCGCTGACATTTGTCTACTACTTTTCGCAAATGCTCTTCTAATGTGCGGTTAAACCTTTCTACCATGCCGTCCGATTGTGGATGTAAAGCCGTTGTTTGAGTGTTCTTGATACCCAACAGTGAGCACATTTATCGAAATATAGTGGACTCAAAGTTCCTCCCTTGATCTGAATGTAACTCAATTGGTATACCAAATCACGTGACCCAATTCTGCACAAAGGCTTCGGCCACAGTTTTACCCTCCTGATTTGGTATAACGTATACTTCTGGCCATTTACTGAAATAGTCCATAATCACCAACACATATTTGTTCCCGGAGTCACTAGTGGGAAATGGATCAGCTACATCCATTGCAACGCGTTCAAATGATGTCCCTGTGTTTTACTGCTGCAGTCTTCCTCTACTTCTAGCTTTCGGACCCTTAGCCGCCATGCATTGCGCGCAGTTTTTAATCCATTCCGCCACTGATTCTGGACAATTTACCCAGTAAACCCGTCGTTTAATCTTTTCCAGAGTTTTCGTAACACCCAAATGCCTCCCACTTGGTCCATTGTGAAATTCTTCTAATATGGCTGTTATTCTAGGCTTTGTTAGGACAATCAAATCATCGACGTGTTTACCATCCTTGCTTTCCCATGAACCATGCGGCACTCCGCTTATCAATTTCAAGCTATTCCATTGCACCCAATACGCCCTGGCCAACGGACTTTCTGATGCCATCTCCTCTTTGGTTGGTCTTCTACCCATTTCTTTCGCTCTAATGACCTTGGCCAAGTCTGTATCCTCCAGTTGACTTTTCCTTAAAGCGCTGGCTTCCCATTCATCATCCGGTTGCAGATTTGTTAATCGGATGTCGACTATACCTTTGCATCTCTCAGCCTTAGAGCAATACTTACACTCCAATGCATATGGGCGTCGAGATAGTGCATCGGCATTTCCATGTTGTCCACCTTTCCGATGATGTATTTCACAATCATAATTCTGCAACCTTTCTATCCATCGCGCAAACATCCCGCACCGAAGACCACACCGGCGCGATCACAGGTGGTTCCAAAAGACCGCCATCGAGGTATGAGCGTAAATACTCGGGCAACGGTATGAGCTTGAACGTGAACATAGTTTATGGAATTATAGCGTTTTGCAAAGTAGTGACGAACGTAAATGATAAGGTTACAACAAGAGCATCGACATATTAGATCACGGCTGTGTGTAGACGAGGATACTTCCACTTGCTACACGAAATGCGATTGTTACGTGGTACATGTAGAAGATTTTTTTCGAATCTTTTTTGGTGCTGTGTTCTTTACAAAGGGTGGGTGTTCACTATAGTTATATGACGTGTCGTGTCTGTTGGAATCGTCCAACACTACCTCTCCAGCAACAATGTTACGATCACTATGTGTGGAGTGCCAAAGCGGGTCACCAGTTATAGCATGGCTCCGAAAAGGTCAAAACCAGATGCATCAGATCAGGGTCGCATCTAAACGAGGATATCTCAACTCGCCACATAAACTACAATTAATACATTAATGCCTTGGTATATGTCGCTGATGAAGTTTTTCATAATCTTTTGGTGTCACGTTTTTCTTCTATGCCTGTGTGTTCGTAATCTGGTGCAATGCAGAATACTCTTTGTGCTCGAACGGATGAGACGCTAATGTCATATCAACACGTGAAGACTGCAGCAAGTTAATTCGCTTTCTCAATTTCATTTATGACTAACCTTATGAATGACAATCCGGTGGAATGGAAGAAGATGTTCTTGATATTCACAAATGTTTAGAAATTTCAATTGCTTGTGTTTCACTTTGAACCGATACTTAATTACAAAATTATCTTTGAGCGGAAGCTTCTGGATGCATCTAATATTTAATGTTTTTCGTGACACCAATATATTGGGTTTTCTACTTTGAAAAAAAGCACTCCAATGACATCAGTTTATTTCTAACAGAATATACTTCGCCCTTAAACAGCTTGAAATACAATTGAAATGGTATATATTGAACATTTGCATTTTTTAAATTGCTATATAAATTAAAATTTTTTATGATGTCCTTTCCAATTTTAACAACTTTGACTACTAATAAATTTAGCGTGTGCATCTGATATTCATTCTCTTTATTGCTAAAAAAACAGATTAAGTAATCGAGCGTCTTGGACGCAAGCCAGTCTGGCATATAATCAAAAGTTGGCCACACAAGTTGTCATTTAATCAATTTGTTATCTCAATAAAGAATCTGAATTTACTGCAACAACGAGAAACAGAGCTAAAACAAAATGGATATCAATTAATTAATAAAACAGATTTCCTTTTCTTTTAATTTCCCTATTCGCTGTAACATAAAATTAGTTTCGTCGTTTAATTCTACTTCATGATTAATTGAACGTTTCCATTAATTTGCATTCAATGAGTGGTCTTGGCCGGTCAATGCGATGCATCTACAGAAATATGAAGACAAAATGAAGTCACATTTAATGTAAGAAAATATTTTAAAGTGACAACTCCCATGAGAGCTTGTGATAGAATCATTGAATTATTTTCATTTATTAATTATTACAATACAAATAAATTATTCAATTCAATTCAATTTTATTTGGGAGATAATTACATTTATGGTATATTTTACAACTAGTACTTAAGAGATTTAGGATAGCAATTCCTTTACAACTATAATCTTAAATCTATATAATGACACTAGCACAATTTTAATGAATAACAAATAATAAATTAAGGGAAAACTACAAGAAAAAAACCGTTATTTGAATCTTAAGACTAATATTGCACGGGCTTCCGGTTATTTTATATAGTAATGACCTCGATATAATTTTCATAGACAGAGTACATATGTAGTGATTTAGGATAACGCAAGACGGGAAACGAGAACATTGTCAGAAAAAGAACAATTGACGAAGAAGTTTCGATTGATTTTGTCAATAAGGAACTCTACCGGTTTAACGTTAGCGTTTTCATGTAGTTCATGTGTCGAATAATGCCATGGCAAATTCAGCAACATTTTCAATATTTTATTTTGACACATTTGCAATTTTATTTAAAAATTGTGGCGAGAAGGCCGAATTTAGCGAGACAAGGACATATGTGTCCTTCATCTTGTCTCTGACTTCTGGTCATCTTGCGATAACCAGAATCACCCACATCCGTGAGGATGTTGGGCTCGGTCTCGCGATCTCTGAAAAGAAAAGCGAAAAAGGGGGAGTATCCAAGGATAGTGTGGACAGTGTTAGTCCGGGTGTTCTCTAACTACTTTTATAGAGGGATGGTGGGAAAGACATCGTACAAGACCGGTAGGTCTTGGGTGCGGTAGTAAACGCAGATCACGTCTTTGGCGTCTGATAATCTGCGCTTTGGTCGGTGTGTATGTTTGTGTTTGTGCCGTCTTGTACTGTGCGTTCGTGTGTGTGGTTTGTTAATAGTAGACCCTGTGGGATGGGTCCAGGAATCCTCTATTATAGAGGGGAATGTTGTTGGGAAGGGTGCTTGTGGCCGTACAGGTCACACACAGAACATATGCAAAGACAGGGTAAAAAGGGGATGGCACGGATTCGATAGCAGGGGGTCACCAACAAGGTTAACGACATACAAGTCTTCAACTCCAACACAAACGCGCAAGGCTAAGACTGTACGTCAACGCCAGCCCCCACAAAATTCCACTTCTACCAAGGGCGGCAAACAACTCCCCATACCGACGTATGGACGAAAAATGCCGACCATAGACTCTGTTCTCCTCCATCCCACACACGGCACCCCGTCGCTGCGGAGAAAAATTAACACTGGACGTGAAGCTCCTCCATCCCGTACACGCAACTTTGTCACTTCGGATGCGAGCGAGCTACCGATGGGTCACGACCTACTTGGATGTCATACCTGTTGGTCTATGCAAACAACAACAGGCCAGTGGACCGCACCGCAATCCCTTTGTCCCCGCCGGCAACACACGCGGTACCAACCAGGTCCACTTCCATTACAGACCCAGCGTCATGTGAGCGTCCATTCATCCTAGAGAATACTGATAATAAATGTCAACCAGTGGGTGCAAAATGACAGCTCCTTTCAGCGATAACCTTTCAACAGAATTCATATAAGAAAAAACAACCATTGCACAAATATAGAAAAGCCTTACTCAGTTGTCGGAATATAACTCAATCTATAGGCTCTGTGCAACGGCCGGGAAAAATCCCACCATCTTTCGGAGCTTGGCTGATGGACCCGTTCGACAAAAGTTTGGTTTAGGTGTTAAGTCGGTCCCAAGGTGAGATACCACCCTGTCACCGTGTAGATTCCACGATATCGTCGGGCAAATTTTACGATTATGGTTCGGATGTATGGCTGATGGCCCGGATTGACATGGAGATAAGTCATGATGGTTGTTGATGAATGGTCTAGCTGGCTGCACTCGCTTTGCTGGAAGATTTCCCATCATTTGGTTCAACAACTTGGGCCGCGCTCTCGCGCAGAATACACAATGTTGTATGATTGATCTTGCCAGAATCTTTCCCTTGATGGGCTAGTATTTTTGTCGTGCTATCGCCAGTAGTGCTTGTGGGCCCACATGACGATTTCCAATATGCAATTTTGACAAGATGACCTTGGTAAGTGGATGCACGTGTGGCAGCAGGATGGGATACTTTGAATCGTATGGTAGATTGGAGCCTTCCAATCTGCCCCCAACACACAACACTCCATCGACGTCACTAAATGGGTCTAAGCCTGCCAGGGTGCTTAATTTTGATGTTTCCTTGTATTGTCGAATATATCTTATATCATCCTTGAAATCTCGTGATTGCATTGCTTTGATGATGACTGTTTCTGCTTTTTCTAATTCTGCCACCTGTAGAGACGTCGTTGGTCGAGGTTGATCCTTCCGACGGCTCCCTGGACGCAAGATGTAGGCGATGATCCGTTTCAGGTTTTTGAAAGACCCACTGTAATTGATTGTATCGAGTATGTGAGTCGTTTCCTTTTCTTCTACGATGGCTACCATTGCCGACCGTTTGCATTCCACATCGCATTCCTTTATCTTCATGTAAGCGGGTGGCCAAATACTCTGATTACCATGCAAGAATGGTGGCCCGTAGAACCAAAGATTGCAGGTTCCTATGTTTTCCGGCGTAACTCCTCTTCACAATGGATCTGCTGGATTTTCCTTAAAGCGCACATGTCTCCATTGCGAGGATATGGAGTGCTTATGAATAGATGCTAATCTATTGCTAATAAACACCTGAAAGTCTTGTGCTGCCGAGTGAAACCAGGCCCGAACAATTTCGAATCGGTCCACAGGTAGGACGGTTTGTCGGATATCCTTAGGCAATGCTTTACCTTCACCAGCAATGTCGCCGCTAGTTCCGCTGCACAAAGTTCCAGTCGTAGGATGGTATTCTTCCTTGGTGGTGGTGGCGCTAGCCTGGTTTTAGAGCTTAACAACCTCACGATTATCCTGACATCCTTGTCCGCTCACCGCATATAGACGACGGCTCCGTATGTCTTTTCACTTGCGTCTGCAAATGCGTGTAGTTGATATCCGAGGGCGACACTACCCCCAAATACATGTCTCGGCACTTGAAGTCCCTCCAACTGTGTTAGGTTGTTTCAAAAATGCAACCACCTTGATTGAAATTCCATGGGGAGCGCTGCGTCCCAATCTTGTTTGAGTTCCCATAACTCTTGCAAGAATCTTTTTGCTATCACTGTCACTGGAGCAAATAGACTTAGTGTATCAAATAGACGTGCTATGTCTGAAGCAACGGTCCGTCGTGAATTCTTAGTTCTCGTGGGGATATTTATTTTTAGGCAGAAGTGATCCGTTTTTGGAAGCCAAATCAGTCCTAACGTCTTGATGGATGCATCTTCCTTGTCGCAGAAGTTTAGTTGTATTTCCTGATCACTGGGGTGGTATGGCATTCAATAGTTTGGGGTGATTGGCGCACCACTTCCGTAATGTGAACCCGCCTTTGTTCAACACTGATACCAGCTGGGCTTGCATATTTACTGCTGTTACTAGGCCATCCGAACCGATCATGACATCATCTACATAGAAATTGTGGTCTATGATATTTTTGGCGCATGCAGATGTGGCCGCCTCCTGTTCTCCGAGGTGTCGCAGACATTTGATTGCCAGGTACGGAGCTGCCGTTGTTCCATATGTCACCGTATTTAATTGGTAACACTTCATGGGCTGGGACGGATCATTCCGCCACCTAATGAGCTGGTATTGTCTATCCTCTTCTCTTACCCGAATTTGTCTGTACATTTTCTCGATGTCTGCAGTGAAAACGAATCGAGGTAGTCGGAATCTCAGGAGTACTGCCCAGAGATCTTCCTGTAGCGTTGGTCCCGGGTGAAGAATCTCATTCAGTGATCTACCCGAAGTGGTTTTTGCTGATGCATCGAAGACTGCTTGAAGTTTTGTGGTACAGCTATCTGGTTTTAACACATGGTGGTGGGGAAGGAAATAATGCGATTAAGGTAGAGTGTTTGGGTTTATTTGTTTCATATGCCCTAGGCTCTCATAGTCGTCCATGGACTTGGTGTAAATTTCCCGTAGACCAGGAATTCTCGCTAAACGCTGTTCTTGTGATAGAAACCGACGTAACGCCATATCCTTTGACTCTCCCAATGATTTTGGGTTTTCGGAGAAAGGTAGGCTTACCACAAATCGTCCTGCGTGATCTCTTCTGTAGTTTTGTTCAAAAATGGTTTCGCAGCGTCTTTCCTTCACTGTGGGCTGGTTCTTACGCATGTCCATTCCGTCTTCTATTTCCCAAAACTTTTTTTATGGTGTCCTGGATGCCTTCTTCTTCGATAGTGTACATCCCGCATGAGAGATTTGATGCTGCTGGTTGTAATGTTTTCCCTGCTATTACCCATCCGAACGTGGTGTTTTGTAACGTTGGTAGGTTTGGTCCTAATGGAGAGGAGCTGGAAGAAATGTTATGCTCCTAATAACACGTCTATGTGTTCTGGCATTATCCATAAGGAGACGTCTATCTCTTGCCTGGGTTGGGGAGAACTGATCTTGGTCAGAACGAACGCTTCTAAATGGGTCGAGAATTCGTTTATTGTAGAGGTAAGTAGCACGTTTACCCTCCGTTGAGTCTCTTGCATGCTGTGTCCAATGCCTTGAATTCGCATATTTGTCCGACCTGGCCTCAGTGCTAATCTTCTTACCACACTCTCGCTTATTAAATTGAACTGAGATCCAGAGTCCAAAAGAACCTTGCACTCGACCTGCCTTCCGTTGTTTCCTGACAACTTGACTCTAGCTGTGCCGAGTATGGTGAATGTCTTCACTGGACGTGTTAAAGTTGTCGTCAACGACACTGATGAGCCCTTTGACATTGTTTCAGCTGGAGTCATGCCCTCCCAACATTGCTTTACCAGATATTCTTTCTTGTTCTTCGTCTGGTCACGATTCTGGTCATTATACAGAAGAGTGTTGTGTTTTAAACCACATTCCTTGCATCCTCCTGATTGACACCCGGAGCTAAAGTGTCCCGTTTTCCAACAATTCCCGCATAGCTTATTTCGCATTATTAAGCTGTTGCGATTGCTGACGTCCATGTCTAAAAACCGTTGACACTGGTAGATCGAGTGTATGAGGCCACATGCTATGCAATTTGAGCTATCTTGACGTTGTTGATTTGTGGGGGATACAGATGACGTTAGTGATGAGTGGGTTTTTATCTCCTCTAATTTGCTCGATCTGTTCCCAATGGTTTCTAGGGATTGGAACCGTGCTTCCAAGAACCTCAGAAATTCCTCCACTACTGGTACTTCCTTTGGGTTGACCAGACTTGCTCGTATAGTGCATGCGTTGAGCGGTCTAGCTTTTTTATCAAGATGCACATCAAGAGTGCATCCCAATCTGCCGTGTTGACGCTCAGATTTTTCAAACCGAGAAGGCATTCAAGAGTGGTGTCATGCAATGCCTTCACGTGGCTGCTTGTAGCTGAGTTGTTTGGTTGCCCTGGTTGGTCGATCAGTTTGTTCACTAAATCTCCAACGAATAACCTCTTGTTTTCGTATCGTTCCTGTAGCATACTCCATGCTGCGTCATATTGGCCGTCGGACGTCGAGAAATATCTTATCAATCTCTCGGGTTCTCCAGTCAGGTTTGTCTTAAGGTACCACATTTTTTGGCATTTGCTTAGTGCCTGAGTGTGTACCATTTGCGTAAATAGGTCGGCGAACTGTCACCACTTTGCATAGTCACCATCAAATTTGGGGATTGTAATCTTGGGCAACTGAACTGTTGGCACCAAATGATTCCAGATCGATATGTTTGCTTGCCTCATATCCGTTTACCGAAAGGTCATCGCTTAATTCTCCAATGGTTTTGTGAATCTCCTCCAGTTGAGCCCAATAGCTGCGAATGGTTTCGGCGTTAAGTTGGTAGAACGCGGTGGGGTGAGTAATCTTACTCATGGTACTCCGTCTGTCGATCGCACGAGTAAGTGACTGCCCAAAAATCTTGTGCCGGCGAATGAACTTCGTTATTTCAGCCTGATTCGTTGCACCTTCTGAGGTGATACCTCTCTCTGGGGGGTCCTTTGCTATTTCGGCGGTAAGCTATGTCTTGTCGGCAACCAGATTTCCTATGATCGACTGTTGTTCTTGTGTTTGTTTGGGCCCGTCCTTGGCGACGGCGCCTCTCAGTTTGGCCCGCTCTTCCTCCAGTGCCTTCTGCCTTGCAGTCTGTTTGGGTGTTTTCTTATCCTCCATTGTCTTATGATCTGCTTCCCGTAACTTCTTGGGCAAGCAGCCAAGTTGATGTATCCCGAGAGAGTTGTTGGATCACGTCGGGGTCACCAAATGCTATAATTTATAGAGGAAAGGCCTCTTTTGACCTTGCTCTGTTGAAGATTAAATCTCTTGCGATCTGAATTCGTCAGGGCACATAAACCCGTGACTTGATAATGTTAGATTTCGTTGGGGCGCATAAACCCGTGACGTGATTGTTGTTATTGGCGCCTAGGCTCTCTTACCTATGCGTCATTAGATTAGTTGGTGATCCAACAATCAATCGAGATTCCAACGTAGTGATTGAAGCTGAAAATAGAAGCGGATGATCTAACAAACAAATGCGGTTGACGTTCACGTCTCAACAAGTGAAAGAAGAATCACGTTTATTTTGAAAATCTTTTACTCGAATCATCTTAATACGAGGGTTGCCTTTTATATTTCGGGATTAGAGAACAAAAACAAATATTGATCATCGAAAATCACTTTATTGTTTTTCAAAATATTCCCCATGAAGATCTATACACTTTTGCATGCGTTTGAACCAATTGTCGAAGCACTTTTGCCACTCTGATTGAGGTATCTCCAACACATGCATTCTGAATGCAGCAACCGCTTCTTCAGGTGTCGAAAAACGTTGACCTCTCAGTTTGCTTTTTACGTACGGGAATAAAAAGAAATCATTCGGTGCCAAGTCAGGACTATACGGCGGATGACCCATCAACTCGATGTTTTGGGTGCTCAAAAATGCGGTTGTCGCAGCCGATGTGTGAGAGCTCGCATTGTCGTGGTGAAGAGTGATCCGTCGTCGGCGGTTGGTTTTCCTGATTTCTTGGAAGACAACTGGCAAACAAATGGTTGTGTACCACTCAGAATTGACTGTTCTGCGTTGCTCTAGTGGTACGGTTGCGACATGTCCAGTTTTTCCGAAAAAACAGGCGACCATTTGCTTGGAAGTGCTTCGTGCGCGAACAACTTTTGTTGGATTTGGTTCATCTTGAAACACCCAGCGTAAATCCACGATTCATCACCTGTCACGATGTCATAGACGTGTTTCGAAGCACCGCGGCCGTATTTTTTGAGCATTTCTTTCGACCAATTGACACGAGCCTTTTTTTGGGCGATTGACAAATTGTGTGGGATCCAACGCGAACAAATTTTTTTGACAGTCAAATGTTTATGCAATATTGAATGTATGCTGGTCCCACTAACGCCTACGGTTGTCTCAATCTCACGATAGGTCAAATGACGATCTTCCAATATCAGTTCGCGCACAGCATCAATGGTTTTCGGAACAACAACTGATTTTGGACGACCTTCACGAAATTCATCTTGGAGTGAACTACGACCACGATTGAATTCACCATACCATCGATAAACACTGGTCCTTGATGGAGCTTCATCGCCAAAAATTGAATCAAGTTCATCCATGCACTGTTGCTGAGTTAATCCACGCCGAAAATTGTAAAAAATAATCGCACGAAAATGTTGACGATTTAATTCCATTTTTGGGCCGAGATGAATCTTTTAAGTTACTGTAAACAACACAAATAGCGCTCGTGTGTCAAAACGTTCTGAGTGCGTATAACCTCAAAAATGTCCAACTTTACGCCAGAGCTGTCAATTGCCGGATTGCAACACTAGGGTTGCCAAATCCCGAAACATAAGAGGCAACCCTTGTACAAAATATTAACAAATTTCATTCTGGCAAGAATCACACCGTACGCAGAAGAGATACTGGGAGACTACCAATGTGGATTCCGTAGGAACCGGTCAACAAGCGACCAAATGTTCACAATAAGACAACTGCTGGAAAAGAAGTGGGAATACGGAGAGACGGTACACCAATTGTTCGTTGAGTTCAAAAAAGCCTACGACTCAGTCGCAAGGCAGAGACTCTACCATATTCTACTTGAGCTGGGAGTCCCAAAAAAATATGCGGCCCTCATTCAAATTTGCATGAACGAAAACAAAGGGCGAGTCAGAATAGAAAACCACCTCTCAGAACCATTTGAAATCCGGGACGGACTAAAACAGGGAGATGGTCTATCACCGTGTCTTTTTAACCTTGTGCTCGAGTATGTCATCAGAAAGGTACAAGACGGCAACATGTCCGGATCATCCCTGAACGGGGTCACACAAGTGCTCGCATATGCGGAAGACAGCCGTTTTGGACGATAATCTGGAAACTGTTAGTAAAAACTGTGAAATCATCATGCAAGGGGCAGAAGAGGTGGGCCTAGAAATAAATGAAGACAAAACAAAATACATGATTACGGCGAGAGCAGGTGGACCTCAGAGAACACATATAAACGTCAGAGGTAAGATATTTGAAAAAGTTAAAGAATTTAAATATCTGGGAACGATACTGACAGCCAGCAACGAAATGTCGAAGGAAATTAACAAGAGACTGCACTCCGGCAACGCTAGTTCGCACGCAGTCAGTAAACTGCTGAAATCCAAACTGCTATCACGTAACATAAAACTCCGTGTCTGTAGAACCATAATCATGTCGATTGCTCTATGCGGATGCGAAACATGGGCTGTCACAAAACGGGAAGAAAACAAATTCCGCGTATTCGAGAATAAAGTTTTAAGGGGTATATTTGGCGGTAAATATGACGAGGAGTCAGGACAATGGAGGAAACTCCACAACCACGAATTGGAAGAGCTATACCGCAAACCTACAATAGTGAGAGTGATCAAGTCGCAAAGATTAAGATGGGCCGGACACGTAGCGCGAATGGGCGAAGATAGGACCGTGCGTAGAATTCATGACGGTAAACTAACGGGGAAGAGACCGACGGGACGGCCGCGACGGAGATGGGAGGACGATGTTAGGTTTGACCTTGAGCAGATTGGATCGAATGGTCAAGCGTGGAAGGAGAGTGCCCAGGACAGGGAACGATGGCGAAGCCGAGTCGGTGAGGTCATGAACTTCCGGGTTCCTACAGACCAATAAATAATAATAAATAAGTAGTTTTTGAGAAACCTTTGCTAACAGTTTGAAAAACAGGATTTTTCAGAAAACGCGGTTAAAGACTTTTTTTTGCTGAAGGGCTTACTTGCTCAGTATCACACTCAGCAGAGAATCGGTTCCCCCGAAATCGTCCCTTTCCCTTTTGAGCAGGATGCCCCTCGGAGTTTTTACTCCTCTTTTTAACTAAATTTGGCATATTTTCAATAAACGAACAACCATATAAACATTTTACATCACACAACTAATTTCACAAACAGCACGAGGTAAACAAACAGTTTATTCTACAACCGTGGGCATTACTGTGCATAGAGTCGTACCCTCGAATTTTTTCGCATTCATAGAATACATGCGACGTCTGGTGGTACTTTTAGTAACTATACTTACCATAGTATGGATATATGGACACGCAATTCAAAAATATTCATGTAGTATACGCTCCGCTCGAACTACCGCTCGATTTCAATTTTCGACTAGAATGGTGGGCCTGGTTCTTGTTCCATAACTTAAAAAATAAATTATATTCAAACAAACGGTTTTGGGAATATATTTTACATACAATTTACTAAAAAAAAATGAAAATCGGTTTTTTGGTCGGTCCTGATGAGAACCTCCCCTTAAAAGGGAAAGCTTAAATTTTAAATATCCAATAAGCCTTTTCACGTCGGCCTTGTATATTATTATAGGTGAACAGTAAGCTATCCCTGTAGGAGCAAGGACCTTAACTGGATTGCTTATTTCATTTTCATGCTCTTTCCGTGGTGGTTGCTTGCCCGTCGAGCACAAAGTGGACAGGTCTCCGAGGATTTGGAACCGATTGCTGCCGCTGCACGCGCTCGTTGCGTTCGTTGAATTAATTTGGACCGGGTGGCGTGATGGGCTGATGATGACCCATGTGTTCGCTTTCTTAGGTTCCTTTTGATGGCATTCCGTGAGTTCCTCTCTTTTCCAAACTGGTCGGTATTGTTGGGGCACAGATTGTCTTGGATGCCTTGCCTTGACGCCAATTCCTTCCGCTCGCACTGTGCTCTGGCATTTAAAGGTTCTCTGAAATCCCCTTTGTGCGCGCGTTTGTGTACAAAAAAATAATTGGGAGGTGGATGTAGTTTTCCGTTGGTTTTCTTGAGTTGAATCGTTCTCGCTTACGTTTTTTTGTGGTTTTTAGTCTTTTTGTCGCCCCACTGCTGTCCCCATCGTTTACGCCCGCGTTATTACGAGCCACGCTATATTTACTGGCACGTTGTCTTTTTATTTTTTACCCTGGAGCTAATCATTGCGAAGTTTTCCCCCGTCCGTAGATATGTGATCCCTGTAGTTCAAGAGGGATCAAGGTGGACACTAACCTCTCCCAGAACCCTCCTCGGCTTCTCGGAAATATATGATCAAAAAAAAAAACAGTATGTCTGCATTTTTAAATTGTTTCAAAGACTTAAAAACCACCCTTTTTGGATCATATCTGATTTTGAAATCGGTGTTCTTATTAGTTGAACAACACTCAATATCTTTCAACAGCCAATCAATATATCTGAAAGAACTTCTATCAAAAATAACCCACAAATTTCAGGAGATAGTATGGCAGCATTTGAAATATGCTCTCAATGAATCCTACAGCTTCACTTACAAGAGGATTTGCGTATCAAATTTCATTAGGTTGGACCTTTAAAGAACTATACATTGTTGTATGACTTACGGAATATTTCCCCAACGCTCACTTAATAAAGTAAATAAAAAAAATCATAAAAGTAAAATGCGTTATTACAGTTCTTTGTGGTTAAAGAGCAATTGACCTTAGGCCGTACGTTGATGGACGAATCGCATCGAATACGTGGGTTGCCTAAACTTCACCTTGGCACTGAGAATCACAGCACCAAAGTGCGCAACATCTACCATGGATCTGGTGACGGAAGAGAAGCGTCATTAATTGAATTAAATCTGGTTAAAAATATATTGTGTGTACATTCAGCTGACAATATTTTTTTTATCTTGTTTTGTTTTGCTTTTTTTAGTTTTCTGGTTTGAAGAATTTTTATACATATTCGAGCAATGAAATATTCTGAATAATGCCTAAAATAAATCATTCTTTATAGGTCATATCAGAGCAATTTAATCGAATGAGGGAATCAAATTTATGTGATGATATTTGCACGACCTTCGGAAGTACGCATAAGGGGAAGTGGAGTGTAAATTAGCGCAAGATGATTTGGAGTCTATTAACAATTGACGCTTGGTCAATTGTTATAAAATATTCACACAATCATCGAAAATAGTTTGATGTGAAGTCAAAGAGTAAATTGATGAATGAACGGGTTTTGGTAGTTAGTGAGTTCAAATAGTTTCCGTAGGTTATTCATGAGAAGTGCTTACGTCGAAAGAGTTATATGAAATCATATATTAATTATTTACTTTTAAAATGCATTTATTAATAATCATCATCATCATCGGCACTACAACCGGGAACCGGTCTTGGCCTTATTTAGCAAG
Organism: Microdon myrmicae; assembly: GCA_963931805.1. Taxonomy (NCBI): domain Eukaryota; kingdom Metazoa; phylum Arthropoda; class Insecta; order Diptera; family Syrphidae; genus Microdon; species Microdon myrmicae. The sequence continues at coordinate 163,057,037 of OZ007498.1, read as the reverse complement.
TCCTGAGGCTTGTTAAATTTTCCATATTGATTCTTTTTTCCGGGCAAGGTTATTAGTCTTGCGCCAGAGGCTCCCCGACGGGGAATCGAACCCCGGTCTCCCGCGTGACCGGCGGGTATACTAACCACTATACTATCGAGGACCTATTTATTAATAATACGATTACATATTTTTCCTACTTAAGATTAAATATTAAGTATCACCATATGCAGTTCTTCTTATATTAACTTATTGGTTCATTACAAGCACTCTAAATGATATATTTACAATCTCGTTTTATGCATTTTGGTTTACAACTTAATTTAGAATATTATTTACATAATGCACTACTATTATCATCATCATCATCGGTACTACAACCGGGAGCCGGTCTTGGCCTTATTTAGCAAGTCCTGAGGTTTGTTAAATTTTCCATAACGATTTGTTTTTTCCGGGCAAGGACATTAGTCTTGTGCCAGAGACTCCCCGACGGGAGTACCACTATAATAGTATTTAAATTAAAGAAAAAAGGTTATTTTTCCATTTTTGTGGTTTTAAGTTTGTTTTTTGTAATCAAATCGTACCTGATGGAATATGCGTAATGTTCCGGGCAAACATTGATGTATTTGGTAAGGAAGTTGAGACACATATACGGGTTGAAGAGCTTATTCCTCACCAAAGTGATGCGTACGATTAATTCCTCGTACGATCTCATTGTATTCAGTAATGTCAACAATTTAGAATTTATCAGTCAAACTTTTGAAAATATTCTCTCAGATATTAGAATGTGGGGTCATTATTCTGGAGCCAAAATCTCAAACAAGAAAACCAAAATATTACACATATGTAAAAAATATAGTTGTAATAAATTGTTAACAGTTAACTTTGAAAACTCCACCATCAGCAATGTTAATACACTAAAAATTCTAGGTCTACAATTTGACAGTAAATACAACTACAAAAATCAATGTCTAGCTCTTAAGAAAAACTTAGATCTAAGATTAAATATCATTAAATACTTAGGATCAAAAAAGAGCTTTGTTCATACTAATACACTAACAAACATCACCAGAGCAATTAAATTATCGAAAATAGATTACGGCCTACCAATATACGGGAAATGCAGCAAAACTAACCTACAACTAGTGAAATCCCCCTATCACGCAGCAGCCCGAATAAGTACAGGTGCATTCAGAACCACCCCAATAACAAACATTCTAGCAGAAAGTGGACTCCCAACGATTGAAAATCGAATGAAGTACCATTCAGCCAAGCTAGTTGTCAAACTTACCGCCACACCGGAGACACCCATAGTGGAGGATATTAAACACATCCTTAGGAGGAAACGGCCCCAAAGGTACTTGTCGGCCCTAGGACAGGCAATATTACTTGCGCACCAATTCCGAATAAACATTAAACCACAAAAGGCAAGGACAATTCACCCCCCATGGTTATTATCACCTAAGATATTCAACACCGACTTAAGCCTACTCCCAAAAACTAGAACAAACCACCTAGAATACCAACAACATTACCAACATATCAAAAACCAACACCGCCAGTGGAACCTACTTTTCACCGACGGATCCAAAACAGAGGACGGCACGTCATTTGCTATAGTCAACAGCGCAAAAATAGTAATCAGAAAGGGACTTATACCCGAATTCTGTTCCATATTTTCGTCCGAAGCAACCGCTGTACTGGAAGCAATTAAGTTAGTAAAAAGGACAAGACACTTATTTGTACAGACAGCCTATCAACCATCCAAGCAATAAGGCACCCAAACAATAGAAACCGAATCATTCACTTGATCCAGCATAGTTTATTCTATAAACAAAACAAAATAAAGCTTCTCTGGGTGCCAAGCCATAGTGGGATAGCTGGCAACGAAGCAGCAGATGCTGCTGCAAAACTGGCCATCAAGGAACCCCTAATAACCTTTTTCGTTGAAAACAGCATGGACTTACATAGATACTTTAATAGTGAGCTCCACAACTTAGAACAAAACGACTGGGCAGACTACAGGCATATGTATGCAGTAGTAAACCCCAGAAGAGAACCCATCACATATCCACCAACAGCCGCGAAACATAAAATCAGGTGCTTCCCCCGGCTGCGCCTTGGGCACACATTTATCACCAACCAACATCTCATCAACAGGAGTAATCCCCCTACCAGCCACATCTGTACATCCAACTACAACCTATCCTCCAAACACATACTATTTTAATGTGCAGGGGTAAAAGACCTCGTTCGCCAACATTACAACGACGACATCCTCAACATCATATCCCAACCATCATCATCTAATATCGATAAGCTCTACAAACTACTAACCTTAGTTAAGCTACAAAATCTAGTGTAAACAATATTTAATATTTTTATTCTAGCCGAAAGCCTTAGTCGCTAGTGCTATTAGTTTTAAGTTACCATGTAATTTACTTGCATTGTAATAAATAATAATAATAATAATAAATTCCTCGTACGTGTCAAATTATATAATAGTATCTGAAATTAATTTCTTGGGGCAAGGTTAATAACCTTGCCCAGAAAAACAAATTATTATGGAAAATTTAACAAGCCTCATACTTGTTAAATAATGTTCTGTTCTTGTAGGGGTTTGGTTTCAGGAAGCGTGTCTCCTAGTCCTTATAAGGAGAAGGGATCTCTTAAAATAGACCGCTCCTGAAAACTCGTCCTACAAAGGGGTCGTCACCGTGCTTCCTCTGATCCAGGGGGAAGAGCAACGTCCTTGATTGCACTGGTCTTCCGTGGGGGCAGGTGATACTCCGAATCAGTTGTTAAATATTGAAAGGCTCGTTGTTCTTTCGGTATATAATATATTTCCAATTAAAATAGTTCTTCTGGTTTTATTTCCAATTAAAATAATTCTCCTGGGCTCTTCCTTCAGGGACACTGTTCGATAATATACTGCGGCCCGGAGATCTTTTTTTTTTTTTCAAAACTGTATTTATTAACCATAATTAGAATTCGTACATTTAAGTAATACAGTGACTTAAAATTAATTTTGTAACAATTGCTTACATGTAATTATTATAATAATATATACATTTTCCAAACAATATTTTATGAGATAAGATAGATGCGTGTTTATAAATTTAGTGGTATTATCTTCCTGGAAAAGGTCAGAAAACCAGGAATTTGTTTTTTCAACTTTACTTAGTCTAAACTTAATCCTAATTATATAAATAACTTAAACTAATTTAGCCTGATTACAGTATGATTTTCATAAAGCCATAAACAAAGTTTTATAATTAATGGGATATATGTTATGAATTAAAGGATGTGGAATGAGGTTAGTTATGGGTTAGAGGTAGAGTATTTCTCTCCGGTTGTTCGTTGGAAAAGCGTAGGATGTTGGAAAATGGTTGGACGTTACAGTATTTGAACTGGTTAGGGGTAACTTCGGTGTTGTGGTATATGATCTCATTTGAATCATTTACCAGTATGCCTGAGGCGAAGATAGCTCTGGTGTGGAGACAGTTGGGGTAGTTAGTTCGGATATCTAGAGGGTTCTCTAAGAGCGAGGTTATTATGGGATTGGGATTATTTTGTAGGTTTTCGATAAATTTGATAGACAGTTCGAGGAATCGTCTATCGAGGCGCTCGATACCAGCGGTATTGTAGAGTTCGACGTTACTATAGTACTTATAGGAGTTAGGACGACGATGTAACCCAGAGACATACCTAAAGCATTTTCTTTCGAATACTCGTAATTTCTCCATTTGGGAGGGAGTGATATGGTACCACAATGGGCACGCGTACGTGAGTGTGGGCCTGATAATTTGTTTGTAAATGAGCAGTTTGACTTTGTGAGAGAGACTATTAGGTTTCCACATTACTCTTCTACAGAGATTAAGCTGAATTGTGGCTTTTTGAAGGGAATTTTTAATGTGGGAGAAAAAAACCAGTTATTAGAAAAAGTGATTCCCAGATATTTTAGGGTTTTAGAGGGTTTTATCGGAGTGTTGTTCAGTTGAATCTTAATTTTGTTGTGGCAGCGTCTAGTGTTGTTTGTACAGTGCTCGTTTTTGCCCTTGAACACTATGAGCTGCGTTTTATTTGGATTAAGGTGGATTTTCCACTTATTAAAGTATGTTGATAGGTTAGGGAGGAAGTTGTTAATGCGGTTTCTTGCAGCCTTAACAAATTTGCTGCTAGAGTAAATTAATGTATCATCAGCATAATTCAGCATCACAACATTAGGAGATACGGGTTGAGGAATATCTGAGGTATATAATAGATATAAAATTGGCCCTAAAATGGAGCCTTGGGGAACACCCGCGGTTATGGTGTGGGTTCCTGAGACAGAAGAATTTATTCTCACAACGAATTTTCTGGCAGAAAGATATGAGGCTAAGAGCTTTGTTGTGTGAGAGTTTAGATTAAATATGGAGTACAGTTTGTACAGAAGCCCTGAGATCCAGACGCAATCAAACGCCTTAGAAATATCGAGAGATATACACACAGTAGGGCTTTGGTTTTGGAGACCAGTTGTAACATCGTGTGTGAATTTTAGTAGAGCATGACATGTGGATTGTCGCTTACGAAATCCGAACTGACAGTTAGGGATGAGGGCATTCTCATTGGCAAATGAGAGAAGATTTTGGTAGATCTTGCGTTCCAGTATCTTACTTAATGTACTTAATAGGGATATTGGACGATAATTGCAAGGGCTATTACTACTACCGGGCTTCTTAATAGGAATTACTATCGCAGTTTTCCAGTTCTCTGGGAGGTGGGATGCATTAATTATATGATTAAGAAGAATGAGGATGGGAAGTAGATTCGGTGGGCGTAGCCTTTTAAATAGAAGACGTGGGATTCCATCTAACCCAGTTGACTTTTTGTTATTTCCTGATCTTACGATCTCGGATAATTCGTCTGCAGTTAGAAAATTTGTAGTGTCTAAGGGGTGTGAAGCTATGTTTGTGTTGTTAAATTCACCGATGAAAGGAATAAAAGATGGGAATAATCTGTTAGAGATGTATTCGTTTACTGTGTTCTCGAAGCCAGGAGTTGATAGAGAATTATTTTGCTCATGAATCTTTGCAAAGTGTTCTGCGAGGCAATTTGCTATGTCCGTATCGGACTGGGCAATATTATTGCTGATTGGGTTGATAAGATGATCAATTCGGGGTTTATATTTACGACCAGTTAATTGGTTGATGTTTTTGAAAAGATCCCGATTTGGTTTGATATTTTTAAGTGTGGAGATGTAGTTTTCATCTGCGAACTTTTTCAACTGCTCATTTATCAGAGTGGATAGGAGTTGGATTTGGCTTTTAATAAAGGGGCAGTATCTTGTATAAAGTTTACGACGGAGCTGCTTTTTAAGCCGCAATAATTTGGTTAGGATGCTGGGCAAAGGCTTTCCTAAATAGTTATGAGGAATGGTTGTCGGGGTGTTGTTGCTGAGAGCCTCCTTAAGAATTTGCTCTATTCTTAAAGATGCTTGATCGATTTCAGTAGGGAGTAAGTTAGATGCTTCAGGGATATACAAGTCAGAGAAACTTATCGCTATTTCCCTATTGACTTTTCTCCAATTTGTTTTGGTGAAGTTTGGGACAGGGTGTGACGAGTAGAGTGGGTCGAGAGAGGGGATTTGGATCGTGGTGTGAACGGAACCATGATCAGAAGGAAATATAAAGGAGACTGTAGGTGGACCCGCTGAATAAACATCGTCGGACTTGAGGAAGAAGTCGATTGTTGACCTGGCTGAGCTAGAGACACGAGTTGGGTGTAATGGGGAGTCAATGTAAGTATATGGATAAGACGGGAGGAGGGCTAGCAACTGGCGACCATATTTATTGCATTTATTATCATTGAATGCTGTATGACGAGCATTCCCGTCTCCTCCGATTATAAATGGATAATCTGCGAAATGTCAGTATCTGGGAAAATTGGTTGTCGTGAAGGGTGAATATAAATGGATGCTAAGACGAGCACTTTATTGTTCTCACAGAATAGTTTTACTGCTGTGTATTCAATGCTGGATATACCGGTGAATCTAATTTCACTGAATTGAAATTTTTTGTGAATTAAGATGCCGGTACCTCCATGAGATCCATTAGTTCTGGGGTTAGAAACTAAAGTATAATTGGGAATGGAAACTCGGGAATTTGGTTTGAGCCAGGTCTCTGAAAGGAAGAGGATATCTGGGGAAAACTTTTCAACAAACAACCGGAGGTGTTGCTTACGTATGTTAGAGTAAATGGATTCTGTGTTAAGGGAGATAATGGTTAGTTTAGAGAGAGCTGAAAAGAATATGGGAAGTTATTAGTGAAAGAATCTGACCTTTTTTTTCTGTTTCTGACATCTTCGTCAGCGAAGGTAGCATGGCTTGTAAGCTTGGGATGTATCCCATGATGTCCAGATCGAAATTTTTAGTATTGTTGTTAGGGGGAGTGGTAGTGTTGAGGTTTGCTCTTGCTGCATCCGCGTACGATATTCCGGGTCGGGTTGACTTTGTTTCCTGCAATACTGTTGGTTTCGTTGATGTTGATTTAATTGTTGTTGCTAAATTCCGTCTTTGCAGAAGTTTTAGCTTCTGAGGGCATTGCGAAAAATTCGCCGGATGAGGGCCTCCGCAGTTACAGCATTTTACTGTGATCTTTTTGGTGGTAATGGATCCATCAGCGTTGACGGTTTGTACTGTTTCAGGTTCCAGGCCTTGTGGATTTACCTTGCATTCCTCGAGCTCGTGTTCCTCTGCGCATCTGCCGCAACGTCTTTGCTGGTGGCATGAGACCGCCAAGTGTCCTGATTCTTGGCATCGCTTACAATGAAGAATTTCTTGTTTGTGGGGCTCTTCGATTGTGATTTTTTGGGTAAACAAATATTTAATTTGTTTAAGTTGCTTGATGTCCTGATTAGGTGGGATTTGTATGATTCGGAGGTTTTTTACGTTGTTTGTCCTCATGTACGGTGTTTGGAAGTAGTCCAGCTTATTGATTTTTATTTGTGGACATATCCTGGCGATTTCCAGTCCCACTTCTTCGTTGGTCCATTCGGGATCGATGTGCCTTATAATAAAGGTAGCTGGTTTGCTGTTCGGATGCTGGAAGGTGAAGAACTGATACTGTTCCTCTAACAGTTTTTTAACTGCCCTGTCATGATCGACTAATGATCTGACTGTTATGGAAGTCCTCGATCCTTTTGCATTGGTGCTAAAATTCCGGTGACCCAAGGCATTTTGCAGGGTTTGAATTAGTGTTTTGGTGCTGATCGGGTTTCTGATGTAGATTGGCGGTGGTCTTTCGTTTTTCGTGGTTGATTTCGTTGTTTCTACTCTGGTTGGAACAGGTATCTGGTTTGATGAGGGCTTTGTTGGTGTGCGAAGTTTAGTTGCTAGTTCGCCTTGGCTGTTGCTCGAATTGCGGGTTTGCCGGGACGTTTCTTCCATATGGATGTCATTGATGTTATAGACGGAATCTCTTTAATAAATTTGTTCCTAGAGTTGTTTCACTCTTTGCGTTAATTGGTTTATCGTTTCCAGGGCTTCATCGAGTTTTCGTTTATAATCTTCGGGGCTCCTTGATCTTTCCATGTTCGTAGATTTTTTCGGTGCGTTCCGTAGGATGTCTAGAGCTTTCCTTTTTCGCTCTTGTATGTACTCCAGTGCCTGGCCTGGGTCATCTCCTGTCATCGGGGTTGTGTAGAAAGTAACTGCTTTCCTGATGTTAAAATATCTTTTTTTATTTTTTGTTGTTATTATTATAAATTTTTTTTTAATATTTTTTGTTATTTTTTTATTGCACTACACAATTTAATAGTGCACTTAACACACGTAAACATAAACACGTGTAAACACGTTTCTGTAAACGTCCGCACTGCACGAGGTCTCGACTGTTAATGGCCCGGAGATCACTTAACTATTCCTTTATAAAGGAAAAGAAATCGAGATTTGTATCTCAAAAGTGTACAATTTCGTACAAAAATCCCGATTTTAGTATCCTGGGTGGGATGTTCAGTGTTTACTTTAGATAAGAAATCAATTTCATGAATTCACACGAAACTATTGCGCAGATGTGGATGTGTAGAAAGGGATTCGGGTTTGTTTGTTCTGTTTGATGGAATTTTCCCAGATTGAGATAACGTATCTCTGGGTTTTGAATTTTCATGATGCCGTGGAGCAAATGTAGAACAATAAACGAATATTAGATTCGTTTATTGTGAATTTGATTTTAATTTGGGTTTTGGATTAAATTATGCCGTGGCGGCAAATGTTAAGCGATAAACGAATGTTTGATTCGTTTTTTGCGAATTTCGGGTCATGTTTGGGTTTTTGTGGGTTTTGATGGGATTTTAGGTTATAGCGTATTATTGCTGGGATTTGGATTAGGAATGGGGGAAAAAGGTGGTAGAGCTTTTTGGAGCACTACAATAAGGCCAAGACCGGATTCCGGTTGTAGTGTCGATGATGATGATGAAATTAATTTCAGGATATTTTGGTCGTGAGATTACTCGCAGTTGGCAATTCAATTATTATTATTACGTTACGTTACGTTTGAGTGTGGGAGATGTGAGATTGAAGTCAAAGAAGGTGGGGTAAGAATTTGCTCACCGCAGCATTCGGCAAATGGGTTCATTAGAGCCGTAAGACGTATGATGGGCGGGCAAATAGAAGAGACGAGGGTTTCGCAGGTTTCGGGAGTTAGTGTAAAATGTTATGGAGGAGTGGGGGCTTGGGCAGCTGAGTGAACCTGAGAGAAAACGGTGGGTGAAGAGGATGTCGGGATGAATTCTGCGCTCGTCAAGGTGTTAAGGTTAATTAGGTTAAGACGGCTCTTGTATGGCGGTATAATCAGAGGATTTTCCCAATTCAATCCTCGGTGGGCAAATCGAGACTGATATCAAAAATTTGTCAACCGAAGACTATACGTCTGTGGGCAAGTAGGTGTGCCAAGACACGGGCACTGTTTCGCTTGAATCCCCATCAAGTTTCCGACGAAAATGTTGAAACTCCAGAACTCAAACACCAAAGGCAAAGATGAAGGAAATAAAAGCACTGGTGGCCTTTTGTTGGTTAATGTTTTCTTTATTTAACATTCAATGATTCCACATGCACAAATAAACTGATAAAATTTAACTGTTTTCTTGAGGATAATTACACAGACATTTCGTGGCAAATATAAACTTTACGCGTAAGATGAAATTTCCTGTGATTGAATCTCGACTGACTGTAGTAACGCGACGATGGATGATTTAACGACACGGTCCGGCGTAACCGTCACCGATGGTGGATGTGTAACGACTTGTTTAAATACTGACTGCCATTCGGCGAAGATTTTAATCAAAATTTAGCGCGGCGGCGTGACTTGACCGAGGTGATAAACGACAAGCGACTGATCCCAATTAGGGCTAACATTTTGGATTTAATTTTTGCACACAGGACAACCAATAGAGATCACGCTTCTGCTCTCTCATTGCCACGCCCGTCGAGGTATGGGGAATACATCGGTTAATTGATAGTCGATGAATATGGGAGAATGAGAGATCAGAAACACAAAGTCCCAGCAAACACAGAGCATTATCTTTTTCCGAACCGATCAGGCTTTGCAGTCGACGTTGACGCTTCTCTTGGATCATCATCATCATCGGCACTACAACCGGGATCTGGTGTTGGCCTTATTTAGCAAGTTCTGAGACTTGTTAAATTTTCCATGATAATTTGTTTTTTCGGGCAAGGTCATAAGTCTTGCGCCAGAGGCTCCCCGACGGGGAAACGAACCCCGGTCTCCCGCGTGAGAGGCGGGAATACTAACCACTATACTATCGAGGAGCCGGATGTACGCATGATTTTTTGCGTTTAGGATTTTTAAAATAAATTCATTTTTCATCACCAGTCACAATTCCATGGAATACTGACTTCCTTTCGTGTCGTAGAAGCAACGTTTCACATGTGGTGTTGCGCTTTTCCATCTGCCTGTCATTCAATTCATGTGGCACCCAGTTTCTTTCCCATAGCTTTTAAACGGCCAAAAATTGTTTGTTGTGCAACATTTAACATTTGTGCCATTTGTTTTTGACTTAAAGTTTCTTGATCCAATATTGCTTTCAACTCGGCGTCTTCAAACTTTGTTGGTGGTCTTCCACGTTCTTCATTTCGCAAATCAAAATCATTATCTCTGAACCGCTTAAACCATCTTTTGCATGTTGCTTCCGATAGACTATGATCACCATAATCCTCGACAAGCATTCGATGCAACTCTGCAGCACTTTTCTTCAGATGAAAACAAAAAATTAATGCTTTCCGCAAATTATCATTTTCTGGTACAAAATTCGACATTTTTAACACGATTAAAAAAATGATGTTGTTTGTACAATGACTTGATGCATACTAAATATGTTTGACATATGTCATAGCAACCAAATAAAAAAAATATATAGGGGCTCGTTCACAACAAACGTTCCCTATCGATACATTCGATCTTGACGCTCACTTCACACCGGTACACCTGGTATACAACTAACCTCAATAAGTGTCATTGATTGGCTTATTTGGACAATATATTTATTGACCTAAAAAGTTGTTTTAAAAAAAAACGCTAACAATAAACAAAGTAAATTGGTTATTGTTAACCTCAATAGTTTTAAGTATAAATAGAGTAAGGAAATTTAATAAAGTACAAGTTCTTACAGCAAGTACAGAGAGTACATAATTTGACTTAAGTGAAGGAGTCTGTCCACGAAAGTTGAGGGAGCTGAAGGAGAGAGCGCGTGAGCATAACCCTTAGGCATCTCGAGCCAGTTACATAAGGTAGCTGTAAGCTTTAATATATAAAGGACTAATATAACTTAATATATAAAGATTTAATATATAAAGGCTATAATTTAATAAAGGACTTGTTCTTACACCAAGTACAGAGAGTACATAACTTAAAAGACACTTAGAGACAATATGTACCAAATGCGGTGTCTTGCTGACTTTCTGACCAAAGTGTGGGTCAATCCGGAGTACCACAAGGAAGCCATCTCGGCCCGCTAATCTTTGTACTATTCATCAACGAAGTCATTCACATTCTAAAACAGTCAGAATTATCTATTATTATTATGATATCATCATCAATAGGACCAATTTGACTTAACTAGTGAAGGAGTCTGTCCATGAAAGTTGAAGAAGCGAGCGCGTGAGCATAAACCTTAGGCATCCGTGGGTGACGAAGTCTTGACGCCGGAATGGGCGAGAGTTATATTTCGTTCTTAACGATATCTTAAACTGAGATTTATACGTGTCCCCGTGCTCAACGGGGAGCGGGATACACACGATTGTTACTTATTTAATTAATAGTTTGGGTACTTCACACTAGACCGCGGAACGGGAGCGGAAGACTTCACTTCGTACTTATAATTATTTAAATAACAAAGAAACATTTTGAAAACTTCGTATCGACATTTTTTTTTTTTGATATAATTTTATTTAAAAAAAATTAACTTAACTTAACTTAAATCTTATACTACCCTAATTCTAGAACAGCTAAGTCTATGTAAGCTGGCTGATAATACTGTTATTCTTTACCGACTTTGGTATCCAGCTCTTTATATGCCATTCAACCACCAGAACTGTTGATGCTATCCAATACTATCGTCCCGGTCTCTGTGGGAGATAGTCCTACTGAAGCGTGTCCGCACGACCATTGTCGTCGGCAGATGGAAAAGGACTCAACGATATTTAATCGTTGTTAAAAGAAATTTAGCCAGTGAAATTGGCTCTCTTAAATTAAAGGTGCATTTCCTGTTCCGAGAGAGACGTAAAGTCTCTCTTTTGGGTAACCAACAGATCTCATACAGAAGATCGCCACAGTACACTTGTGTGTGTGTACACGTCGGTTCTTTTCATAGATCAAAGCCAGGATGAAGAACCTGATACACAAAGAAAGGGAAAAGGATCGTAAAGATCTTTGTTTATGTGAGAAGGTTACTGGGAAACGGATCCAGAACTATGTAGGATAAAAGAGATTTATGACCTGGGAGTTCAACTGAGTAAACATTACATGGTAGGTGCATTTGGCATACTAGGATGATTGAATCGTTTGCGTATCGTTGGTAAGGCATTAGTCTCAACGCAGATGGTGCTAATTACATGCAGCTGCGTTGGACCATTTATTGTTGGTTAAAGTGGTCGCCAGCCAATGTGTATATTTGGTGACTTATGATACACTTGGTGAGGACGGGAAATAGGCGACGCAATGTGTATAGTTAAGATGGTAACATTATATGTAAACCAAATCCTTTTGTTTACAGGAATTCGTCTAGGAGTGCTTGGCACTGGAGGTGCCGAATTGATTGAGATTCCTGATAAGGTAAGAAAGAAATCTTACAGAGAATTGCGAACGGAATGCATGAAAAGTAAGATTTCTTTACAGGGACTTAAAGATCATAGATTTGATCTCTTTAATGCGTGAAGCATTTTCAGGTGCTTAATGCGGTTACATTGGCGAAAACTTATGCGTCATGCGATGAGGTAATGGGGGTTTTTAGGTAGGTGTACCGTGGGCTTTGGCGGCACCACCACACATCTCGAACCAGTTACTTACAGTAGGTATAAGCTCTCATCAATTATGCCCTGTGAGTAGGGCGTTAGAATATACTCACAGCTAGGCTAGCTTGTCGTAAGACGCGACTAAAGGCCGGGTGGTAGCCGGGGTCCCAACACCCTGTGCGCCCGGTGAAATACCACCTCATCAAGCTTTAGGCTCCGTGAAATGGTCGGGAGAAATCTCTGGCCGTCTATCGGAGCTTGGCTGATGGACCGGTTCGAGAAAAGGTTGGTTAGGTGGTAGTCGGTCCCAAGGTGAGATACCACCCCGTCACGCTGTACATTCCGCGATATCGCAGAGAGAAATCTTCGACGGTGTTTCTGATGTGTGGCTGATGGCCCGGACTGACACGGGGATGATGTCATGATGGTACCTTATGATATAAAGAATTCCGGAGGTAAACTAGTCTCCCATTCGGATCTCCGGGGGGAGCTATGTCGGGGGGAACATCATGCAGATATCATGATAAATAATGGAACTTTGAGAGGTTCGTCATCGCATAACCGGGCTCGCTCTCGAGGCTCGGCCCACGCTCGACTGGTGACGGCATTTTGTAACATCAAGGGCATCGGTTTCATCAATACGAATGTAAACGCCGTCCACCAATATTTGCAAACAACGAAACCTGATATTCTTGCCCTAACTGAGACCCAGGTCGATTCGTCAACTGATTCGACATATCTTTGTTGCTCAGGATACGACTTACATTTGAGATTCCGTTTAAGGGACGAAGTCTGCGTCTTCGCGAGGTCCAATCTGGCTTGCCAGAGGATGGAGGCGTTGGAACCCAATAATATGGACAACATATGGCTGAGGGTCGTGCTGAGGAATTCCGTTAAATTTCTTTCTTGTCTTTACCGCTCCCCGAATGACGATCGGCTGGCGACATTTTTCGAACATCTTTCATATACCGTTGACTGGATACAGATCAACCACCCAGCTTCTGAAATTGTTGTCCTTGGCGATTTCAACGTGCACAATCCCGGCTGGTTGGTGCATTCTAACAGAACCGACGAGGCTGGGAGGCTAGCGGAGATGTTTGCTGTAAGCCACAACTTGACTCAACTCGTGGGGGAGCCAACGCGAGTGCCGGATGCCCGAGGCGATTATGCGAACACCCTGGATCTGTTTTTGACATCCGAACCGAGTATTTATACCGTAGAGGTTTCTGCGTCACTGGGAAACTCAGATCACTGATTGGTATCTGAGGCGCAAGCACTTGCATATCAAGCGAATAACCGGCCTAGGCAGCTTCGCCATGTATGGAAATATGGGGCCGCTAACTGGGCGGATTTACGAGATTTCTTCGCATCCTTTCCTGGGTCCGAGGTGTACTTCGGAAACTCCGATGTTAATGCTTGCGCGGAGTCGGTGTCAGAGATTATTCTTCTGGGGATGGAGATGTATATTCCACATTCCATCAAACGAAGTTGGTCTGATAAATCTTGGTTTGACAAAAAATGCGAGCAGATTACAGCGGCAAAAAATAGAGCTTTTAAATAGAGCTGTATAAATACTCGGCTTTTAATGGCGCTCCAATCCCACCGATGTTAACAGAACGAATTTTGTTAGAATCAGAGATGCGTGCAACCAGGCGATTGATACCGCGAAGAAGGCTCACAACGACAGGGTGATCAATAAGGTCCTTCGGTGCCCAACTGGTTCGCGCTCCTTCTGGTCAATGGCAAAAGCTGTCAGCGGTAACTTCGCATCCTCCTCTTTCCCTCCGTTGGTGACAGACAGCGGGACGTTAGTCACGAATCCAAAGGATAAAGCTAATGTGTTCGCGAATTTATTTTCGGCGAATTCAAAACTCGATCCTGGCGTTTTGGAGCCACCTGCGATCTCGCCAGTACAGTCTTCCATGCGGGATGTAAGATTTCGTCCGCTCACTATTCAACGCATTCTACGTGAACTGGATTGTAGGAAGGCAACCGGCCCGGACGGAATACCAGCAATATTCCTTAAGAACTGTGCTCCAGAACTATCGCCGGTTCTTGGCAGACTCTTCCGCTTATCTTATGCATGGAAGACATTTCCTGCCTGCTGGAAAATCGCTCGAGTTCAGCCAATCCCAAAGACGGGAAAAAAGTGTCTCCCACAAAATTACCGTCCGATAGCATTACTGTCTATTTCATCTAAGGTAATGGAAAAAGGCATCAATACAGAGTTAGTTAAGTATTTGGAGTGCAATGGACTTCTGAATGATCGTCAATACGGATTCCGTGGCAGGCGATCCACAGGAGACCTCTTGACACATATAATCGATATATGGACATCTGCGATTGAGCGGCATGGTGAGTCAAGGGCGGTCGCATTAGATATCTCCAAGGCTTTTGACCGCGTCTGGCACGGGGCATTGCAGAGCAAATTTCGTTCATATGGACTTTCCCAACAGCTTTGCGACTGGACGAGGAGCTTCCTCGAGAATTGATCGATCCGGGTTGTTGTGGACGGATCTGTATCCTGTTAATTCGGGGGTGCCCCAAGGTTCTATTTTGGCTCCAACCTTGTTCTTGATTCACATAAATGATTTCTTGGAGACAACGGATAACAAAGTATTCAGTTTTGCGGATGATAGTACGCTTGTGTCCTCCTTTTCGAGTGTTCGGCCGATTGGTGCATCTGCGTCGCATCAGCTGAGATGTAGGCAGATTGACTCTCTGAATCGGGATCTGGAAAAAGTCCTGCAGTGGGGAAAGGCCAATCTTGTCGACTTCAATGCAACGAAGACCCAGTATACAACATTCACAAAGAAAACTGGATCATCGGTTCCACAGCTGATGATGAATGGCCAGGCCCTCGAGGGTGGGGAAAGTTTGAGATTGCTCGGCGTCACGGTCTGTGGGAATGTATGATGGCATAAACACGTGTCGAGTATCGCCAGGTCAGCCTCAGGAAAACTGAGTTATCTTTTTAGAGCCAAGAAATATTTTACTCCGGCCCAACTTCTTCTCCTATATAAATCCCAAATTAGACCCACGCTCGAATATTGCTCTCATGTTTGGAGCTCAGCTCCTAAACATACCCTCGACCTACTTGAGAGTGTGGTGAGCGAAGTATTGTGCCTGGCACGGACACTCCGTTCACTTCCTCCTCCATCATAATTACACTGTCACCCATCGAATACCGCTACAAAACGTTCACCAGACAAGCAGGAATGACGGTGGGTCTACGACACGGAGCGGACACAGCACAGGAATGTAAAACAAGCGAAACTCCACAACAGGAAAAGGAAATAATACACGGAAGGTTTCACTGAATTGAATTAAGTTTATTGTTCGTGTTCAGGGGTATTTTGAACTTATTAATAATGTCAATTGACCGAACACGTAATTACGCGACTTTACTGCACTGTACAAAATGTATTGGGAAACGTCTTGTTTATAAAAGGCACAACAGTATGACTACGACTCCGGGAAAACCCACCGTACCGCGCCGGTACGGTGGATGGCGAGCGACCCCACCGCTCGGAAGATTGAATTGCGACTCCAGGGTGTGCACTCCGAGCACACCCTACACGGGATAATGAACGGCTCGACCGCTCCGTTCAGTGGTTGGGATCAGACTCAGTGAGGATAGAACTCTGACTTGAATTCTATCTTCAATTAAGGGTGAGATATGGAGGGGAAAGAGAAAATGTTCTCTTAAGGGTGTGGCCACTAAGAAAAAGCGATATTTTTGGTGCAGTGGTATATATGCGCGATCGAACAGATTCAATGTCGTTGCACATGTGCGAAAGCAGTGGAACGACGAGAAAGGCAGTCGGCGAGAACAAAAGAAAAGGCGACCAAATGGTTCGCTCTTTAATGAGGGTCATGTTTATGCAACGTCGCTATGACGGACGTTGGAAAAAAGGTGTTAATGAGATACGATACTTTATACCATGAAAATTGTATATCGTATCTTGGGTTAATTGCCGATACGCATCCCTTGCTTGCATTTAGGTATGCCAAGCAATTAGTGGTGGCGACGAAAGAAATGCATCATTGTTTGTCTATTGAATCGCTAGTGTTGCAGCTGTAAGAACAAGCTGACGACATAGTATTTTAACTCAGACAAATGGTATCGAATGTTTGCTATTTATGGTGCATATGCACATTAAGGATCAATTTTAGGAATTTCAGATAATGCTTGAAAGCATTACATGTCCTTGGAAAAGGAAATGTTTTCTGGGGCAAATGCAAATGCATTGCCGGGAAACAATGGGAGTTATGGAATTCCTAAAAAGGTCAAGAAGAATTCTTACAGAAAATTGTATGCAAAGGGATGCAATGAAAAGGTAAGTTTTCTTTATAGGGATTTTAGGGTTATAATAATTGGGTCTGTTTGATGCGTGAAGCATTTAAGATGCTAATGCGAATTGCATTAGCGAAAGCTGGTGCAGACCCGGGTTGTGGTTATGGGAGTTTTTTCAGGAAGGCGAGCCGTGGGATCTGGCGGAACCGCCACAAGAGCATACAGAGACTAGCGATCCGCTTGATCGGGGACTCGGCGCTGACGTCGGGACTACAGTCGCTATCACATCGAAGGCTCGTAGCCGACCTCTGTCTGTTTTACAGATATTATCACGGGTGCTGTTCTTCGGAGATTCTTGGTATTGTTCCACGCAATTCTGTTTATATGCGCTCCACAAGACAATCCGACGGATCGCACCCGTTTGTGGTTCATCTTCCGACGGCGCGAACATCCCTGCATCAGAACTCGTTCCGTTACAGAGTGGGGAAGCCGTGGAATTTCCTCCCCACGCGAGTGTTCCCGGAGCGTTACAACCTGCAATTGTTCAAAAAGAACTGCAACAGTTATTTGATGGCATCTCGGGGCGCTCACGCGGCGCTATAGGTTCCTCTCTCCCGAGAGAAGTCTAATAAAAAAAAAAGTCAGTTATCATCAACTAGAAAAGCAATTTCGACAAAACTCTTTAAACAACTTTGGTGATATCGAATACTACACCCTTGCCTTCTCCGAAGTAGTGATATAACAGATAATTTGAAGGAGGCAGAAGCCACTTCATTATTTTAGACTAAAATGTAAACATATCCGGAAAGCTATTTTAGTTCTCAGCTTTGAGAGTTGGTTTTTAATTACGATTTGTTTTATATAAAATGCAATTTGAATATGAACTTTGTTGATATGGTATGGGAAATCGCATACTGTGAAGTGACATCGAACATTTTATCTTATTTATTCTATTTATTTATGTGAAATTTTGTCAAGTGACAATATAGTATAAGCTTAATTTATGTGTCGGTTAAGGTCTTTATACTAGAGATATAACCAAATACCACAATAGGGAAGAAAGACGAAATATTGAAGAATGATACATACAAGACTTCGCCAATAAGTTAATTTTGACTGACAAAGGTCAGAAATATGTGTCCCTTCTAATCAAATAACATAAAAGGTGCCACTGCTTCTTAGAATCACTGGTTTCATGACGACCTCCGACTACTGCATTTCTTCATCCGCAACGGTTGTTTATTATAGGTAATTCTATACAAGAATTTAATGGGAAATATTGTTATAAATATCAGTTAGCAGGTGCGTCAACAAATAAACTCCCAATATTTATTCAGTCGCTTCTAGTTCGACCCAGTGAAAGCAGATTTCTGTTATCGTATTTCAAAAGTGCGCTGACCGGTGGTCGGATCATTTTTTGTTTTCCTGGTAACTCTTGTTTGATTTACGACCCTGCCATTTTTACATTTATTACGTGGCATGTTTCATTAGTCAAACAAGCGGTTGCCTTTTAATAAATGATAGCGACATTTTCAAAATAAGAACCTTAACATTTAAGGAGTACATTCTTCGTGGTTGGCGGCGACTACAAACAAAAGAATACATTTTTTCCACGTTAATCTCAATGAACACATAAATCTAATCGTAATTGTTAGTGAAGTTGAATACAACAATTTTCTCTGGGACTGAGAAACGATTTAACTCTTGCATCCGTTCGAGATGTGTCTTTCTGTCTCTTGCATTTGCTTCTACTTTTTTCCTCTAGTGCCCAAGCAACCTTGTCAATTCTGCAACAGAGCCACTGTGTCTAGGAAGTCACCGGAGCTAGATGCAGTCTTGCCGCTTTCAGATCCCACCATTGGCCGCAGATGCAATCTCGCAAAATAAAGTAAAGTATATTAATTGCATAGGAAACCACTTAAGGTGTGTTTTGTTGTTCGTAGCAAGACTCGGATATTCACATAGTCACTTAGTGGCGTTTTGCACTGACTGTAGGGGTACTCGTACAAATTACATTTGCCACTTTGTGAATAAATTAACATTTAATTAATCGCGAACATTATATTTCCGTCAGATCGGCGAAGATCTAATAGGGAGACAATGAACATAAGTAGAACATCCAAATGGGAGTCTGTAACAGATTTGTGTAGAAGGAAAAAAACAACCCGTACACTTTAGCTTGGGCTGGAATAAATGTTCCGATTAGGAAAAGATTGACATTAATCACTATGACCTGCAATTGTTCGTGTGAGACGTTAGCCGAACCCAAAACGGTGTTTCGTATTTACTACAGAACAATTGTTGGCCTGCGAGTAGTGTGTCGGTACCAAGAGCAAAAGTTCCGGGTGTGATTCTCGACTGAATTCTTAAATAGAGAAGTAGCAAGAATAGGAGACACCTCTTTTTTTTTCCTATCGAGTGTGATCTTGTAATATAAGACATAACATATACATTTTAAAGGAACCTTTGTTCATTAATATAACCTTGCTCCACGTTCCATTGTCATAAGGTTGCTTGTTTCAGAACTACTGTATGTCTTCATCTTTTTGATGTGTAATGTTTACAAGCAACAAGAAGACAGTCAAGAACATGTATGCAGAGTGAAATTTATTTTATTTTGATTAGTTGTGTTGAGTTCTGGTGGTTGTTGGTGTTTTTCCAAATATCTAACTTGCCGTATTTTGAACACTACTCTCCCACAACAATTTAACAGCGTTAGATTTTTAGTACCAGTCGATTTTTTTTTACCATTGTTTAATTTGAAGTTGTCATTACACATTGATTCGAAGGCCCTCATGTGTCACAATAGAACTGGGATACATTCTATCTGTTAGTGGCATGGTCTGTAATGCGGACTTTTTCTAATAAGTGATATATAATTGTTGTATAGGGTGGACAAAAATTATGGATTCGAATTGAATGGTCGGAATTTTAGGAATAAATGAATTTGTTTTGTTTTTTTCCTATGGCTCTCAATGATTTCATAGTCCAACCTTCGTAAACATACAGGGCAAAGTCACTGATTGATCCAGGACGATCCTTGCCCTGTTCAATCCAAGTTGACATGCAGTCACCACGTGACACCACTGGATAGCTACTTTGGAAGCGGTTAAGTAGTGAACCAATGCATGCAGCGACACCCTGAAAAAGGTTGGCGCAAGGCTAATAACTTTGCCAGTAAAAACGAAATATTATAGCAAATTTAACAAGCCTCGGATATGGACCGGATAGCATGCCTGAAAAACTGCTTGTCTTTCGCGACACACCATTCGTCGAGCCATTTACCAGCTTCCTCGAAATCGCTGAATTGTTGCTCTGCGAGCGCGTGCCCCATTGGTGCGAAGAGGTGATAGGCAGATGGTGCCAAGTCCGACGATTACGACGGGTCCAGAAGGATGCCCCATTCAGGCAATTTCAAGGTGTCACTCACTAGTTTGTATCACTTTGCCATGTCTTCTGGCCCATTCCGGTCGTCTTTCGATTAATGTGTGGTTTAAATTAACCATTTGTTGACGATAGCGTTGTGTATTAACGGTTTCGCCGGGCTTCAGAGTTCGTAATACACAATACTGCTCTGGTCCTACCAGACGTAGAGCATGGTCTTCTTGCCGAAGCGATTTGGCCTTGGTGTTGAAGGACCGGCTTCGCCAGGTGAAAGCCATGATTTTTTCCTCTTCCCGTTTTCAAAATAAATCCATTTTTTGTCACCCATCACAATTCCATGCAAAAATCATTTCCTTTCGTGGCTTTGAAGCAGCATTTCACAAGTGACTTTCCGATTTTCCATTTGACGTTCATTCAAATCGTGTGAGACCTATTTACCAAGTTTACTGATCTTTCCAATTGCTCGTAAACGTCTGTTGATTGCTTCTTGTGACACATGTAATGGTTCTGCTAATTGCCGTTGAGTTTGAGTTGGGTCATCATCCAATAATTCCTGCAATTGCTCGTGTTAAAATGTTTGTGGTCTACCAAAGCGCTCACTGTCTTTCACATTGAAATCACCACTTTTCAATGTCAAAAACGAAAACATGTCTCACATGTTCTAATTGATGGAGCGTGTTCCCCATGTATTTCTAACAGCAAACGATGACTTTAAACAGCCTTTTTCATTTGATTAAATAAGAAAAGCAATGCGTGCCGCACATGTTCTTTCTCATGCACAAAACTTGACATGTTCACTAACCGATAAAACCAAGACGTTATTTTTTGGTGGACTCAACTTGTATGTGTTTGTAGATAAATCTCAGAGGAACAAAATCACGTATGAGTCAAATTAATACGCTGCGTACTTTTCGCTGACGCTATCTCTTAGTTAAACCGAAAAAAAAACGTATGGATATGTGGGGTAGGGGGTAGTGTGTCAAGTACGACACGGGTCCACTCAACTCCCCAAACACTTCACTGCGCGAATAGGACTCCGATTCTTCAGCCACGAGAAAAGAAAAATGTAATAAAAAGAACTCAGTCTGGTTTAGTTAATTAAATGTACTTTATTTAACTTCTTGTTGACAGTGTTTCTTTTATTTAATTCACTATTACTACAATGTTTATTGGGCTGGAACGTAGTACCAGAAACAGCGATTTAGTTTTTCTATTGTTGTAACGTATTACACAGAAGCGGCGATTTAGTTTTTCTATTGTTCTAACGTATTACACAGGGACAGCGAATTAAGTTTTTCTATTAACTGACCCTCCAACCGTTCTTTGGCAAAATTTGCTCCACGATGGCATCGACTACTTCCCGATTGGTAATGACAAGGAACGATTAATACGCGATCGCGCTCCGACGTGTACTCGGCGGGGGATGAAATTTGAGAATATGGCGGCGCGGCTGGCCGCAGTTGTAATTGAACAACGACTGACCGGTACTAGAAGGGGGAGATGCGCACGTGATGGCGGTTAGATAGTGTCTTGTTATGTCCGAACCCGGTGGCGGTTGTCTAGCGACTAGCCTATGAAAGAAAATAATTCATTCATCGCGTCGTGGCGGTGCGTCACAGCAAAATTAGGCTTACTGCCAATTACAAAGAATTTTGGAAGAGTTGCTATGCTCGCATAAGAACTCAGTTCCAGCGAATTCTGGCCGTACAGGCTGGGTTGAATTCGTTGGTTGGGTGTACCGGGAAATTGGCTTTGGGAACGCGAGCAAGTATGGGCATGCATTTTCGGGGGAAATTGGAATTGCTTGGGTGCAAGCAAGGAATATCGCTTAGATAGAATATTAACCGAAGTCATTTTGGGGAAATGTGCGCGGCTTGGTTAGTTGTTAATGTTCCGTTGACGATTTGGATATGCGTTTTGTTATGGCATATGAATTTCGGGGTAATCAAGATTGCTTGGTCACAAAGAGGAAATATGAATTAAGTGGAGAATTGACCGAAGCAATTTTGGGAAAATGAATGTGCGGATGATTAGAATATATTCTGTTGAATTATATTCTGTTGGGAGTTTGGAAAATGGCTTTTATTGCCGATTGGGAGATGTATGCTATTGTGGATTTGTTTTTGCATGTTGGGTTAGGATTGTGGGTTGGTTCACCATGTGATATAGAGAACCCCCACAGATACACCCGGTTTGTGGCTTCCCTGAAGTCCACCTGATCTCGCCGTAATCAAATATTTTATTTAATCTTCATTAATTTCTAGACCCACCTCTTCTGTCGTTTGCATGATGATTTCACAGTTTTTACTTCCAGTGTTTAGATTAGCGCCCCAAACGGGGATGTCATCCGTATATGCGAGCACTTGTGTGACCCCGTTCAGGGATGATCCGGTCATGTTGTCGTCTTGTACATTTCTGATGACATACTCGAGCACAAGGTTAAAAAGACACGGCGAGAGTTCCGCCTGTTTTAGTCCGTCGTGGATTTCAAATGGTTCTGAGAGGAGGTTTTCTATTCTAACTCGCCCTTTGTTTTCGTTCATGCAAATACGAGGGTTGCCTTTTATATTTCGGGATTAGAGAACAAAAACAAATATTGATCATCGAAAATCACTTTATTGTTTTTCAAAATATTCCCCATGAAGATCTATACACTTTTGCATGCGTTTGAACCAATTGTCGAAACACTTTTGCCACTCTGATTGAGGTATCTCCAACACATGCATTCTGAATGCAGCAACCGCTTCTTCAGGTGTCGAAAAACGTTGACCTCTCAGTTTGCTTTTTACGTACGGGAATAAAAAGAAGTCATTCGGTGCCAAGTTAGGACTATACGGCGGATGACCCATCAAATCGATGTTTTGGGTTCTCAAAAATGCAGTTGTCGCAGCCGATGTGTGAGAGCTCGCATTGTCGTGGTGAAGAGTGATCCGTCTTCGGCGGTTGGTTTTCCTGATTTCTTGGAAGACAACTGGCAAACAAATGGTTGTGTACCACTCAGAATTGACTGTTCTGCGTTGTTCTAGTGGTACGGTTGCGACATGTCCAGTTTTTCCGAAAAAACAGGCGACCATTTGCTTGGAAGTGCTTCGTGCGCGAACAACTTTTGTTGGATTTGGCTCATCTTGAAACACCCAGACAGTCGACTGCTGTTTACTTTCGGGCTCATACGTGTAAATCCACGATTCATCACCTGTCACGATGTCATAGACGTGTTTCGAAGCATCGCGACCGTATTTTTTGAGCATTTCTTTCGACCAATTGACACGAGCCTTGTTTTGGGCGATTGACAAATTGTGTGGGATCCAACGCGAACAAATTTTTTTGACAGTCAAATGTTTATGCAATATTGAATGTATGCTGGTCCCACTAACGCCTAAGGCTGTCTCAATCTCACGATAGATCTAATGACGATCTTCCAATATCAGTTCGCGCACAGCATCAATGGTATTCGGAACAACAACTGATTTTGGACGACCTTCACGAAATTCATCTTGGGGTGAACTACGACCACGATTGAATTCACCATACCATCGATAAACACTGGTCCTTGATGGAGCTTCATCGCCAAAAATTGAATTAAGTTCATCCATGCACTGTTGCTGAGTTAATCCACGCCGAAAGTTGTAAAAAATAATCGCACGAAAATGTTGACGATTTAATTCCATTTTTGGGCCGAGATGAATCTTTTACGTTACTGTAAACAACACAAATAGCGCTCGTATGTCAAAACGTTCTGAGTGCGTATAACCTCAAAAATGTCCAACTTTACGACAGAGCTGTCAATTGCCGGATTGCAACACTAGGGTTGCCAAATCCCGAAACATAAGACGCAACCCTCGTATGAATGAGGGCGGCATATTTTTTCGGGATTCCCAGCTCAACTACAATATGGTAGAGTCTTTGTCTTGCGACTGAGTCGTAGGCTTTTTTGAAGTCAACGAACAGTTGGTGAACCGTTTCTCCGTATTCTCATTTCTTTTCCAGCAAGTGCCTTATTTTGAACATTTGGTCGCTTGTTGACCGGTTCCTACGGAATCCGTATTGGTAGTCTCCCAGTATTTCTTCTGCGTACGTTGTGATTCTCGCCAGTATGAGATTTCTTAGTATTTTGTATGTGGTTGGGAGCAATGATATTCCTCTTCTTCGTCGGATATGTCGCCTTTTTTGAGAATGGGGACGACTATTGAGGTTTTCCATTCTTCCGAGGTGACATCTTTGTCTCACATTGTTTTGATCAGTGGGTGGATCTTACGATCAGTTGCATCTCCTCCATGCTTCATAAGCTCTGTCGGTATGCAGTCAACTCCGGGAGCCTTGTTGCTTTTCAATCGATTTATTGCATCTACAACTTCGTTGAAAGAGGGCGCTGGGATCTGAGGCTCTTGTGCGTTTATTTGTGGTTGATGGGTGTGCACATTGAGCAGGTTTTCAAAGTACTGCTTCCATCTTGTCACGATATTGTTAGTTTCTGTGACCAGACAACCGTTTGTGTCTCGAATTATTTTGGCTGTCCCTCGGTAGCCATTTCTAATTGAATTTATGCCGGCATACATATCTCTGATGTTCTTTGCTCTGGCATTTTCTAGGATTATTTCGATCCGAGTCTTCACCTATTCGCGTTGTTTGCGTTTGAAGAATCTCATTGGCTCGTTCCGAATTGTCGCGTATCTTTCTGCGTTGACTTCATAATATCTTTGTAAGTGGATCGCTCTGAGGCGTTTACGTTCTTCGAACTTCGCCCTGCACTCATCGTCCAACTAAGGTTTGGACTTAATTGTTTTCTTAAATTCTAATACCTTTTGGGCTGTTTGTTTGATTGCCTCTCTGATCGATGCCCTTTTACTGCCCAGATTATTGGTTTCCTCTTCCCCACTACTGTCATTCTCTAGGATGCTAAATCTATTCGTTAGTTCGTCTTGATATTCAGCCCTTTTCTGGTCTTCTAGTTTATCACTGTCGAACTTTTTGCTCGTCTCCCGTGACTGCCCATGTGGGTTTTCTGCGAGCCTACTCCTGAATTTGCCCATCACTAGAATATGATCGGAGTCGTAATCTGCTCCTCTATATGATCTTACGTCCAGGATATTCGAGTGATGTCTTTTGTCTATGAGGAGGTGGTCTATTTGGTTACGCGTGACGCCGTCGGGTGATATCCATGTGGCTTTATGGATTTGCTTGTGCTTGAACATCGTGCTTTCCACTACCAGATCTTCTGACGCTGCGAACGTAATAATTCGAATTCCATTATCATTTGAAACGTCATGTAGGCTTACTTTGCCTATAGTTGGTTGGAAGATATCTTCCTTTCCAATTTTCGCATTGAGGTCTACGAAGAGGATTTTAACATCGAATGATGACATCCCATCAAATACTTCCTCTGGGGTCTCGTAGAACGGGTTCTTCGTTTCTTCTGTTGGGCCGTGTACGTTTATAAATACATAATTGTACCATGGGCCCTGTATTTTGAGCACCGACATCCGGTCATTAATAAATCTCACACCTTTTACATGGGGCGTAATCTTCTTGCCTATGATGAAGTCGGTTTCGAGGTTGTGTGTGTCGGTACCCCCACACACCAGTGTATACCCGTTGGTTTCGATTACTTGATGTAGGAGTCGGACTTCCTGAAGCGCGACGACGTCCATTTGATATTGTTTCGCGTTCTCTACGACCGTCTGTATCGCGTCTGGTTTATATAACGTTCGAACATTCCACGTGCCGACGCGTATATCTCGGTTTTTCCGTTTTTCCCTACGTCTTCCTTTTGCCGAGTCGGTGTTGTCTTGATGATTTGTTCCCGTATAGTAGTGTCGGCTCATCACACCTACGCCTACCGGGTTTTACGTGAGATTGTTTTTTGTATATTGATTATTCATTTCGTGATAATAGTCTTGGGGTTTCAAATAATCCGCCATATCAGAGCCCCTCTTTGATATGGTAAGGTCTGCTTCCTGCTTTGACTCGACCCGGTGTCAGAGAGGCGCCGTTATAATACAGTCGGTATACCACTGGCTGCAAACCTTCCAATGGGCACGGTGACGCGTAACACCCTGGATTAGGGGTGGGGGATTTTTGTGTGTTACTCCTCGCTATCTGTCTGACATGGGTGGCCCTACTGGAAGCGTAAGCTTCCGTCAGCATAGCCTGAGTGATTCATTGTAGTTTAAGCCCCCACACCGAGTCAAGGTTTCTACCAAGCGGGACTGCCATGCTGGCGTCCATCATTTTATAGAGTTGATATCATTTCGTTTATAGGAATCTACCGAACTTATTTTCCAAACGATATTAGTGTTGTACTCGTAAAAGCGCTAGTAGGTCTTATTGAAATCCTTTACCCACTAAGCCAACAATGCTGTGAAACATTTTCTTCTCGCCTAAGACGTTAGACTGCTGCTTATTAAACACCTACGTCTCTGGTGTATACATGATTACTGATCGCGTCAAGTCATATAGAGTATCAGTAATTAAAAGGAGTGTTACAAATCGAGAAATGAAATGATTATTTGATGATCTAGAGATAGAAGCGTCGATCGTCTAACGAATAATAATAATGTATAATGAACAAGATAGTTTGCGAGTGAGCTCGTTAATGTAAGAGCCTGATAAAAATTATGTATGACGCTGACGCAAACAACAACTTGTAGGTGTGGTGTAAAATAGATCATCTCGTTTTTGACCCCATAGAGCATCGGATAACCAAAGATCTACCGAAAATATACATATTTCGTTCAAAGAGTAAATTTAAGCTAAACGGTGATAATCTGAATAAGGTTTCCTCATGCTTTACCCTCATAAAAGCTTTTAATTTCCAATTCTTATGACGTAATTATTTTTTTACTCTATCAACTTGCGTCAAATGCTTCAATAAAAATATTTTTGAAGTTCATTAGCATTAATATCCGATATAATTGCAAATAGTATGTTCTATATGGACTCTCACTTCACTTCATTTGTTAGGCAACCCCAGTATACGGCATACAAATAAATGAATATTGCGGAAATCTTTTTCAGAATCCTTTTTGTTTAAGTACTTCTCATAGAAGAGCAGTACGACACCCTGAGATTTAGAGTCAGCTATAGTTAACTGTGGGTAACATTTGAGTTTTATCATGTGTTCCAGTATACTTATATTCAGTCTAGTCAATATGTGACACTGCAACAAATGCAATTTCTGTTTTGTTACGTTGAGATACTTCTTTCAACAATAAATATCGAAACGACGATGTTTTTAAAATTTGGGAAGAGATGAATGGCAAAAGAACGAGGACGCTAACTACGACAATCGAATTGATTTTTTAATTGGAATTCAAATTGGGTGTTATTGACGTATTGAAGATGTTGACGCTATAGTGAAACTAAGTCTGATTCTACTTGGTTTGCGCAGATTTGTTTCGCTTAGTGTCTTCATGCCATATTTTATTATGTGATTCTTTTTCGGGTGCAAGGAGACATTGTGGCAGAAGCGTTAGGCTGTGTAACTCGAACAACACAGATGAAAATCGGAGAGAATTCCAGAGGATAAAAATAACGGCGATGTTGCCTTTGGGGAAATACTACAAATTAGAAGTTCAAAAAATCTATATATTTTTGTAATCCTTAATTCCTTATACAAGGTGGCGCAAAATAAATCACCGTATCGGTAGATGTTATAATTTTTTCAAATGGCGTCGCACGTCAATCATATTTGGCATTTATGAACAAGACAGTTGCAGTATACAAAGAAACAAGCAATGGAGCGCTATACTTCGCAAGAGCGTGGAATAATTATATCGATTTTTTTGACTAAAAATCGGTGGTGATGTTAGCGCAGCTTAAATTTCCTAATCGTGTCGCGGCAACTGGGCAAAACATTCCGGCGCTTAACTACTCGACTCGAACAGACTGGAACTACAGGAGACCATGCGGGGCGTGGCCGCCACCGGACTGGTCGTTCGGCCGAGAATATCGGAGCTGTGGCTGCCGATGTCGCTGAGAACGAAGAAACATCAATCAGACGACGGGCCACACAATTGGGCATCACTAGACGGACCCTACAGTGAATTTTAGTGAAAGACTTACACATGTTCCCGTAAAAAGTGCAAACAGTGCATCAGTTAATGCCTGCTGACCGTCAGTCGCGTGTGAATTACTGTCAAGCTATCCTTAAGGGTACATTCTCATCAGTTGGGTCAAATTTTGGTCAACATTTTTTTTTTGCGGAATTCGATAGCTATAACTGTCTAGAATATCATGTTAAAAGGAAAAATCAAAATTCGTGACGTTTAAAAAGTTATGAGCCTCCGAGCCGACTGAGTCAAAGCAGGTAGCTACTACACTTAAAACTTAAAACGCGTTTTCTGGAAAACAACGTTTTTGGAGCTGGCGGCTGTGATAACTCAGTCAATTTTCAACGAATCTTAATGTATTTTTCTTTTAAATACGCGTAATTGAACTCTCTATCGTTTGAACCACAATTATGCCGATACGTTGTAAATTGATTTTGTTATAAACAAATAAAAGAACAAAAACATTCATTAAAAGCCCACATAAATTTCAAAACGTCGCCATTTTGTTATTTTTGGATAGATTTCATTTTTCGTGGTTCATGCCATAACCACACTCATACTTACCAGTAAACTTTTTCGATTTTTTGTTTCTGATAAATCTTATGACCTGGAGGACAGTCGCCATCGAGGTCTTTTATTTCGCAGCGGTATACGGCGCAACGTGCCCCTACCTCGGCGTTATCATGAAATTAATTGAACATTTTTTAAAAGCTACTTAAAAGTACAAAAAATATACCTGAAAAATCGCGAGTGTCTAGATTTATTACTTTCCTCAAAAAAAAAAACATGAAAATAGCCTATTTTTCGGCCTTACTGATGAGAATGTACCCTTAATCTCAACCACGAAGAGGACGATTTTGTGTCGAAAATCATCACGAGCGATAAGGCGCATTTCTATTTAAGCGGTTACGTCAATAAGCAACATTTTCGTTTCTCATCATCATTATCGGCACCACAACCGGGATCCTGTCTTGGCCTTATTTAGCAAGTTTCGACGCTTGTTAAATTTTCCATAATAATTTATTTTTAGGGGCAAGGTTATTAATCTTTGTTTCACTGGGGCACTGAAAATCAGAGTGTGATGCACGAAGAGCCATTACATTCACTGAAAGCCACTGTGTGGTGCGACCTTCACGGAGGAGGAGCGATTGGGCCGTAGTTTTTTGATGAGTCCATTGGCAATACGGCCACTGTTACTGCCGAAAGCTACAGGCCCATGATAAATGACTTCTTACTGCCGGAATTGGATGAGCGGGGTTTCGTGAACATGCGCTTTCAACAACATGGTGCAACCGCACACACAGCACGAGCCACAATGGATATTGTGAAGGAGGCGTTTCCTGGTTGCGTAATCTCCCGTTTTGGCGATTTGGCATGGCCAGCGAGATCGCCCGATTTAACCATCCCAGACTTCTTGAAGTCGCGAGTTTATGCCAACAACCCTCAGGCAATCGCAGCTCTTAAGGAGAATATTCGACAAGAATGCGAACAGTTATCAACGTAAATCTTGCGGAAAGTCATGGAAAATGCGATAAAACGGGTACAAATGTGTATCAACACTGGCGGCAGCCACTTGACGGATACCATTTTTTCCACTTAACAGAAAAAATTGTAAAGGTCCAAATAAAGATTTCCATCATCCAAAATCATTTTATTTTTTATTTAGTAAAAAAGTAATTGAAAAACAAAATTGGGTGATTAATTTTGCGCCACCTTGTACCTTGGTACCATTTGGAATCATCTTTCTTTACAATAAGGACATTTTTTCAAGGCCGCTTTTTTTGCAAAGGCAATTTCTACATTTTTTTTTCTGATATTTTTTATAGTTAAGTAACACAAATTGTGTGGCAAATCTTGGAAATAGGCTAACAGAACAAGTTAAACCCTAGAAGAATATTTAGAACATTCAAGGTTGATACGCTCTATAACACTACATTTTAAACTCGATCTTAGTATAATTTTGCAAGAAGTAATAAAAACAAATACACTAGAACGCGTATATATTATTAAAGAGTTGCCAAGCTTCACTAACGATGACCACATTATCCAGGCCGCTAAAGCTGGGGTTGTCGAGAAAATAAATAGGGGCTCAGCCCCTAGTAACCTTATTAATATTTTTTTAGGATTGCCAAAGATCAAATTACATATATGTGCGTATTCTTTGTTCTCCCCTGGGATTTAGCGGCGGACCTCACGGCAATTGTTTTCGCTTCTGTACAAAATATCAGCTTCAAATACATTCTGTCAAATGTCATATAAAATTCGTAGACTATTGAACATTTTTTTTTGCCACTAAGTTAGCGCCACTGAGACATAATGACGTCAAGTTTGAGCGCTATCTTTTTTTGGTGTTTGGTTTTAAATCCAAATTTTGTTTCCAATACAATTACAGATTTTACCTAAGGCTAGTTGTTAAATTCTATTTTATACGTATTATTCTCTGTCGCAAGACTAATGACCTTGCCCGGAAAAAACAAATCATTATGGAAAATTTAACAAGCCTCAGGACTTCCTAAATAAGGCCAAGAGCGGTTCCCGGTTGTAGGGCCGATGATGATGATGATGATGATTCTTACATTAACTTACTGCGTCTTCGCAAGCACTCTAAATTATACAATATTAATTTATTGTTTTGTTATGCCTTTCGGTGTGCAATTATTTTTTTTTTTTAACGTATGATAATAATCCTTGTGTCTATGTGTAGGAGATCTTCCTCTTTAAATTTGTGCTTTTTTACGATATATAGTTTTTTTTTCGTTGGCTGGCAAAAATTAAAAAACGAAACAAAATGTACAAACATAAACAATAAATAAATAAAAATAAAAAATAATTTGGAATGGGGGATGGGGAAGGCAAGCGCTGCACCCGAGACGCATACTATATTCGGGGACGTAAAGTTCTTTCTTCGTCACACACCAACCACCAGTTGTGATGAGTTCGGTCTCTTTGAGATTTATCTCTTTCACTAATCACCATACTGAAACGTAGGCGATCTGAGACATCAGAGATATCACTATCATGGAGAATTCGTTTATCTCTCGCACCATGGAAGGCGTGGTAAATAATATGGACTCCATGCTTGTTTTGGATAAGACCTTTTCAATCCAAGAAAGGGAACGCTTCTGGGGGATGAAACCCGTTCTGGAGAGTACTCTCCAGAAACATATCGTTGGGATAGAATGTTCCCGAAATAAGATTATTTTCACTGAGCATTGTCCTTTCAGTGTGACCACAGATAATTTTGATTATGAAGTTATCTATGTATATTGTTTAGTCCTCCTTTGTCGCAAAGGACTTTATTGGGGTAAAACTTCTTATGTTGCGACTATGGTGTTCTATACATTGCAAGGCAGGAACGTAAACACTGCCCTTATAACACCCAAGACTTTTCCATATAGAATGGGGATATGTTATACAATACCGGTCGAATGAATGCCGAGTATGATATTAACTTCACTTTGGGCTCCAAAAGACTACTACGAAAGACACTTCTTGTCATAGCATATGCGTTTTTATCTGGAGAAAGGGCAGCTGCTATATGGTTATCAAAGTAAAGATACTGATCAAGCCAGATACCAAGGTATCTAACTACAGTTTTTACTTGTATACTACTATCATATTTATTGGCCTGTAGGAACCCGGAAGTTCATAATTTCGCCGACTCGACTCCGCCACCGTTCCCTTTCCTGTGCGTTCCCCTTCCACGCTCGACCATATGATCCGATCTCCTTAACGTCAAACCTAACATTGTCCTCCTATATCCGTCGCGGTCGTCCTGCCGATCTCATTCCCGTTGGTCTACCGTCAAGAATTCTACGCACGATCTTATTGTCGCCCATTCATGTCCGGCCCATCTTAATTTTCATTTGACCTGATTATTCTCACTATTGTAGGTTTGCCGTATAGCTCTTCCAATTCGTGGTTGTGGAGTTTCCTCAATTGTCCTGGCTCCTCGTCATATTTACCGCCAAAGATACTCCTTAAAACTTGATTCTCAACTACGCGGAATTTGTTTTCTTCCTGTTTTGTGAGACCCCATTTTTCGCATCCGTATAGAACAATCGACATGATTATGGTTCTATAGATACAGAGCTTTATGTTACGTGATAGCAGTTTGGATTTCAGCAGTTTTCTGACTGCGTGCCAACTAGCGTTGCCGGAATGCAGTCTTTTGATAATTTCCTTCGACATTTCGTTGCTGGCCGTCAGTATCGTTCCTAGATATTTAAATTCTTTAACTTTTTCAAATATCTTGCCTCTGACGTTTATATTTATATGTGTTCCCGGAGGTCCACCTGCTCGCGCCGTAATCATGTATTTTATTTGGTTTTCATTTATTTCTAGGACCAACTCTTCTGCCGCTCGCATGATGATTTCACAGTTTTTACTTACAATTTATAGATTATCGCCCAGAACGGCGATGTCATCCGCATATGCGAGCACTTGTGTGACGCCGTTAAGGGATGATCCGGCCATGTTATCGTCTTGTACCATTCTGATGACATACTCGAGCACAAGGTACAAAACACATGGTGAGAGGCCATCCTCCTGTTTTAGTTCATCGCGGGTTTCAAAAGGTTCTGAGAGTTGGTTTTCTATTCTAACTCGCCCTTTGTTTTCGTTCATGCAGATTTGAATGAGGGCGGCACCTTTTTTTTTGGAATTCCCAGCTCAACTACAATATGGTAGAGTCTTTGCCTTGCGACTGAGTCGTAGACTATTTTGAAGTCAATGTAAAGTTGGTGAACCGTCTCTCCGTATTCCCACTTCTTTTCCAGCAGTTGCCTTACTGTGAACATTTGGTCGCTTGTTGGGTTCCTACGGAATCCGCATTGGTAGTCTCCCATCTCTCTAACCCGTCCAAATAGTACTCGGCGTTTTTCTCTACAAAACAACTGCCCACGAAGGTCATTGCCACCTCATTTGGTGAAAATCTCTGTCCTCCGGGCGCAATTTTTAGATTAGGGAACACAAATAAGTCGCTTGGGTCTAGATCTGGTGAGTAAGGCGGATGGTCAAGCAGTTCAAACCGTAATTTGTGAATTTTCGCCATGGCAACCGCTGAGCTGTGAGACGGCGCGTTGTATTGGTGAAACGGGATTTTCTTTTTGTGCAAATGTGACCGTTTTCCCACAATTTCTACCCTCAGTTGGTCAAGTAATGATGAGTAGTATGCTCCTGTAATGGTTTTTCCTTTCGAAGATAATCGATTAAGATAACTCCATGACTATCCCAAAAAACTGTCGCCTTCACATTCCCAGCCGAAAAAACAGTTTTTGCTTTTTTTTTTGGAGCCGATTTTTTGCCATCCACTGTTTTGACTGTGTTTTTATTTCGGCCGTATAATGGTGTATCCAAGTTTCATCGACAGTAATTAATAGGCGCCAAAGCTTGGATTTATTGCGCCTAAATTGCGCCAACAGAGCGTTAGAAATGTTCATTCGAACACGCGGCACCCAACGCGCGGACAGCTTTCTCATCCCTAAATCTTGATTTAATATGTGACACACACGTTCTTTAGACATTTTTATAGCCTCTGCTATCTCTCTCACTTTAATTCGGCGATCGTCTAGCACCAATTGATGAACTTTAGCGATGTTATCGTCAGTTGTCGCAGTTTTTGGACGTCCCGCGCGTTCATCGTCTCCCAAGCTCTCACGCCCACGTTTAAATTCAGCTAACCAAAATTTCACTGTGGTAAATGATGGTGCAGAGTCCCCATACACAGAGTGCAACTCATCTTTGATTTGCGTAGGCGTATTGCTTTTCAAAAACAAAAATTTAATGATAGCTCGATACTCAATTTTATCCATTTTCAATACACTCACATCGGCTCACTCAAATGACTGTGAAATAAAAACTACGATTCCAAAATGGCTGAAATTTTGGCGAGTAACTGTCAAAAGGTGCACAACTACATTCACTAGCTTTTATTGACGAGTGCTGCTATCTTCACGTTGAGGTCGGAAACTTTTTAGGCCACGCACCTATATATATATATATATATATATATAGCCCAAGGCAAAGACTCTACCATATTGTAGTTGAGCTGGGAATTCCGAAAAAATATGCCGCCCTCATTCAAATTTGCATGAACGAAAACAAAGGGCGAATTAGAATAGAAAATCACCTCTTAGAACAATTTGAAATCCGGGACGGACTAAAACAGCGGGGTGGCCTCTCACCGTGTCTTTTTAACCTTGTGTTCGAGTATGTCATCAGAAACGTACAAGATGACAACATGGCCGGATCATCTCTGAACGAGGTCACACAAGTGCTCTTATAGCGTTTGAAATAATAGTGAAGAAGATCGTGTGATTCGAACTGACGCTATGACAGCTCGAATCACGAAAAAATTTTTACCTAAGCGTTACACACCAGGCTACTGACCGTGTTTAGAATTTCATTTCCAAACTCGACTATATTCCACTGATATGAATTATTTTTATTTTATCGCTTGGTATACGGTTCTGATGTATTTTTCTTATTCGATTTTTCGTTCGGTGTTCTTCACTATTTTTGCTTGTGAATTGTGTGTATCTGTTAGAGTTGCCACACTCTCATATGCGGATGATGCCCCCGTTTTTGGCGATAATATAGAAACTGTAAGTAAAAACTGTGAAATCATCATGCAAGCGGCAGAAGAGTTGGTCCTAGAAATAAATGAAAACCAAATAAGATACATGATTACGGCGGGAGCAGGTGGACCTCCGGCAACATATATAAACGCTAGAGGCGAGAAATTTGAAAAAGTTTAAGAATTTAAATATCTGGGAACGACACTGACGGCCAGTAACGAAATGTCGAAGGAAATTAACAAAAGACTGCATTCCGGCAACGCTAGTTGGCACGCAGTCAAAAAACTGCTGAAATCCAAACTGCTATCACGTAATATATACATGCTACGTGTCTATAGAACCATAATCATTCCAATTGCTCTATACGGATGTGAAACATGGGTTCTCACAAAACGGAAAGAAAACAAATTCCGCGTATTCGAGAATAAAGATTTGAGCTGTATCATTGACGGTAAATATGACGAGGAGCCAGAACAATTGAGGAAACTCCACAACCACGAAATGGAAGAGCTATACCGCAAACATACAATAGTGGGAGTAATCAGGTCGCAAAAATTAAGATGTGCCGGACATGTGGCACGAATGGGCAACGATAGGACCGTGCGTAGAATTCTTGACGGTAGACCAAAGGGAAAGAGACTGAGAGGATGGCCGCGACGGAGATGAGAAGACAATGTTAGTTTCAACCTTGAGGAGATCGGATCAGATGGTCAAGCGTGGAAGGAGAGTGCACAGGACAGGGAACGATGGCGGAGTCTAATCGGCGAAATTTTAAACTTCCGGGTCCCTACAGGCCAATAAATAGTAGTAATAGTATATATATATATATATATATATATACATGTGTGTGTGTGTGTGTGTGTGTGTGTGTGTGTGTGTGTGTGTGTGTGTGTGTGTGTGTGTGTGTGATGTATATATATATATATATATATATATATATATATATATATATATATATATATATATATATTCGACTGTAATCGCCATCACATCGAAGGCGCATAGCGAACCTTTGCCTGTTTTACAGGGACTGTTCTTCGGAGTAGTATTCCACGAAAGTCGGTTTATTTGCGCTCCACAAGACAACCCCATGGATCCTACCAATTTGAGGTTCACCTCCCGATGGCGTGCCCTTATCTGTTCCAAAATTCGTTCCATTACAGAACGGGAATGTTGTGGAACTTCCCCCCCTCCCCCGTCCCGTTAGAACGTGCAACTGTTCAAGAAGAACCCTGCTTTTTAATGTCATCTCGAGGCGGTGACTTGGCGCTTTTTCTTAAGAGATGTATATTAAAATAAAAGTCGGGGAGCCTCTGGCGCAAGACTAATGACCTTACCCAGAAAAAATAAAATCATTATGGAAAATTTAACAAGCCTTAGGACTTGCTAAATAAGGCCAAGACCGGTCCCCGGTTGTAGTGCCGATGATGATGATGATTAACATAAAAGTAGTAAGAGAAGTATATTTAAAAAAAAAAAGGTGCTAAAACTCGGTGAAATTTTTACGGAAGAGCTGTATAGACAACAATTCAATTATTTGAAGAGAGCCATAAATGATAACGCCAGCCATATGTTGTTAGATCGATTAACATCTATTTGGAAAAGCGTAGATGGGAAGCTTTTCTTCACTTTCCACTTTCGCTAGACGTCGTTCCTTCTAACTACCACGTGTTTCGATCAAGGCAGAATTTTCTTACAGAAATAGGCTTCACCTTTGTTGGAGGTGTAAGGACCAACTTACTATTCATTCTTGTCAATTGACAACTTTTATAACTGTAAAAGAAACGCATGAAATACTTATTGTTTATATTTACAATTCCCTTACCACGTTTAGGAAATCAAATTTTTCAGCCACAGATTGTGGTGTGAGAACATGCAACATTAATGAAATCTAAGAGTAAGTCACAACGATTCTTATGGTAAGCTATTGTAATGAACTGGATTTTAAAGAGGAAGGACAAAAAACCAACAAACGTTTATTCAGTGGTTGAGGGAATCCATCTAATGCCACATAAAAATTATACATGATTTTTCTACATAAATGCAATGATTATTTCAGTTCAACTCCGTTGAGAGAGAGAGAAAGAGAGAGAGGAATTGGTATTTAAATAAAACAATCAATAATAACAAATCCATTCTTCATAAACGAATTCTATCAGATTCTTTGACAAAACAATTCTCAAGATCCATTGTACATTGTTGCTATAGCATTAATACGCTTTCGCGTTTTGATATGTTTTCTCAATGTAACGTGTAAAGAATACCATTAAATCTCTACATATGGAAGAGAAACAGCGATAAAAACACCTTGAACTTGACTTAAGAATGATGTCATTGTTTAAATTTTTAGCAATTTAAACATCTGAATATAAATTGAACTTCCTTTATTACAAGAATTGAAAAACTCACACATTTGAACGAAATTATATTACATTAGGTGAATTCAGATGTGGGACCTACGTTCCTCCTTGGCGTGTCTGTATACTCTGTACTCACGCTTCATATGTTCTTCAGAACCTTTTCTATATGCTCGTGCACATAATTTATAACGATAAGGCTTTTATCTTGATATCGAAATGAAATCGCGCCTCAGTTTTGTCCGGAAATTGCATCATGCGCTTTTTGTTTGTACTCTCTGCAGTATCTTTTATCGCTGCTACCTTGATAAGAACCAACATACATTGGTGGAGCATAAAAAGATAATTCTGCGTAGAATCGTTTTTTTGCTTGTTTTCGTTTTGTTTCGCTTTTTTTTTACCTTGTTTAAAAAACCGCATTACACGTGTGTACTCGTCGTGGATGTAGATCGTAACGTTTGGAAAATGTAGAATTTGTGATAATTTCATTAATGTTTCTCGCCGATGCCTAAAATGGTACCTACAAGTTGCGTGAGAGCTCACTAGTTTTACGGAGATGGCATACTAGGTTTAGGTGGTGTGTGCGTTTATAGGCATATAATAAATAAACCGGCCGATATAGGGCAGACTGTA
Source organism: Microdon myrmicae (assembly GCA_963931805.1). Classification (NCBI taxonomy): domain Eukaryota; kingdom Metazoa; phylum Arthropoda; class Insecta; order Diptera; family Syrphidae; genus Microdon; species Microdon myrmicae. The sequence continues at coordinate 163,019,256 of OZ007498.1, read as the reverse complement.
CAGCCGTTGAACCAGGCTGAGTGGTGTGTTCAATAGCAGTACCAACGTAGTGATTACGCAATTCACTATCATTCAATTCTGACAAATTGTACCAGATTATAGTTATAGTTCTTTTGTTTAATAAAAAACAGTTCCTTTGGTACCCTCAAATGTCAATGCATAGCACAGGTGGAAGAAGACAGAGGGATTTTTAAAAGGGGGTCTTGGTGCATATTGGTTTTGAATAGTTGAAAACTGTAAGCTCTGGGGGACACAGGAACTTGGAAAGCGTTTTACATGCAAAAAAAAAAAAGAAAAAAGAAAAGCGTTTTACATGCAGATGTTCTGACCAGAAAAGAGACGTTAACAACTTTTTAAATAAATTAAAATTGAAATAAATTTAGTCAATTGTAAAAGGTTAGTTTTCTTTATTATAATATTGTTAACAAAGGTTCCTACATTTCTATTAATAATCTTGACGCTCACCACCGGAAAAAGAGAAAGACCGGGTGCCCGCCATGCGCTCTTTTTATACTGCATACTCACCGAACGGTGAAGTTAGCGTTCGTAGCCCGAGAACACAATTAGATGTCAGCCGCAAGAGTCGGGGTTACACTGAACAAAATTGTTTTTCACCATTTAAAATTACGGCTAATGGTGGGAAAGGTGTATTACAGGTCGTCCGTTCTTACTTAAGACTCATCCTTAAGTCTTTCTGGAATCCTTGGGTCGGGCGTGTCAATGTTCTGATCTTCTGATTCCGTTTCGTTTGTTTCGCTCCCGGAATGCCTGTCGTCACCAAAAGGGCTGCACCACCTGTTCATCCTGCTTGAATTTTCTACGGACTCGAATTTCTTTTTTGTCCGTTGCATTCCTGGGGCATCTCTCAAAACATAAGGGCCATTTCCCAATACTTTCGATACGATGTATGGTCCCTTATAAATTGGAGCAAGCTTTCGCGACTCACCGGTTTCTGCAGGCTCCCAGTACCAGTACGACCTTATATGTGGTTGATCTTCTGTGGGCCTTATCGAAGCGCTCCTTCTCCTTTTGTTCATCTACCGTGATGTTGCGCAGGGCAGCATCTCGCTTCTGTTTCATTTCGCCTTGATCATGTCATACTTCCTGTTCATGTTCCAACAATAATTTGTCTCCAACATTTTCCCTTGGCGTATAGGTAAACATTAGTTCGTGTGGTCATCCTTGTGGTTGCGCTTCTCGCCGTAATCAGACTCCATTGAGTGCTCCTTAACTGTTGCGCCCAATCCCTGCCGGCCACATGATCACACTTGAACGCCGCTAGTACCGCGCGGTTGACCCTCTCCACTTGCCCGTTGGCGCGTGGTATTTTAACTGCCGTTATAATATGCTGTACGTCGCAGGCTTGACAATATCTTGTAAATTCGCTGGCTGTGAATGTTCTACCTCTGGCGTTGATTAGGCGCTTGAGCATACCGAAGAATTCGCTGACCTGGTTGAACACGGCGTTCACTTCTTTTGTATTAGTTGTCCTTACGGTTTTCAAAACCGTGTATTTGGCAAAGTTGTCCATCAGTGCTATCAAGTGTATAGCTTATCCTATTCCAGTGATAAGGGGTCCGAGATGATCCAAGTGGACCGTAAGAAAGGGTATGCCCACTCTCTTCGCACAGTGCAGCTCTCCCTCTGTCGCTCCAACATTTTTCTTAATATACGCGCACTCCACACATCTCCCGACATAGCGCCTGACAAAACATTGCATCTTTGGGAACCTGTACGTCTTTCTCATCGTGACACACCCGGAGAACTCGCTTCGGTACGACCCACTTTCTTTGGTTGCCGTCACGCCTAAACATTCTTCCTCCGTCTAGCTGGTATTCCTTATAGAGATTCCCTCCATTCGTGCAGTTTGTCGCTCTTTTAAGTTGGTTTATGAGGTCGCGCAGCTTCTCGTCTTGCCATTGCAAGGTGACAAGGTGCATCGTCATGTTAAGTATATTGGCGAATGCCTTCTCCATGTCCCATTCTTTTTCACTGGCCGACGACTCATGGCATTCTCATATCCTGCTTTGCTCCCAGGTTGATGAACAATTGTAAACCCAAATTCCTGCAACTTGAGCCATCACCTTGAGACACATAGTATCAACCTTGGTTTGTTCTGAGTAGCCACTATGACTTCACAATCTGTGATAACCTTGAATGGTTTTCCCAATAGATATATTCGGAACCTATCCAGGCTTTCCACTATCGCTAAGACCTCCAATTCGAAGCTGTGGTGTTTTGCTTCCGCCCACGTTACCTTTCTGCTAAAGTATGCCACTGGTCTCAGTGTGTCATCGCTTTTCCCACGCTGCAACAATATACCGACAAGTCCTAGTGCTGACGTATCCGTGTGGACGTCGTGATTACAATCTCCATCGTACAATGCCAGGAGAGGAAGGGTAATCTGTGCAGACTTGAGGTCTTCAAATGTTGGCTGGTGCCTTTCCACCCACGCGGAGGGATTTCCCACTTTTAGCAGATTGCTTAAGGGCGCTGCTAACCGGTAAGACCAAGGAACTGCCTCACGTGATGCACATTTTCTCGTTCAGGAAACTCTTTAACTGCCGCTATCTTCCGTTCGGCTGGTTTTATTCCGCTCCCGCACAGTTGATGTCCATAAAACTCAATACTGGTTTTCAAGAACACCCACTTTCTTATATTGTGGGCCAGTCCTGACTCCTTCAGAACCACCAGCAATTTTCCGAGTTTTTGTAGTCCTTCCGCTTCTGAATCACTTCCGATGATGATGTTGTGGCGTTTCAGATACACATAAAATACACAAGCAAATAGCGAAGAACACCGAACGAAAACAGAATAAGAAAAAGCATATACTGCCGTATATCAAGCAATAACATAGCAATTCCACATCAGTTGAATGTACTTGAGTTAAGAAATCGAATTCGTACACGCGGCAGTGGCCTGATGTGTTGAGCATTGTTTCCATTTTTAGTGATTCTAGCCGTCATAGTGTCAGTTCGAATCACACTTTTCTTCATTATCATCGCAAACACAAATCCGGCGTCGATTCCCGTTCTACGTGTGAGCGAGAACCACGTAGTGCTGCGTCGGCTCCACGCCAATTCAGCCGTGACTTCCCTTTGCGCGCGAGGGTGACCTAAATACCAGTTTTGAATCTGGGTATCTGTGTGGGCAGACAGGCAGTCTGATTTCGATCGTCAACGGGACAAAAGCGAGTTTTTATCGAACAGCCATATCGCGAAGACTATTTCTAGCATCCGAGGAGGTCGAGAGTAACACAATCGAGGACGTGTTAATTTGTAAACTCAAAACGTACGTTAATAGTAAGAGCGAGTTGTGTTGTAGTGTCGTTGAGAGTGCATGCGCGGCGAATACCAGGAACGGTACTATCGGTGTTGAGTGTCTCATTACGAGTTGGTAACCTACTGTAAAATCTACAAACCGTGACAATAAAAAAATAAAATAAAACAACAGGCTAAGAACAAACATCCTCGTGTTTCATTGGTGCATCATATCCTTCACCCTGGTTTCATTTCGTGTGTTTCTTCAACGAACAGTGTTCAGGCGGAACACTGCGTCAACCTATAACATAGACAAACATAGCCAAAATGCTACAATAGGGAGTTATCCAACCGTCAACCTCCAGTTTTTGTGCACCAATAGCCCTTACGAAGAAGAAAGATGGCAAAGACAGGATGTGTACCGACTACAGGGGAGTAAACAAAGTAATGGTCAAACAGAAGTTCCCAATGCCTACGGTGGTGGAGACCCTTGCAACGTTAGCAGGGAAACAGTACTTCACGACGTTGAACCTTAAGTCCGGATATTACCAGATACAAAGTACGGAGTATGTGGCGGCTCAGCACAAACCACAACCTCCACGCAGTCGCCGCAAGCAAAGGCCCACACCGAGAATGGTTTGCGACTAATTAAGTCAAGCGATGGGGATGCCACGGATTCGATAGCAGGGGGTCACCAACAAGGGTAACGTCATACAAGGCTTATCACTCAACACATACATATACGGTAAACACAGAACGTGTCCATCCCTACCCCACTCCCTTCGCAGTAACTTCGTTACGATCAGATTCGTATGCGGACGACGGACGAACGAGAGAACGTCGGAGGCTGGGCTCTATGCGGAAGTCGTGACCGTGTGTGAAGTTCTGCTTACTATGGGAAAGTGTATGCTGTGTGTACAGATCACGCCGGGGTCACCAATTATAGCGTTTGAAATAATAGTGAAGAAGATCGTGTGATTCGAACTGACGCTATGACAGCTTGAATCACGAAAAAAATTGAACCTAAGCGTTACCCATCAGGCTACTGACCGTGTTTTAAATTTTGATTTGAAAACTCGACTATACTCCACTGATGTGAATTATTTTTGTTATCGCTTGGTATACGGTTCTGATGTATTTTCTTGTTCGATTTTTCGTTCGGTGTTCTTCACTATTTTTGCTTGTGAATTGTGTGTGTATCTGTTAGAGTCGCCACAGCATTTCATCAACTTTTTCTTCTATTATTCGTTTGGCGATGGATATTCGGTAAGGTTGAACCCATACTGTCTGGGCGGTGTTATATTCTACCGTACAGTCCCTCACTTATACTGACCCAGTTCGTTAGCACTTCGGGCGAAGCAATATCGGTGAGCGTTTACTAATTCACTTAGTTTCCTTTTCCCTCTGTTCCGATTTCTCCCGTGTCCAGATCGTCACTCCTGATTAGTCTGTGACGGTCAAAGCTTTCGTTTCACTGCTCGCAGTACAATTGCTAATTTTGAGTTCGTTGTGGCTCTTCCCGATTCGAACTTGAACTTGAGCAATCTTCGCCCAATGATTATTTTGTATGGGACAACTACCACTTCGCACCAACTTCGTAGGAAGTCTACTTGAATGTCCGCATATAATTTTCCTATTGTTCGGCACCCTCCTCCGCCGAACCTAATTAGTTTTCTGGCATCTTCCTCGTAGCGAAAGTTGTAGACTCGTGCATCAGGACGCAATCGCTCCCCAGGTCAATATAAGCGTCGGCCGCTTGCCCGTTCACGTTAATGAGCTTGCAGTTGTTTCTCCACCCCGCCTGTTTGCTGGGCAATTTCGTCCTATGTATCCAATCAGGTTACATCTGAAACATCTGATCGCGAATAATGTTCGACTCCCTGCACTTGTCCCTGACGTTCCGGCACATGTCCCTGACATTGCGCTTTGTGGTCGATATCTGCTTTCTCTGCGGTGTTACACTTTCATCATCATCATCATCGGCACTACAGCCGGAATCCGGCCTTGGCCTTATTCAGCAAGTCTCGAGGCTTGTTAAATTTTCCATAATAATTTATTTTTACGAGCAAGGTTATTAGCCTTGCGCCAGGTGTTACACTTTCGTTCCACCGAATTTTCTGTAGGAGCTCCTGTATGGCATCGGGCTGCGCTGCTTATGCCTTGCACCACGTATTTCACAAGAGTCCTCTGATCTCTCGAGGCGATCGCTTTCATGGCGAATACGAATTCCTCTATGTCCTCATCCAGCATTTGTTTTTTATTGCGCAAACGTTCGTTCAGATCGGCTGCATCTTCTTCCATTGGGAAATTATTTAGTAAATCGCATAGGAATTGTGGAAAGTTTTGCTGCTCCTGCCAGTTTACTGATGGCTACCATCATGACCAGTCTACCATCTAGTTGGTAGACATCTCTAAATTCCCGGACTCCTCTTACACATGCCGTGGAGGATAGTCCTACTGTATTCCTAGGGTCGAATTCGCATATCATCTCGGCCACATTTTTCACCGCATATCCAGTCCTTGATAGCCTTTTCTCCTCTGTGGGGCTTATTCGTTGTTCTGGCGCAGACGTCTCCTCCCTCCATTCATTTGCTCGGATGAGCTCGATTTTCCCCAGTTTTGTCTTCATGGCTTCAATTTCGTCTATCAGTTTTTCACTGAGTTTTGTTCGTCGTTATCCGGTGTGGTCTTACTTCCTTGCTGCTCTCACCTGGTTCGATTTCGCGTAGTCCTTCGTGGACTACCGACTTGTACAGGATCTGGGACTTCACTTTTTCTCCCCTTATGCCACGCTTCTTCGACTTGTCCTCCGTTTTCTTCATGCTGTTGGCTTTGCGTTTGGGCTGGAACTGGGGTAAATCTTTATTTATTATAATAATGTTAACAAAGGGTCTTATATTTCTATTAATAATCCTGACGCTCACTACCGGGAAAAGAGAGAGACCGAGTGCTAGCAATACGCCCATTTTATATTGCATACTCAACGAACAGTGAAGTTAACGTTTGTTTAGTGCCCGAGAATACGAGTAGACGTTAGCCTCACCTGAGTTGGGGTACACTGAACAGAATTATTCTTCACCATTTAAAGTTACGGCTATTGGTGGGAAAAGTGTATTACACAATTTTGTTCTATTATTTTTTAATAAAATGTTATCATTCCTAAAAAATCCCTAAACAAAAATCCCTAAACAATCAGCAAATTCAGTCAAGGTATGATCATGATTATATCTCTAAAAAGAAATAGGCACGACAGAATTGAAAGACTTTGCTTATTTATTTATGATCGAACGTCTCTTAAAATCAAAAGTATCGAAAAAATTGTAATAGAAGAAAGACAGAATTCATAACAGTTTACATTGTAATAGTAAATAATAGAAAGAGAGGAGTATTTCTTTTGGGAATTGGTTGGACATTCGCTGACTTTTATCTAATTGGAAATTAATAAGTTGAGTAGGACAATGGACGAGCCTTCGCAGTGGTTTACAACATGGGCTGTAAATCCCGGAGTTTTTCAAAAGGGGGCGCCATTAAAAAGTGAATATGATTCATTTCGAGAGGCCCATCCGTAACTATGTTAGTTTATGTATGAAGTTTCGTGACATTTCGTCCATTCGTTTACAAGCTCAATGCCTTAAGAACTCAGTGCTGCCTCTTATCGTCAAAGGCGAACCCTAAAGTAAATATATTGTCGATGAACGGTCCTTGCTTCGACGAAGGCAAGGAACTACCAATCCTCGGCACTCGAATTAATTCCACTCTTAATTGGAATGGCCACATATTTGAAGCTGCGAAAGGTGTAGCCAAATGTATGGGGTTCCTTAAGAGATGCAAAACAAAGCGTCACTTCATCCAGACTGGCCACTAGTTACAAGGCGTATGTTCGTCCCAAAATGGAGTTCAACTCCCATATTTGGTCAGGCGCAATCAAAACTGCGCTACACGTGCCCGATAGGATGCAAAAACGAGCAGTGAAACTTATTGGGGATTCAGTTGTGAGTTGTTTGATTCCGTCATTAGAACTTAGGCGCAACGTATCATGCTTATCTCTTTTCTGTAGGTATTACCACGATCGTTGGTCAAGTGAACTTACTGAATGTCTCCCGCCCTTTTAAGACATTTTCTCGTGATACCCGTCAATCGGAGAATGCGCATCAGTTCATGTTGAAAGTCAACTTCAGGGGCATAAATAAACATAGAGAGTCATTCTGTAACCGAACCACACGAATGTGGAATGCTATACCGGATCATGTGTTTCGTCGTCGTTGCAATGTCCAGGCATTCAAGACCAATATACAGTACATCGATACCTCCTTTTCTTATCCACATCGTCTCCATCCGCCCGCACTGTGCTCTGACATTTAAGGGTACATCAGAATCCCCCTTATTGTAAAAAAAAAAAAAACTTTCCAAGATGCAAATCAACTTGAATGTAAGGCATCACATCATTACAAAACGAAGAAGTAAACAAGTATCACTAGAAAAGCATCTATGGAAAGACGAATTGGAGTTCCTGTTCGGATTATTTGCTAGAACTTACGCGCCTGGTGCGGACCTCGCTCTCTACTTTTCTCTATTTCACAGACAAGATTTTTTCCCCACGCACTTTTCTTTTGTCTGTGAAGTCTTTTTTCAGATCTTCTGAGCTCTTTGTATTTCTCCTCGCGTACCCGCGTCCTATGAGACTGCTGCATTGCCCGATATGCAGCGTTCTTACATTCAGTCGCTAATTTGCACTCATCATCAAACCAGTCGCTCCGAAGATGGAGTTGGTAGTAGTAATGAAAGTATTCTTAAGGCGTGTCCATTCGTTTTCTACGCCCGGCATTCTGGCCCCAGGACTTACTCTCCCTCCGACGAGCTCTCCGAGGGCGAGTCCTAGCGCATGACCAAGTGTGTTACTGGTATTCTCATTGCATAGGGCAGCCGTGTTGTTTCGAACCTGATCCGCGGATACAATACGCCTCCGTGAGACAATCCGCACTCGGAAAATTGTAACAACAAGATAGTGATCCGAGTCGACGTGGCACCTCGGTACGTTCGTATCGTCATCAGGCTCGGGCAGTGGCGGCGATCTATCAACGCGTGGTCAATTTGGTTGCGAGTGGCTCCATCAGGTGATACCCAAGTGCGTTTCATTTCTTTACTTTCGTACCTTCTTGGGTATTTTTGTTAATATTTTCTTCCGGCGGAACATTTAGATTGAGTGGGAGTTCAGTGAACCAGTGCCGTACGCCGGCACCCTCCTACAACCCCCACGACTATCTTTACGCGGAAACCTGGTACTCGCAACGACCAAGTTCTTTGATACTGCCAGTTCGATGACTCGTAGTCCATTTTTATTAGTGTTCTCATGCAAACTAGGGGAACCTGCGTAGTGCCTGGAAATCGGCACCTGACCTATTTTGCCATTCAAATCACCAAGAACGATTTTCACATCGTATCTTGGGCAGGCATTGAGTGCTTATTCGACGTTCTCGTAATATTCTTCCTTTTCGTCATCAGGGGACTCCTCTGTAGGTCCGCGAGCGTTTATGAGGCTTGTGTTTTTAAACTTCCCTCGTACGCGAAGAGTGCATCATCATCATCATCGGCACTACAACCGGGATCCGGTCTTGGTCTTATTTAACAAATCTCTCCACCGGTCCCGATTTCGAGCCGATGTCATCCAGTTTGGCACTCCCAGACTCTGGGCGTCCTGGTCTACGCCATCTCTCCATTGCAGACAAGGTCTGTCACATTGTCGCCTTCCATACATCCTCCCACAACCGAGCTCGATTTTTCTTCCAACATTAGGTTCAATGTAGATCGCGTACAACTCATGGTTGTAGCGTCTCCGGAATCGTCCTTCCTCAACAACAATTCTACTTAAGACCTTCCTCTCGAACGCGGCTAAGAGTCCAGAGTCCCTTTTATTGAGCACCCAGGTCTCAGGTAAAGAGCCTTGATAGACCATAGTAGGCTTTGTTGGATTTGATCAGCCGATGGCGTATTTCTTCTTCCATATTGTTATCTGTAATACAACCTGGTCTTAATTTCACTAATATCTGTGGGAGAGTGCAATGTTTTCACTCTGACTTCTTGATCGTGTAAGAGCTATGCCTATCGCACAGTCTTCTGGAAAAACTGCTCCAGTAACCGAAAGGATAACTTTTTTATACGAGTGGAATGCATAAGAGTGGAATGAGACGATCACCAAATTAAGTTTTTTTTTTTTAATTACACTTCTCTTGGGAGAGGCGAATCTATGGCGCCGAATGGGCGCCCGTAGATGCAACCAAATAACGGTTGCAGTTCTTTTTGAACACCACGTGGGAAGGGAGTTCCACAGATTCCTTGCTCTGTAACGGAACGAGTTCTGACGCAGGGATGTTCGCGCCGTCGGGAGATGAACCGCAAATCGAATGTGATCCGTCGGATTGTCTTGTAGAGCGCTTATAAACCGAATTGCATGGAACAATACCACCAATCTCCGAAGAATAGTGCCCGTAAAAACAACTTCTCTGCTTTTACTATCACCGGCATCCCCACAAGCGCAGATGTTTCCTGGGTATCCAACTTCTTCTTAAAGAATTGCGCAATCAGCATAATTAAAGTGAAAAAGATCTCAAACTAGCCACCCAACTTATATTGTTTTTACATTCCATCTCACTATAAATGGCTATTCCGTCACACGACAGGTGACGCTCCTAAACTGGGTAAATTTTTCGTTTTCAAAAACGATACTACCATCAACCCTTCCCTTATTCATAAAAATAGCCACACTCGTAAACGTCCCCACCCCCTACACTGTAATTTAACAAGATCCCCACCCAAAACGTCTCACCAACATATCCTTTTACCACGTCCCAGGCGACCCTTCAAACCTGCTATCACGCCCCCCCCCCCCACTCGCCCCGCCCTAGATCTACCAACCGGACAATGCTTACCCCCAATATCGACTGCACTCTTTGTACTGTCCGCCCCAAATCCACACTACCCCTGTAGTAGTAGATGTTACTACTGGCATCGCTCCCAGGTAGCGTGTCTCCTTGTCCTGAAAAGGATGAGGGATGTCTTTAAGACCGCTCCTGAGGGGACCCGTTGCGGTCGCCGCCGTGCTTCCTCAAACCTTGAGGGAAAAGCAACAATCGTGGGACGTCACTTTGGGAATAGCGTCACTGTACCGTGCAACCTGGTACCTTCTGTTGATGTCCGTAGTCGTAGACGCTGTAAGGATTAAAACTTTGGGCTTGCCACCACTCTACTCACCGGTTCCTTTTCCAATTTTTAGGAGTCGTCCGAGTCCTCAAAGAAACAGCCAACGTTTTGTGACGACGGACAATTCCAAAATAATAATAAAATGCGTTTATTTTAATTACAATTCAGGTTTATTAAACGTTGATTCTCCTGAGAGCGATGCCTCCAAGGCAAGAGGGATATTCCGATACTACTGCTCTCGGATACAGATGCAAATATAAACTTGGTTTTAAATCAGTGTACTACTGCTCTACGGCACGAGGATTAAAATACCGCGGCCCGGAGATCATTTTACCGTTTCTTTATAAAGGGAAACAAATCGAGATTTGTATCTCAAAAATGCACAATTTCATACCAAAATCCCGATTTTGGTATCCTGAATGAGAGGCTCAGTGTTTATTTATGATAAGAATTCAGTTTCTTGAATTCTTATGAAACTATTGCGCAGATGTGGATGTGTAAAGGGATTCGGGTTTTTGTTTGTTCAATTTATTAGGAATATTTCCAGATTGAGATAACGTATCTCCGCATTTTGAATTTTGATGATGTCGTGGGGCAAATGTAAAACGATAAACGAATATTTGATTCGTTTATTGTGAATTTTGTTTTTAATTAGGATTTTTGATTAAATTATGCCGTGGGGAAATGATAAGCGATAAACGGATGTTTGATTCGTTTATTGCCAATTTCGGATTTAGTTTAGGTTTTTTAGGGTTTTGATTAGATTTAAGGTTTTGGTGTAGGATTACTGGGATTAGGATGTATGAATGGAGGAAAAAGGTGGTAGGGCTTTTTAGAGCACTACCCCCCCCCCCCCCGACCTAATCAAAACACCTCATATTTCCCCAATAAACGGAAAACCGATTACTACAATCTCTCTCGAAAAAAGAGGTTTCCTTTCTTACTTTCTCCTAATACAGCCTCTTTTAACCCTAAGCCGCACTCCCCTTGCTCATCCCACCCCCCACCCCACTACAATAACATCAAACATGCCCTGTGAGTAGGGCGTTAGAATATACTCACAGCTAGGCCAGGTTGTCGTAAGAGGCGACTAAAGGCCGAGTGGTAGCCGGGATCCCAACACCCTGTGCGCCCGGTGAAATACCACCCCATCAATCTATAGGCTCCGTGAAATGGTCGAGAGAAATCCCTGGTCATCTTTCGGAGCTTGGCTGATGGACCGGTTCGAGAAAAGGTTGGTTAGATGGTAGTCGTTCCCAAGGTGAGATACCACCCCGTCACGCTGTACATTCCGCGATATCGCCGAGAGAAATCTTCGGATGTGTGGCTGATGGCCCGGACTGACACGGAGATAAGTCATGATGGTACGTTCTGATATAAAGAACTCCGGAGGTAAACTAGTTTCTCATTCGGATCTCCGGAGGGGACAATGTCAGGGGGAATACCATGCAGATATCATGATAAATAATGGAACTTTAAGAGGTTCGTCATCGCATAACCGGGTTCGCTCTCGAGGCTCTGCCCACGCTCGACTGGTGACGGCATTTTGTAACATCAGGGGCATCGGTTTCACCAATTGTAAACGCCGTCCACCAATATTTGAAAACAACAAAACCTGATATTCTTGCCCTAACTGAGACCCAGGTCGATTCGTCAACTGATTCGACATATCTTCGTTGCTCAGGATACGACTTACATTCGAGATTCCGTTTTAAGGGCGGAGTTTGCATCTTCGCGCGGTCCAATCTGGCTTGCCAGAGGATGGAAGCGTTGGAACCCAATAATATGGACATCATATGTTTGAGGGTCGTGCTGAGGAATTCCGTTAAATTTCTTTGTTGTCTTTACCGCTCCCCGAATGACGATCGACCGGCGACATTTTTCGAACATCTTTCATATACCGTCGACTGTATACAGATCAATCACCCAGCTTCTGAAATTGTTGTCCTTGGCGATTTCAACGTGCACAATTGCGGCTGGTTGGTGCATTCTAACAGAACCGACGAGGCTGGGAGGCTGGCGGATATGTTTGCTGTAAACCACAACTTGACTCAACTCGTGGGGGAGCCAACGCGAGTGCCGGATTCCCGAGGCGATTATGCGAACACCCTGGATCTGTTTTTGACATCCGAACCGAGTATTTATACAGTAGAGGTTTCTGCGTCACTGGGAAACTCAGATCACTGCTTGGTATCTGTCGCGCAAGCCCTTCATATCAAGCTAATAACCGGCCTAGGCAGCTTCGCCATGTATGGAAATATGGGGCCGCTAACTGGGCGGATTTGCGAGATTTCTTCGCATCTTTTCCTGGGTCCGAGGTGTACTTCGGAAACTCCGATGTTAATGCTTGCGCGGAGTCGGTATCAGAGATTATTCTTCTGGGGATGGAGATGTATATTCCACATTCCATCAAACGAAGTTCGTCTGATAAATCTTGGTTTGACAAAAGATGCGAGCAGATTACAGCGGCAAAAAATAGAACTTTTAAGCAATGGCGCTCCAATCTCACCGATGTTAACAGAACGAATTTAGTTAAAATCAGAAACGCATGCAACCAGGCGATTGATACCGCGAAGAAGGCTCACAACGACAGGGTGATCAATAAGCTCCTTCGGTGCCCAACTGGTTCCCGCTCCTTCTGGTCAATGGCAAAAGCTGTCAGCGGTAACTTCGCATCCTCCTCTTTCCCTCCGTTGGTGACAGAGAGCGGGACCTTAGTCACGAATCCAAAGGATAAAGCTAATGTGTTCGCGAATTAATTTTCGGCGAATTCAAACCTCGATCCCGGCCTTTTGGAGCCACCTGTGATCTCGCCGGTACAGTCTTCCATGCGGGATGTGAGATTTCGTCCGCGCACTATACAACGCATTCTACGTGAACTGGATTGTAGGAAGGCAACCGGCCCGGACGGAATACCAGCAATAGTCCTTAAGAACTGTGCTCCAGAACTATCGCCGGTTCTTGGCAGACTCTTCCGCTTATCTTATGCATGGAGGACATTTCCTGCCTGCTGGAAAGTCGCTCAAGTTCAGCCAATCCCAAAAATTACGGTCCGATAGCATTACTGTCTATTTTATCTAAGGTGATGGAAAAAGTCATCAATACAGAGTTGGTTAAGTATTTGGAGTGCAACGGACTTTTGAATGATCGTCAATAAGGATCCCGTGCCAGGCGGTCCACAGGAGACCGTTTGACACTTATAACCGATGTATGGACATCTGCGATTGAACTGCATGGTGAGTCAAGGGCGGTCGCATTGGATATATCCAAGGTTTTGACCGCGTGTGGCACAGGGCATTGCTGAGCAAACTTCGTTCATATGGACTTTCCCAACAGCTTTGCGACTGGACGAGGAGCTTCCTCGAGAATCGATCGATCCGGGTTGTTGTGGACAGTGAGTGTTCGGATTTGTATCCTGTTAATTCGGGGGTGCCCCAAGGTTCTATTTTGGCTCCAACCTTGTTCTTGGTTCACATAAATGATTTGTTGGAGACAACGGATAACAAAGTATTCAGTTTTGCGGATGATAGTACGCTTGTGTCCTCCTTTTCGAGTGTTCGGCCGATTGGTGCATCTGCGTCGCATCAGCTGAGATGTAGAGAGATTGACTCTCTGAATCGGGATCTGGAAAAAGTCCTGCAGTGGGGAAAGGCCAATCTTGTCGACTTCAATGCAACGATGACCCAGTATACAACATTCACAAAGAAAAGTGGATCATCGGTTCCACAGCTGATGATGAATGGCCGGGCCCTCGAGGCAGGGGAAAGTTTGAGATTGCTTGGCGTCACGGTCTGTGGGAACGTATCATGGCATAAACACGTATCAAGTATCGCCAGAGCAGCCTCAGGAAAATTGAGTTATATTTCTAGAGCCAAGAAATATTTTACTACGGCCCAACTTTTTCTCCTATATAAATCCCAAATTAGACCCCCGCTCGAATATTGCTCTCATGTTTGGAGCTCAGCTCCTAAACATACCCTCGACCTACTTGGGAGCATACAGAGACGAACGATCCGCCTGATCGGGGACTCGGCGCTGACGTCGGGACTACATTCGCTATCACATCGAAGGCACGTAGCCGACCTCTGTCTGTTTTACAGATATTATCACGGGTGCTGTTCTTCGGAGATTCTTGGCATTGTTCCACGCAATTCGGTTTATATGCGCTCCACAAGACAATCCGACGGATCGCACCCGTTTCTGGTTCATCTCCCGACGGCGCGAACATCCCTGCATCAGAACTCGTTCCGTTACAGAGCGGGGAAGCTGTGGAACTCCCTTCCCACGCGAGTTTTCCCGGAGCGTTACAACCAGCAACTGTTCAAAAGGAACTGCAACAGTTATTTGATGGCATCTCGGGGCACCCACTCGGCGCTATAGGTTCGCCTCTCCCGAGAGAAGTAAAAAAAAAAAAAAAAATTTTATCAAAGCCCATTCTATTAACCCACCACATTACCCATTTTACAAGTCTTTTTACTCTCCCAGCTCTACCCATCTATCTACCGTCCCAAATAATTCCAGCCGCATATCGCGTTTCTCCTCCTTGGAACTCATAAAACCCATTCACCAGCCTGGCTTACATTTTCGCCTCTATTGTATAAAAACGTATTTTTTCTTTGTTAACACCTATATTTTATATCGTAGAAAATGCAATTGAATCGAGCAATCAAAAAACGGTCAAGAACATTTTTTTTTTTTTTGGTACAGAGTATCCCTTTTCCAACGAGCGTCAGTCAAAATTTGTTCATCAATACTGACGAGATACGTATCATTACAGCTATATACCAACAAAAAAAAAATTAATATCTCTTCCCACATATAATTACAAATTATTAAAACACGGTATTAACCATAACTTCGGCGCAAGGCTAATACCCTTGCCCGTAAAAATAAATTATTATGGAAAATTTAACAAGCCTCGAGACTTGCTAAATAAGGCCAAGACCGGATCCCGGTTGTAGAGCCGATGATGATGATTAACCATAACTATAAAAGCCAATTTACTAATTATTACTAAAAATTATAACTGCATTTCTACGAAAGCCACAGTTCTGTTGAATATCAAATGAATTATTGAGTATCTAAATAAAATCCTTCCCCTAATGCTACCGTCTTTCCAAAGTTTTCATTCAGAAACCATGTGATTCCATTACGTGTACCATTTATTCAAAAACCGCATTAAAGTGTGACTTTTTGTATACATTTTTAAATTGCATATGGTGGCTTTTCCGGTTTTTTTTTTTATTTTTGCCAAGCTAATGTGATTGTTATAGAGAATTATTATAAGCTTATTCTTACATATTTATTATTTTAGTATCGTTTCCTCGAACGAGAAATAAACGCGGCAACAAAGAGAACCGGTGCCATAGATTTTGGTTGCTAGAACTATTTGCTTGCGTAAGAACTGAATCACCGATTTGAATCCACAGGATGACTTTCAAATTCTCGCGCCTCCAGCACAAGCCAGATAGTTAATATCGTTTACGTTATCTGATTTAGGGTAGATGAAAACCTTTTTGGCTTACATAATTGTCAAATGTATATATTGTCGATAACAGAATACCTTACGTACATGCACTTTACCTATTCTATGCAATAAGTGAACGATCCACATGTGTACATATATAGCGTATATAAGTATATATACAGAAATATATAGTTTCCATGTATTTTTTATTACAATACAACACCATCCAACGATCCAATTGAATAGACTCAATTATTGAGTTGTTTTGTAGTAATGTCGTGTGTTCAAACTATGCCGTGGAAATATGTTTGATCACCACTGGCAACGGCCGGGTCCACCTCGTTTTATGCTACTCTACTCCGAGCGGTACAATCGCTTCCTCTCACAGCGCTCACAATACCCGGTCGATTTCATGTGCTCCACGGTGTGTATAAATTGATGGACCTGTGCCGATTCACAATCAGTTCTGTTACAGTTTTTGGCTGTTGAACGTTAATTCTTATATCTGTGTGAAGATCGGCTTGGCGTCTGCTTGTCTCGTGGTGATCCAATTATAATAGTTTTGCATTCACATATCTCTAATTAGTGATATAAAAAGACAATCCATAAATAACTGTTTAAATATCCGTTTCAAAGATATTCAACTGCTGATCAAAACACCATCAACCAAATTTTACAAAATATACTTTAACTTATTTCAATTTAACACAATTACAATATATAGTGAATTAAAAGATAATTTCGTTGTACGAAAATATATAAATTTTTTGTTTGTTTAGTATTAAAACTTCGTCAAAACGACTCTCAAAAGAACATTTCGAATACAGCGAATGTGCAATCTGTCTATTCCAACATTTCGCTCTTGTGCAATTATTGAATTGAGATCTTATAAGTTCGTTATAAAGAAAATTTAAACAAAATTCCGCCCATCAAAAAAACGACTTTTCAAATTTCCACAACGGAAACCTTTAAAGGACCTATGTCAGATTTAAGTGATTTATTCCTGAACTTTCATCGAATAAATATATTCTCAAGGACGACAAACACACATGCGAATAATTCATTTATAACATAACAGTTGTTTTATTAACAAGACCAAAATCATATATAATTTGCCTTGAAGCAATTTATAAAAGATAATTCTGCTAACGCTTTCCATTCTACCTCAAGAGAAAAAGGCATCATTGAAACATTTTCCAAGTAGCAAGGAGTAACAAACAGAACAATCCTCGTAAGTACCCAATTCCTACGATATTTTTATATAGTAAGTTTCCCAAATTTTTTTGTAATCAGAACACTATATTTTATCACAAATGCTTTTTTCGATGCATCTAATTTATTGTTAATTTAAATTCTTTCTTTTTGGATAAGTATTGAAGTAATACGAACTACTGAAAATCTGACGCAATCTTCACTATCCGATTGCGTACCCTTTAAGATGTATAACAGTGGATAAATATGCCAGAAATTTGATGTGCAGCCACTCGTTATAATAAATTGTCGTGTGGCAATTGAAAATATTATTTAAGAGCTGTCGTCGTTGCTTTTCTCTCTCCATGAGCAGTCTAAATGTCCTATCCTCGTTTGTTGTGTCCTGCAATGTTGGAATTTTATTTTTAAAACCAATCAATGGAGATCTATTTGAAATTAAAGAGAGAGAGAAAATGGCTTACGCAATCCTCACTCCAAAACGCAACCCAAAGTTTAGGTTAGTTTTCCAACGGTCGAGACTGTGAAACACATTACCTGTTATGATCTCGGTTAGTCCAAGGTTTCTCGGTGCTTCACCTCCAATTATATGCCGAGCTTTTAGAAGAGATCAAAATGATAACCAACAAATACCATATATAAATTATAATATATAGAGAAATTATAAATTATATCTATAATTTGGGACGTGTCCTTTTTTTCGTAATTATTATCACATGTCAGTAACCCCCTGATTTAAGTAGTTTTCAGTCTTCAGAATTCGTCACATAATGGTTGATGATGACAACTTTTATCAACTAAGATGTTTCATGCAAAACCTAAAGGTCATGGAAAAAATTATTTTCAAAGAAATGTATTTTCGTCGAAAGTCTGATCGCCTATCAATACATATACTGTTAATTTTTTTAATTTTAATTTTGAATTGCCCATTACTAGTTAGTAAGTTGCTTAGAGGTGAATACAACATTCATTTTTAAAGCATTATTTTATTTTATTTTTATCTTCTTAGTTTCTAAATTACATGCTAGACAAAAAATGCTTAAATTCTAGCTTAATTATCTTATATTATAACTTACTGGTCCTACGCAGACGCTCTAAGCTAAACATTACATAACGACTGTATAATTTGCCTTTCGGCGACAGAATTTTGTTTGTGGGAGTAGTTATAATAATTTAAATGACAAAGAAAAATTTTGAAAGCTTTGTGTCGCAATTTTTTTTGTTTTTTTTCTTAAAGTGAATACAACATCCCTGGCATACAACGGCGTATCTTTATATCTCTTCCACCGATGGGTGCCTCTCTTGTAGGATGATATTACTATATTCAAGCAGTATAAATTACGTAGTAGCTGCAAATCATTATGTTCTGTTCTTGTAGGGGTTTGGTTTCAGGAAGCGTGTCTCCTAGTCCTTATAAGGAGAAGGTGATCTCTTAAAATTGACCGCTCCTGAAAACTTGTCCTACAAAGGGGTCGTCACCGTGCTTCCTCTGATTCCAGAGGGAAGAGCAACGTCCTTGATTTCACTGGTCTTCCGTGGGAGCAGGAGATACTCCGAATCAGTTGTTAAATATTGAAAGGCTCGTTATTCTTTCTCTATATAATATGTTTTATTTCCAATTAAAGTAGTTCTCCTGGTTTTATTTCCAATTAAGGTAGTTCTCCTGGTTTTATTTCCAATTACAGTAGTTCTCCTGGATCTCTACCTCCAGGGATAATAGACGATATTATACTGCGGCCCGGAGATCACTCCACTATTCCTTTATAAAGGAAAAGAAATCGAGATTTGTATCTCAAAAGTGTACAATTTCGTACAAAAATCCCGATTTTAGTATCTTGAGTGGGATGCTCAGTGTTTACTTTAGATAGGAATTCAATTTCTTGAATTCTTACGAAACTATTGCGCAGATGTGGATGTGTAGAAAGGGATTCGGGTTTGTTTGTTCTGTTTGATGGAATTTTCCCAGATTGAGATAACGTATCTCTGGGTTTTGAATTTTCATGATGCCGTGGAGCAAATGTAGAACAATAAACGAATATTAGATTCGTTTATTGTGAATTTGATTTTAATTTGGGTTTTGGATTAAATTATGCCGTGGCGGCAAATGTTAAGCAATAAACGAATGTTTGATTCGTTTATTGCGAATTTCGGGTCATGTTTGGGTTGTTGTGGGTTTTGATAGGATTTCAGGTTTTAGCGATTTATTGCTGGGATTTGGATTAGGAATGGGGGAAAAAGATGGTAGGGCTTTTTGGAGCACTACAATTATTCCAAGTAATGTTATTTGTACCAGATGTAGTACTTAGAGGAAATTCGTTTTCATGGGATTGATTAATCGAAATATTAAAATACCATTTACACTAAGAATTAAACCTCCAATGCCCATATCTAATATACAGTACAAACTCGATTTATGCAACTGTGGGGTTTCTCTATATCACATGGAGAACCATCCCACAATCCTAATCCAATTTCGACCACCTTACAGTGCGTGAAACCAACCCCATTCCCCCCTACTTACCTGTTCACCTGCAAAGCATGTTACCTGCAAGGGCGCATAACTAAACTCATTGTGCTATGCGGGCAACGCATAAAAGAGTTTAGCTTCCCTTCTTTGCCATACGGCAACTCTTGTTCATGTCGATTAGTGACAACCAAATCCAGCCGGACGAAGTTGTCGCATCATTGCAGAACCGCTGGGGAAAATTATCAAAACATTCGATTGAATCACACAGGTGGTTAAATTTTAAGGGCCGATGTTAATTCAGAATAAAACACAAATCATTTAGGAAATTATTGTCATTTCTTTTTATTATGATAATATTGGTATGGTTCAATTATGTATGGAACAAAATATCGGCCAAATGGCCGCCGCGACTTCGCCGGCACACCTCCATCCGATGGTCCAAATTTTCGATGACGCTGAGGCATAATTGAGGTTCTATGCCGTTAATGTACCGAATTATCTCATCCTTTAGCACTTGAATTGTTGCTGGGTTATCGACGTACACCTTTTCTTTCAAATAACCCCAAAGAAAGAAGTCCAACGGTGTCAAATCACATGATTTTGGCGGCCAATTGACATCGCCACCACGTGAGATAACACGGCCATTGAATTTGTCGCGCAAAAGAGCCATTGTTTCGTTAGCAGTGTGGCAAGTGGCACCGTCCTGTTGAAACCACATATCGACCGCATCCATATCTTCCAATTCGGGCCATAAAAAGTTCGTTATCATCTCACGATAGCGAACACCATTCACAGTAACTGCCTGGCCGGCCTCATTTTGGAAAAAATACGGCCCGATGATGCCGCCAGCCCATAAACCGCACCAAACAGTCACTCTTTGTGGGTGCATTGGTTTTTCGACAATCACTCTTGGATTATCATTCGCCCAAATGCGGCATTTCTGCTTATTGACGAATCCACTGAGGTGAAAATGTGCCTCATCACTGAAGATGATTTTCTTCGAAAATTGATCATCCGCTGTTGCCATTTCTTGTCACCATTCTGACTATTGACGACGCTTGAAATGGTCGGGGGGCTTTAGTTCTTGAGTCAATTGCACCTTGTAAGCGTGTAAATGCAAGTCTTTATGCATAATGTTCATCAACGACGAGCGTGAGAGGTGCAATTGTTGGGCACGACGACGAGTTGAGGTGGACGGCTCTTCAGCCACACTATCGCGAACAGCAGCAATATTTTCAGCAGTACAAGCTGTACGAGCATGCACGGGTGTTTTCACATCTCCTACAGACGCGGTTTGCTCAAATTTTTGCACGATTTTTCCGATTGTACGCACATTTGGACGATTAAATTGACCGAAAAAATCACGATGTGCACGATATGCATTTTGATTTGAACGCCCATTTTCATAATAAGTCTGAATAACTTTAACGCATTGTGTATCTATGGTTCAAATTTGAGTTAGTCTGAAATTGAGAAATGTTAAATGAAATGCAGAAAAAAGCTTGACGTTTAGGTGTGGTTCACATTCAACATCGGCCTTGAAATTTAACCACCCTTTATTTCCCTAGCGTTACTTCGGCTTTTCTCCAGACACTTCATTCGCTTCATTAATGTGGGAGTGCGAGAAGATCTATCTCCATAAACATTAATGATCTATCTCCATAAACATTAATGTGGGGGTGCGAGAAGATCTATCTCCATAATCTTTTCGCTGGCCTGTTCCATTTACTCCCAGAAGTGGTCTCTCAGATGCTACCATTGGGACAACGACGGATGCATCTAATGTTGATGGTGTCACTTCATGGACACTTGGTGGTTCTTGTTTGACATCGACACTTGTAATATTGTGGAGGGATGAATTCTGGTCAGTTGAATTTTGATGAACACTCTCATATTGTGTTTTTAAATTTGTTTGCCGTCTTTCCCGCAGTAGTACTTCAGAGTACGACTCCACAGCAGCGTTTTGCAAATGTAAATCCGTTTGTTTAATTTCAAGAGGTTCACAAAAATTGCATCTAATTAAAACAGTTACTAATAATGCAATTACACTAGCACCGTATACATTCGCCATTTTTCATCTAACTACTGTAGATTTGGTTGTATGTGCATGAATCAATGTAGTTATGAGCGGAACCCATTGACCTAATTCGGTAATATGGTGAGTTCAGAGTACATTGATCTGTACGAAGACAGAACTGTGAAAGAGAGGAAAATTAAGCTGATGATATTCACTTGCAAAAAGAGAGCATTGATCCCCAGCGAATAAAGTGTCTGGAGAAAAGCCGAAGTAACGCTAGGGAAATATTATCGTGTGATTCAATCGAATGTTTTGATAATTTTCCCCAGCGGTTCTGCAATGATACGACAACTTCGTCCGGCTGGATTTGGTTGTCACTAATCGACATGAACAATAGTTACCGTATGGCGAAGAAGGGAAGCTAAACACTTTTAGGCGTTGTCCGCATGGAACAATGAGTTTAGCTATGTGCCCTTGGAGGTAATATGCTTTGCAGGTGAACAGGTAAGTAGGGGGGAATGGGGTTGGTTTGACGCGCTGTAAGGCGGTCGAAATTGGATTAGGATTGTGGGATGGTTCTCCATGTGATATAGAGAACAGAACTAATAGAAATTGGGGCAGTTGCAATAACCAAGGTTGTTGCACTTACTGGGTTGTATTTTCTTTTATACAAATTATAGTTGAAATAGCTTATTTTCTTATAGATAACGACAATGTTATGAAAAAACTTTAGTGAAACAAACAATTATTTTTGAACATATTTTTATTAAACACGAAAACGAAATGTTCGGAATGTATACAAAAATTAATAGTTTAGTTTAGTTTAGTGAGGGCGGAACCCTCATTTATTTAGCTTAATGCAAGCTTACATTAACTTAAATTAAATTAATATAATAGCCTTACAGGCTATCGTAAATCTAGAGTAAGAACGAGAAAAAAAGAAAAAAACCAGGAAGGTGAAGACGACTGTGCGATGGGCGAGGTAGGAGGCTAGCGAAGAGCGAGTGTATGTGGGGGTGGTAAATTCAGCATTTGTGAGACAGTGACAGTGAAGAGCATGTCTACGTACTGGTAGGGGGCGGGGTTGGTGATCTTGAGGGAGAGGTTGAAATTGCTGGTGGGCGGGGGGGGGGTGGGGGGGGGGCAATTTTGAGGGTAGGAGAGGAGGGGTAGGATTGCAGGGTAGAGGGGATTATTGGAGGGAGGGGGCGGATTTAGCACGGGTTTATTCTGAGACGTCGTTTAAGAGCGGGAGTGGAGAGGTTGAAATCGAAGGAGGTGGAGGAAGAGTTGGCCTGTCGTAGCATACGCGAGATGGGTTCGTTAGCGCCGTAAAAAGTTTGATGAGCGGGCACGTAAAACAGTCGAGGGTTACGCACGTTACGGGGGTTTGTATGCAATGTTAAAGTGGAGAGCGAGCTTGGGCAATTGATTGAGCTAGACAGAAGGCGATGGACAAAGATGATGTCGGCATGGATTCTTCGCTCTTCAAGTGTGTTTAGATTGATTAGATGGAGCCGGCTTGTGTATGGTGGTAGAAGCAGCGGATTTTCCCAGTTTAGTCCGCGGAGGGCAAAGCGCAGAAACGACGTTGAACTCTCTCAATCCTGCGAATGTGAGTCACTTGATGCGGGGACCAGACCTGACTACCGTATTCGAGTATTGGCCGGACAAAAGGTGTGTAGAATGATCGGGTGACGTAGAGGTTAAGGAATTTCTTCGACCAGCGTTTGACAAACCCAAGGGCGACGATAGCCTTGAGGATTATGTAATCAAAATGTGCGGTAAATTTGAGCTCCTTGTCGCATAGGACGCCCAGATCACGAATCAATTCAACCGATGTTATCGGTTGGTTCAGTAAGAGATAGGGGTGTGGGCGAGTGGGTGGACTGTTCCGAGAGAAGGTGATTGTGTGACATTTGGCGATATTCATTTCTAGGCAGTTATTTTGGCACCAAGTCAAGAAGCTGTGATACATACAGAATATTAAGTTTTTTTCCTACAGAAGTTAAATATTTTAGATTGAGTTTTTTGCGATTTAATGTTTTTTAAAACTGCCCTCTCTTTTATTTTTTGTAGCAATAAAATCTCTTCTATTGGAATGCTGTTCTCCTCGGCCCATTGCAAACATATGTTTAAGGATCGAACTGCATCTTCTGATTTAACTTTTGATAAAGTGGGGGCCGACTCAGCTTCACCTTCACTTTCACCGGCGCTCTCAATTTCTGCTGATCGTCACAATTACCAGATGACTCAACGTTTTCGTTAAACCAATCAATGATTTCTTCATTGGAGAGGCTAATGCTGGGAACAATTTCAACAAGCAGACTAGAAACAAATGAAATCAATTCTCTTTCCCTTAAGATGTTTGCAGATAGTGTAGATAATGGAAGCTCGTCCTCCTCACCCCAATCACCTTTGGTAGGCATTACAACATTCCAACATTTCTGGATCATGTAAGGGTCTACTTTTTCCCAGGCATTAGCTAGCAAACAAACTGTATCCCTTATGTTGAAGGCTTTGATTTTAGTTTCTACGTCCATGTCCTCACTTGAAACTAAGTGCGCCAATAAACTTTGTTTGTAGTGGACCTTTGTTATGTTGATAACATTTTGATCCATAGGTTGAATGATTGCAGTGCTGAATAAACACAAGAAGTTGCACAAATCGAGGTAGCATTTTTGAAAAGTTGCACTTATAGAGTCAAGACGTGCTACAAATTTAGTGTTGCGAAAATCGAGGAGTTGCACGAGTCGAGGGTTGCGTAAATCGAGTTCATACGATACAGATTGATGAAATGACTTTCTTGCAGGTGGTATATACTTGTGCATCTTATGTGGCGATTTGGGCTGTGGTGGGATCCCGAATTGTTGCAAACAATACACAATACCAACTGCATCTATTTCTGATAATCATATACAATAAGCCAATTAGAGGTGAATACAACATTCCTATTCCTGGAATGCAATATACTTTATATCTCTTTCGCCGATGGGTGCCTCTCCTTTAGGATGATATTCCTACCTTAGTTAAATTTTTCTACTATTACTAAATTATTTATATTAACTAATTTTCCAAGAAATATGCTCGCTGTACATCTCTTCTGCGATCATCAAAATTCTGTATCTTTTATACAACGACTGATCGTTCCGAATACCTTTAAAGATAATGCTATTGATACTATATTATTATAACTAATATTTTCGCTGGAAAATAAACAACGGAAAACATTTGATTCATGAGGGCTCTCAAGTTTTTCAGCAACAATTTATTAATGTATTCATTTGTTCTTTCGGTTTCCAACTGCACATCACTCAATAGCTCTAGCGCTGTTTTTTGTTGTTGTTTTATATCCACATTTATTTATCAATTCAATTACATATTTTACTTAAGACTAAATGTTAACTTATATTTTACAAATATCGGGTTTTCCAATAGGGACTTGACAACTTTTACAAGCCAATAGATAGATAGATTTTACTTAAGACTAAATATTAACTTCTACCTTACAAATATCGGGTTTTCCAATAGGGACTTGACAACTTTGAACTTAATTTGTGAACGCACCCTTTAACTAATCATCGAACTGTCAATTTATTCAGTAAACTCAACATTTTCATCATAGTTAAGTACACGAACGAACAACGTCTGCAAATTATAAAAATGTATTACCAAAAAAAAGTTGTCTAGTCCCTATTGGAAAACCCTATATAATTCTTACATTAACTTACTGGCTCTTCACAAGCACTCTAAATTATACATTATTATTTTCTTATGCCTTTGGGCGTCGCTCTAGCCCTGTCATACCATAGAGGGTTAACAAAGATGGCCATTATTTTACAGTACAATTCTCTACCATGTACCCGCCATACTGGCGATCGCCACGTATACTGGTGATCGCCTTGGAGATCGTTAGTTCTCCAGAATTCCAAAAATTGACCTACTCTAGCCGTCGATGGATTAGAAGGTAAAAGCAGCCCATAAACCACGTTACGCTTCCTTCGTCAATTTTTTTTAGAAACCGTCAGAGGGGTTAATCAGGCAATATTTTAAAATTCAATTCGTACATAAATGTAATATCCGCCAAAAAAACATTTTTTTTTAACTGAGTTCAGTTTTCAACCTAATTGCAGATTGTACTTCAAGGCAGCATTTAAAAAAATGGGAATGATTGTGTCTCTCGGGATTATCATATTCAATGTACTTTCTAAAGTACAAATTTAGAATTTATCCAAAGTTTAATTTTAAAGAAAATGACGACTTGTTAAAGTGAACAATGTGGAAGCGACTTTTGTTACTAAAATACTTAAACAATTTTTAACAGTGGGTTAATCGAAAACATCGTAAGCTGTTCTATGGAGAAAACAAATATAAAAAAAATCGTAGGGGTTTATTAAAATCGTTTTACATTTTGAAACAAATGCATTCAAAGTTGGCGAAGTAGTTTGCGGTTAAAAGTTCGGGTATAAAAATTATTGTTGAAAGCTACCACTGTCAATTCCTGCGTCACAAATTAGATCTTCCTTCCGGGTAATTTGCCAAATCAGATTGCTTTTGTTTTCTATCTAATTCCCTCCAATTAAAAGTGCCACTTGGTCGCTTGAAACTCCGATCGTTCTTTTCTTAGTAACCATTCATCCATTCAATGATCGAATGTGGGATTCTCCACTATTGGATCCCAGAGACGCTTATGATTGGACGGTCGGTTCAAGCTTTGAAATTGTAGATACTGACACCAAAACGGATTTACGTGCATACAAAATAAGGTGAAAGCACGTGTGTAAATATTGTAAATTTCAATATGAGATTTTGTGAATGTACTCTCAAGATGCGGAATATAGGGGGCTCCTAAAGTTTTTGTCAAAATGATTTTTTTCTTTTTTAATAAAATAGCAGATAGATTGAGGCGCGCGTAAACCCATGACTTTTCAGTAAATATTGTAAATATCGATATGAGATTTTGTGAAGGCATTCTCAAGATGCAAAATATAGGGTGTCTCTAAAGTTTTTTTTTTTCAAAATATATTGTTGTTAGGTTATAATTTATTAAATTGTTTTTGCTTACCTCCCTTTTGGGATGGTCTGGTCGCCTGTTCCGGATGGAGGTGTGAGGGCGGCGTAAAGGATGTGCCCGGCCTCTTTAGTGGGAGCTTCCCCGTTGAGGAGATCTTCAGTCTAGGCTCCTTCTGGTCGGTTGCTTCCGACCTTAGTTCCCGACAGGTGATAGCTCTCCTCCTGGTGCGGGGCGTAGCGAAACTAACCACATAAATGTGTGAACCTTAACAGAAAAATAACTGAAAACCCAAGGCTTTAAGTGGACTTTTTATTTTATATTTATTCCTTGATTTCTTCTTTGGCCGTAGTTTCGGCCTCCTGGATTTCGACTCATCACGAATCCAAAATGTGCCGCCCTTTTATACTTTGTGGCAACAGAAATTTGTTAAAAATTTTATTTAAAAATTCCAAGAAGCACAAAGAAGTTTTTGTGTGCTTCAATTGGAATATGATTCTCGGAAGTATACAGGAATTTAGTTAACTAAATTCCCGGAAGGAGAAATCATGAAATGCATTTAGAGTTAAGCATTTCATGATGTTAGGATTATTAGGAATTGAATCAATCCACGACAAATGGACTTTGGTTTAAATGTATCGTGCATGTGAATCAATTGGATTGGGATGTAAGTTAATTTGAAATTGAATCAATGTGCGACAAATTAACTTTTGGTTTAACTTGTCGCCCATATGATTCACTATGGGAATTAGGTTGGGATTATAGGTAATATTGGGGATTTGGATGGGAGTAGTGGTTTAGGATCACTACATTGTTTTTCAATAAATTAGCGAATATATTTAAGGCTATTACTACAATTAGACAGGTTAAAAAAACAATATTTTTTTTTTTTTTTATATAGAAATTTGTATTCACTTGTAATGAAAAATTGTAGACTTGTTAATATGAGCATAAAGCATTAACAATTTTTTGTTTGTAATTTTTAAAAACAAAATTTCGACTGGGTAGTGGCGTAAAGTTGGCCCATAAAAACAATTACGACCACTCTGGAGAACGTAATTCATCTGCAAAATACCAACAACAAAAAATATTTATGTTAAAAGTGCTCGCCGCCTCAATGGCTGAGTTGGTAAGGAGGTTTTGTGACGACTCTTGCTCTTGTGCAGTTCCCCACAATTCCTGAGTGGTAGGTAGGATCCCAAAGCCTAGCCGCCCGGTGAAATAACCCCAGTAAGTGAAATGGTTGGGAGAAATCCTTGAGCGTTTTTCGGAGCTTGGCTGATGGACCCCATCGAGAAAAAATTGCATCTCAGGACACTGAATGAGCGCTATGGGTTCGCCTTTCCTGGGAGAAGTAAAATAAAAGTAAAAAAAACTCTGTTTGTCGGGAAACCCCAAAAAACTGAAGAAAAAAAATCAACGGTTGAAGTTTTTCTGAAAAATTGATGATTTTTCGACTTATTTTTTGGGCGATTTTGCAATAACAATTTAATTTTGCAACATAAAATTCAAAAACATTTAACTTTACTGATAAGCTAATAATATAAAGAAGACATCCTCAAAGTTTCGATCAAATCGATCCAGTAGTTTTTGAGTAATCGTGGTTGTAAATTTGAAAAATATTGTTTCGAGAAAAACGCGTTTAAAGTTTGGACTATCGAAAAATGGTACTTACACCTTAATCAGCGACCCCAGGACTATACAGAAGACCTTCAACTTGTTCGTAGAGTTCATTGTTCTGTAACTCGGCGCTTGTTGTATATTTATTTTATCGTTTCGATAAAAAAAAAGTCTATCAAGGCTTAACTGCATCTACAAAACATGGTTATGCTGATTTTTAATTAACCTCCCTAACTGATCAGCACTCTTAGCTTAATTTTAATTTAATAAAAGATATATCTATTTCGCTATTTTATTTCACAGTGCGAATGTTTTTTTTCATTCTTTCTCATGGGAGCTAAAGCCTGAGATGCGAATAGTGAATTGCTATTTTTTTTTTTTTTTTTTTTTTGAACAGATGCACATTGTAATTTGCTAAAAAGGGGTTCCAGGGAATTCGCGTTCGGGAGCTTTTTATAACGATGCATGATGTACATATATTGGAAGAGGAACTGTAAATTAATGGGATCCTTCGGATTGGCCTGATGATCGCAAATAAACCGATTATTCCTTTGAATAATCTTATGAATCTCCAAGGAACAGTTGTTCTGGTAATATCTGTAAAAGAGTCAAAACTGCTCACTAGTGTTTGCTGTGACAATGACTAGAGTGTAGATGTTTTCAATTTACCGCATTGTTCTCAAGTAGACTTAGAGTGTGCTTATAAATAGAATTCTAGTTTGGGTCTAGTTTGGGATTCGCAGAGGAGTACAAGCTCCCATATATTAAAGTATCTTTTAGTTCTAAATGGATAGGATGGGTAGGCGATATTTGATACATGTTCTTGCTGTGTTATTACATTCACCTTGATTGTGACGTCAAGCAAATTCGTACTTGATTTGTTGGCTTGGTCGTTTCCCGTAAACTGCGATGTTGGCGATTAGTTGTTTTTTGTCGTACGAAGGTAGGTCAATAAGTCCTTAGAAACACCCACGATGGCGCTCTTAACATCGCTAATGGTGTTTTTAGTAAACATCATTCCTCACTCAGTTTTGTGAATTTTCAATTTGTTTCATGTTTCAATTTTGGATGATAAAATGGGTATGAAAAACATATATAACATATATAACATAGTGTAAAAAAAAAAAAAAAAAAAAAAAAAAATCTGCGAGATGGGTGCCGCACTTGCTCTCAGCTGAGAACTTTAGGAAGGCATGCGTCGCAAGCCAGATTAGATTCTGGGCAGATCAGTAACTGTAGATAAAACATGGATACACCACTAAACTTCCGAGACCAAAGAACAGTCAAAACAGTTGATTGTTAAAGACGAACGGGCTCCAAAGAAGGCACAGACGGTGAAATCAGTGGGAAAGGTGAATGCAATAGGTTTTGGGATGCACGTGGTATTATCTTCATTGACTATTTGGAAAAGGGATAGGCGATAACTGGACAGTATTATGCGTCATTATTACGTCAACTAAATGAGAAAAGAAAAGAAAATCGTCACTATTTTCTAAAGATTTATTGACCTGCCCTCGTACAATAGTAGCCTATCTATGTTTTTTGCGTCATTGTGTATCGGCGCAGAAACTCGTGTTGAGGTTATATTTTTAAGTCTGTTTATGTCACTCTATGGTGAATTACCTTAGAAAGAAATCTATTGCCGCGGGACCGTGGATTTGGCTGCGTAATTTCGTGCAGGACGCCAAGAGTCTGGTAAGGGGGTGGAGTTTACTCACCGTGGGTTGATCACAGTCTTATTAACACAGGAACATATGTTCTTGACTGCCCCTGACCGGGATTACAGCTGTGTAGTGGTTGGATCAGTAGAAGGTTCGTGCAGGACGTCAGGTGGTGTCGTTCGCTTGCTATAGATTAGTGGCAGTTCTAGCTGTAATGGAATTTACTGATGGTTAGACCATAGGTTCGGCCTTCTGGAACCTTACTGATGGTTTGACCATAGGTTCGGCCTCTGGAACTTTACTGATGGTTCGACCATAGGTTCGGCCTCTGGAACCTTACTGATGGCTTGTCCATAGGTTCGGCCTCCTGGAACCTTACTGATCGCGAAATAGAAATGTGCCGCCCTTTTATACTTTTGGTCATTGAAATTTGTCAACGTTTTTATTGTAAAGATTCCAAGAAGCACAAACAAGGTTTCGTGTGCTTCAATTGGAATAGGGTTCTGGGAAGTGACTAGGAATTTATTTGAATAAATTCCCGGAAGGAGAAATCATGAAATGCATTTAGAGTTAAGCATTTCATTATGTCAGGGTTATTAGGAATTGAATCAATGTATGACAAAAGGACTTTTGGTTAATTTTGTCATGCATATGATTCAGTTGGGGAAACATGATTTGGATTATAGGAATCGGATCAATGTGCGACAAATTAACTTTTGGTTTAATTTGTCGCTCAATGGTACATTTTGGCATAAGGTTATGGTTATAGGAGATAATGGGGATTGGATGGAAGTAGTGATTTAGTAGTTACGATTCTGATAAAAAAGTGGCAAAACAGTCTCTCAGATTGGACTTCACTGTTCCGTTTATGGTCGACTGAGAGAAAAAGCACCACCCATCTTGCCGAGATTTTGTTCACACCTAATTTTTCGATGAGAAATTGGGTGTCTTTTGTGTTGAAATCAACGAGGTTGGCCTTTCCCCATTGTAGGAAAGTTCAGATCGCTTTAGAAAGTTGATGCGGTTCCATCTCAGATGATGGGTTAAGTGGCAGAGCTATAAGAACAGAGGTTTGCTGTACATCTTGCTAAATATCGTTAATTAGTTGTTATATATTGGGCTTCAGTATATGAGATTTCGGTACTCTGGAATTAATATAGAAGGAAAGTTTTGATGCAATCGTTATACTTTTTGTACTTAAATGCGAACGCAAAAGACGGCTTTGAGGTTCTCTTAATTGACAGAGTAGGGCAAGTTGATATGATCGGGAAATTCCACACACAAGCATGTTATTTAATAACACTCTATGCTGGAGGCAGTCAAACTCTGTGGATATATGAAGTCATGCATAAACCACGTAAACATTTTTTTTTTTTGTGGCAATGACATCGGTCCGAGTCCCGCCAACCCCCCGCCGCCATCAGTGTTACATTTGAAAATAATACAAAATTTTAAATTGTTGAACAAAATAAATTTGATTTTCCATATTACCAACGTTATAACTCTATAAATCTAAATTATCTTTTTTTTAGTGAATATATTTAAACTTGTTGAACAAATTCAATTCGACTTTTTTTAACGCACTTATTTGTAGAAAAAAGTACAGATACCGTTTTTTACAATATTAGATTCAACGCTAAGTCTATGTTAACACATTATGTAATTTACTGGCGATGAACCAGCACTCTAAATTATTCTACGTACGTTTATGTTGTTGTACAAATATGTTACCTTTCGGTCTACAGTAATATTATTTTTTATTGTTGTTACCTTAAACAAAATTGACAAATTATATCAGAGAAAAAAAAGGAAAACTTAAGTCTAGTTACATTATAATGATTTTTGGGTGTTTTATTTGTTTTTTTTTTGTTTGTTTGCGGAGCCGAGTCGGTGAGCTCATTAGCTTCCGGGTTCCTACAGGCCAATAAATAGTAGAAATATATATATATATATATATATATATATATACATATACATATATATACATATATATATATATATATATATATATATATATATATATATATATATATATATATATATATATATATTAGGTGTACAACTTTGCTTCCATTTTGCAATAGATGGCTGTAGCGGTGTGGTAGTTGAAATAAATAGATCATAGATATCATACAATAAGCTTAGGTATTTGTAAACATAACGCCGTCGAAATATTAGTCGATTTGTGTCTGCGTCAGAAAGTTATTCTCGATTAAACATGTCAGCTTACGAGCCAAATTCTCGTCATTTGCGGGAGGTTTTAATATTCTGCTTTAATATGAAGAAATCATTATGGAAAATTTAACAAGCCTCAGGACTTGCTAAATAAGGCCAAGACCGGTTCCCGGTTGTAGTGCCAATGATGATGATAGTATGAAGAAATGGATTCGTATGCTGCCCGAAAGATGGGAGAAGGTAGTGGCCAGCGATGGACAATACTTTGAATCATAAATGTATAACCAGTTTTTTACAATAAAGCCTCGGATTTCGGAAAAAAAAACGGCGGGATATATATATTTGATATTTCGTATTGCCAAAGTTAGTACATATAGTAAATCTATAATTCTAAATTATCCTTTTCTTTTTAGTGAAATATAACATCTTAACATATTTTACTTTGTGAAAGAAATGTAACTTGAGAACTGTTTAAATGTGTACTGTATGGTTTCTGTGACAGTCAGAGTATTAAACGCACACACATTAAAATTGATATTTAGTATTCTGGCGGTCGCGTGCCTGGTGATAAAAAATATTGAAACTTACCATTTGTTCTCTTGACATCACCCCCCCCCCCCCCCCCCCCAGCGTTTTTTTCTTTTAACTCGACATCGGTTTGACCCTCCCCCCTAAGACCGCGACGTAGTTTATGAACAACCCTTACCCAATAAGACTATTCATCATGCCTTTTAATAGCTGATGCCCAAATATTTATCACACAGCCGGCAGCAAAGTCTATTTTGACCATCATTTAAGCGACCATCATTTGATAACTTTTTTCATCGCCTTGAAAAATATCGATATGGCTGTTGGCTGATAATTTTGTAGCAGACCACTTTTCCTCTTTCTGTGATTAGTTTTTTTTTTTACTTTGCATAAGATAATGCGAAAACTGCGTAGAATCATTGACACTTCTGGTGCGCAATTTTTAAGGGCCTTCACAAATAAATTAAAAGTTTTTTCTTTTAACGTAACTTATGTAAAATATTTAGAATTAGCATTACATTGCTGTGTTCTATCTATTTAGAAGCAACAAATAAATTTATTAATCCATAACTAAAAATATGTTTCACCGCATTTCCGTTAAAAACCTTTTAAAGATCTAATTAGCGAGTCAATTGCGGCCGTTAGATTATCAATCTAGCAAATACCGGTTTCCAATTGAAAAATTAATGAGAATCTGTCGAACGCCCAATATTTTTTGTACTATATTACAATGAGTTAGAAAACAAGTTATTTAAAAATTAAATGCAACCAAGAGGATTAACATGAAAATAGCATTCATTTATTTTTTATCACAATTTTTGAAGTGAATCTTGTCACTCCATTCACTTCTCAAATACACAATTACTGTCGCGCTACGCATCGTTACGTGAATTATATATGACTCTGTAAACGTGAAAGTACCACCTTAAACGTGTTTAACAGGCGCACCCACCCGAAATATGGTAATAAAGAACGAACATGTTTGTTATAGTTATCATTTTATACTCTTTGATTTGCCTTTTTTGATGTGAAATTCGATCTGTAGTTTACAGCACTCATCACCCGATTGCAAATTGATATAAAATTTGGTGCCCATATGCTTCTTGTACTTGACTACAAGTACACGGGCTACCGGCATTTTTTCTACTCCTGTAGAATATTTCCTGAACCAAGGACTGGGCAGGTTTTTCGTCGCTTATACTTTATTTAAGCTCCTCGATAGTATAGTGGTTAGTATACCCGCCTGTTACGCGGGAGACCGGGGTTCGATTCCCCGTCGGGGAGCCTCTGGCGCAAGACTAATGACCTTGCCTGGAAAAAACAAATCATTACGGAAAATTTAACAAGCCTCAGGACTTGATAAATAAGGCCAAGACCAGTTCCCGGTTGTAGTGCCGATGGTGATGATGATACTTTATTTAACCGAATTCAGAATAATTCTTTTTCAAGTTTGGGGGCTACTATTCTCTGAAAAGTCACGTTTGCTATCAAGTCGTGTTTTTCTATCAATTGCCCATCTCTTTGAGAGTAGATCTGCAGTGGGTAGTATGGTCGCCTTATTTAGGCCCTAGTGAGAGCCTCAAGTCTCTCGTTAAAGGAAAACATCCTGTCGTCGCTATTTCCTTCAATATGTTGGAAATTTCCGACTCTATTAGGAATAATGAATGCCATCTGTCATATATGGCATTTAAGCCTATACAAAATAAAAAACTGTATAAAATAAATAAATGTAAAAGAAACTTTAAAAATCGTATTTATTGCTAGAAAAAGAGTTAAATCCATGCCTACAGAATTTTATTGCATTTCTAAATCAGAAAGTACTCTGCTCCACCCTGTATTGAATTGGAGAGTTTATTTCCTGTTGTTCCCAGAACTATAATATAAAACATACATATCAATTGACCAAACGCGAAATGGGATTCGTGGGATCGATTAAAAACACCGGAAACACTTTCGTGAAATCTTGCTATGAACAATATCGATGGTGTAGCGCAAAAAGGGCCAATCTAATGTAGATTGGCCTTTTTTGCGCTACACCATCGATATATATTACGTTTGTAGAAATGGCGCAATTCCCATAACACATTGTTTGCGGAACAATAGTGAATTTGCCCAGAAGCGAGTAAATAATCTCTTTAGATACAAATGCCCGAAATACTTCCTCGACAACCCACAAATGTTCAGGGGTTGGGTGAACGATTACAGAAGTTATGAGGTTTGCGAGAGGTAGTAACAACTTTGATGGAATGGGGGTGATTGTGCTTAAGTCCAACTGAGGGTTGTCTACTCTTGAAACGACTCGGCAATGAGACTCAACCAATGCATTCATATTTATCTATTTATTGGTCTGCAGGAATCCAAAAGTTCGCAACCTCACTCACTCAGCTATGTCACCAATCTCGGTTTTGCGCACTTTCGCTTCAGGCTTCGTCACCCGATCCTGAAGGTCGCCCGTTATATTGTCCTTCCATCTCCATCGGAGTCTCTCCACCTGTCTCTTTTCCGTTGGTTTCTTTTTTAACGTATTTATTTGAGAAAATATATATAAAGGGATTTTTTTTTTTTTAGTTTTATATCCACATTTATTTAACAAACCAATTACATATTTTACTTAAGACTAAATGTTAATTTCTATTTTACAAATATTACTCTTACATTAACTTACTGGCTCTTCGCAAGCACTCTAAATTATACACTTTTATTCCTCCTATGCCTTTCGGCGTACAATAAGTGTTTTTATAACATATCATAATAATTGATATGTTTTCTTTTTTAAATGTATTCTATTTTTTTCTACATCATGTATTTTTTTTTTTTTTTTTTTAATTACATATATAGGGGGTTGACATGCAAAAATAAAAAACAAAATAATGAAACAAAACGGACAAACAAACAAGGAATAAAAATAAAAATTAAAATTAAATTAAAAACGAAAATAAAAAGAGAATACAAATAATTGGGAATTGGGGATAGGGGGAAGGAAAGCGGTGCGCCTGAGAGGCATACTATGTTTATATATATAAAGGGATTCTTACAATATTAGATTAAATGCTAAACCCATTTTAACATATTCGATTTTGATGTAATTTACTGTCGTGAGTAATCAAGTCGCGAAGATCAAGATGGACATGTGGCGCGAATGGGCAACGATAGGACCGTGGATAGAATTCTTGACGGTAAGCCAACGGGAAAGAGACCGACAGGGCGGCCGCGACGGAGGACAATGTTAGGTTGGACCTCGAGGATATCGAATCGGATGGTCGAACGTGGAAGGAGAGCGCACGGGACAGTGAACAATGCCGGAGTCGAGTCGGTGAGGTCATGAACTTTCGGGTTCCTACAGGCCAATAAATAGTAAATACGAGTAGTAGTAATGTAATTTACTGGCTCTGTACCAATATTCTAAATTATTCTTTGTAAATTTGTTATGTGTTTTATATAAAAGTATTGCGTTTCGGTGCACAGTCATTTATTGT
Organism: Microdon myrmicae; assembly: GCA_963931805.1. Taxonomy (NCBI): domain Eukaryota; kingdom Metazoa; phylum Arthropoda; class Insecta; order Diptera; family Syrphidae; genus Microdon; species Microdon myrmicae. The sequence goes on along the minus strand of OZ007498.1, from coordinate 162,983,168 downwards.
TTGTAACAAAAAGATGCAAATTAAAACAGAGAAAAAAAGGAAACATGAATCTAGTTACATTATTATGATTTTTTAGTTTTTTCCGGTTTTTTTTTCGTTTGTTTTCAACATGTTTTTTAAATTAAATATATACGTATATATACAGTGCTGTAAAAAATTATAGACTCAAACGTAAATTTCCCATTTTCTTGGAATGAGTAACAAACTTTTATGACTAGTTTTGTGACAAATATTGCCAACCGACACCAACTCAGGGAAAACCATTTAATGGCCTAATTGCTCTTTACCAGGAAGGGCAATTAATTTTCTGAAAAAAAACAACCTAAACTTCGCCTGAGAATAAGTATAAACTCAGGCCTTTTCTTTCGATCTCGGGCTTAGTTGTAACCCATAGCATAACAAAAGTTCTCAAAAAACAGTGCAGTCATTCTGGAGTGATAAAAATCAGACTTGTTTTACGCAGTGAATTTTTTTAAAGTTCTAAATACGCCACGTGGCGCAAGGCTAATAACCTTGCCCGGAAAAACAAATTATTATGGAAAATTTAACAAGCCTCAGACTTGTTAAATAAGGCCAAGACCGGATCCCGATTTATAAAGATGGGAATGTCAGGAGGTCTCTCAATCCTAGATAAAGGAAAACTTTCTGAAATAATTGGAGCCTTTCCTTCTAAAGTATTAAGGGGTTATGCCACTGTAGAGACCCGATAACCGATCACTTCCCCTCATATTTTTTTTTTGGATGGGAAAAAATGTATTGTTAATAAAACAAAGTTTATCACATGTTTATATATGCATTAAGGTACAATTTAAAAAAAAAATTTGACACGGCTGTTGTCAAAAAACATATTTTTAAAAAGTTTCTCCGGGGCTTGCAAAATATCTTGAAAAGTTTTGATCCCGCAAAAAAGAAATCCTTCTTAAACTACATGGAAATGTCTAGAGAATCGCACACGGAATTTTGAAAATATAGATTTTTGAAAAAAATGGCAAGCTTTTGAAGAATAAAATATTTTTTTTCGCAAAGAAAACTCATTTTTTGTTAATAACGCTTATAATTTTTATCATTTGGCAAAACCCGCACAACATTCTCTGCGAAATCTATTTAGGAAGCTAGAGTTTACGTTTGGACTCGATCGGATAAAAATTGAGACAGTTATTTTGCAAGCCAATTTGAAAAACATAGTTTCGAGATAATCGCGTTTAAAGTTTCAAGTTCTGATTTTTATGCCTTAAACTTGTAAATTTACGTAAACATTTTTTTACCGTTAGTCAGCAATGCCATCACCATACAAATTGCCTTCCAAGTGAATATTCACTTCATCTTCCACTTTTTTCAGCGATCTAGAGGCCGAGTCGTCGTTAACCTTTGCTGCAAAACCGGCGCACCGAGCAGCATCCGTTAACGACGACTCGGAGTGACCTTGTTTTCTGTACAATAATTGTAACAAGTCAAGCCTATCGACAACTGTAGGGTCTTCGTTATCTTCATATACTTTCGTACACTGAAAAATCTATCCATCCAATCCAGTTTTAAGTTCTGTTTAATTTCATACGAGGGTGGGGTGAAAGGTTTCCGGCCTGACCCATAGATGGCACCAGCAGGTCTAATTTTTGGCCTGTATTCTATAGTACTATGTCTCATTAGCTTGTACAGGGTGGCGCAAAATTAATCATCCAATTTTGTTTTGGAATTACTTTTTTACTAAATAAAAAACAATGATTTAGAGTAGTGGAAATCTTTATTTGGACCATCACAATTTGTCCTAGTTCCTATATCCTTAAAACCCGTTTGTTTTATTCACTTATTTATTTTTTGGAAAAAATAAAAAACCTCTGTTGGACGCAAAAGCAACACACGCTTTCGATCCATCTATATAAATAAAATTGTAAATGTTTGTTCAAAATCTTAAATCTTCGGAAGTTCTTCAACGGATGCTTTGATATTTTTAAGGTTGGTTTTATAAAACTGCTCTATGTAGCCATAGCTGATACCCACTTCTGATGAGCTCTTAAACCGCACAGATGTTGTCATATGTACGACTTGTACTTGGGGGTCGATCATGACTTTCGTTTTCGATACGTGCTCGTCCACTTCTAAATTCTCTGGCCCACGTGTACACACAAATCTGAGACAGTGTATCATCAACACACTGTGTCTTCAATCGAGAAAAAATGTCCGAGGGTTTACCGCCTTCATTTGCTAAAAAATGTATAATAATCCGGTGCGCAACGGACATAGGGACCTAGGGACCTGACTACAAAGTCGAGAGTGCTCGCTAGCCAAGGTCGTTCCCCTACTCTTCATAAACCAAACATTAGCCACGCGCAAGATTATAAAGCTCGCAACTTGTTGCTAAGCAAAAAAGTAAAATGACCGTTTATATTTGATTCACCCTCATCTTAATACTTACGCAAGAAGTTGTTAATAATTATTCCTCGAGTCTTATAAAAGATACTTCTCCTTGGCACGATGTGTCAAGACAGGATAATGCGAAATTATAAAGCGAACCGGAATCCGGTAGTAGAATACTCAATCTTGGGAGTAGACGAAGGATTTTGAAAGAAATCCTGGATTTTTTTAACAAATTTAAATTCAAAATCACTGTTTTCGCTAAAAGAATCGACTTCCTTTTTTTGCAAAACAAGTTGTAATCATTGAAACAAAATCGGCCCTCCATCCCCGAGTAAATCTGGACTAAAAGAAGTGTGTATTTGCATTTGAAAGAAATTATGTATTTTCATTTACAAAGATCAGTTCATTATTTTTTGAGATATCATGTCCACTGACTTCGAAAATTCGGTTTTGAGATAACCGCTTTAAAGTTTTCAATACGGGTAGGCAACGGTCGAAAAGGCGGCTTAAAAACGCTCTATCTCATTCAATTTTCTCCAAATCGACTCAAAATTTCAGGAGATCATTTTTGAGAAGTTATGCTTTTGTCATCATCATTATCATCGGCACTACAACCGGGATCCGGTATTGGCCTTATTTAGCAAGTCTCTCCACCGGTCCCGATTTTGAGCCTATGTCATCCAGTTTGGCACTCCCAGACTCTGGGCGTCCTGGTTTACGTCATTTTTCCATCGCAGACAACGTCTGCTCCGCTGTCGCCCTCCATACACCCCGCCACAAAGGTCTTTCCGGGCAGGCTCCTCCTCGCTTATTCTATCTCATTCAATTTTCTCCGAATCGACTCGAAATTTCAGGAGATCATTTCTGGGAAGTTATATTTCATCAATATTATCGGCACTACAACCGTGATCCGGTCTTGGCCTTATTTACCAAGTCTCGAGCCTTGTTAAATTTTCCATAATAATTTATTTTTACGGGCAAGGTTATTAGCCTTGCGCCGTTATGATTTTATAACAATGTTTAAAAAAAAACCAATTTTTTTTGAAAATGAGACTATATATGCCTCTGTGGCGTTTCTAACAGATACGCACACAATACACAGGCAAATAGTGAAGAACACCAACAGAAAATCGAATAAGAAGAAGCACCAGCCGTATATCAACCAATAACATAGCAATTCTACATCAGTTGACTGTACTTGAGTTTAGAAATCGAATTCGTACATGCGGCAGTGGCCCGATGTGTTGAGCATTGGTTCAATTTTAAGTGAATCTAACCGTCATAGCGTCAGTTCGAATCACACGTTCTTCACGATCGTCGCAAACGCTATAATTGGTGACCCCGACGTGATCTGTGTACAAATAGCACACACGATCTCATAGTAAAAATATGACTTTACTACTACGGTCCCGACTTCTGCAGAGAGCACCGGCTCACTTGCCTGCTCCGACGTTCTCTCGCTCGCTCGCTCATCGCTCCGTCGTTCGCACACGAAGTTGATCGCAACAAAGTTACTGAGGAGGGAGCAGGGTGGCGTTTCTAATAGATACACACACAATACACAAGCAAATAGTAAAGAACACTAAAAAAAATCGAATAAGAAAAAACATCACCCGTATACCAAGCAATAACACAGCAATTCCGCCTACAGTTGAGTGTACTTGAGTTTAGAAATCGAATTGGTACACGCGGCAGGGGCCTGATATGTTGAGCATTGGTTCAATTTTTAGTGAATCTAACCGCCATAGCGTCAGTTCGAATCATACATTCTTCACCATCGTCGCAAACACGATACCGCCTTAATCCACCAAATTGCATGTTTTGTAATACTGTGACTTACAGCGTTAATATTCTCTTGGTTTCTGGCGTTGCATTGTCATATTGGTATCGTGTAAGGGGCAATTTCTTTCCAATTTTTCAATGATTCGACATATAGCATAACCGACCAATTGAAAAGTCCCCGGCCTGACACATAGATGGTGGCACTAGAATCCATATGATTTTTAGTTAGCCCTAACCTTCAAAAGACGCGTGTATAAATTTGACAGGTGTCGGATCATTAGTTTGTGAATTATAGTATTTTGAGTGAAGCAACTTCTGTTATTGTGAAAAAAATGGATAAAAAGGAATTTCGCGTGTTGATAAAATATTGCTTTTTGAAGGGAAAAAAAACAGTTGAAGCAAAAACTTGGTGACGAGTTTCCAGACACCGCACCAGGAAAATCAACCATTAAGGATTGGTATGCTAAGTTTAGACGTGGTGAAATGAGCACCGAAGACGGTGAACGCAGTGGGCGCCCAAAAGAGGTTGTTACCGTCGAAAACATTAGAAAAATCCAGAAAATGATTTCGAATGACCGTAAATTGAAATTGAATGAAATAGCAGGCACTCTAAAGATATCAACTGAACGTATACATCATATCATTCACGAATATTTGGGTATGAGAAAGCTCTGTGCAAAGTGGGTGCCGCGCGAGCTCACTTTTGACCAAAAACAACGACGAGTTGATGATTCGGAGCAGTGTTTGGAGATGATCAAGCGTAATAAACCCGAGTTTTTGCGTCGACATGTGACAATGGATGAAACATGGCTCCATCATTTCACTCCGAAGTCCAATCGACAGTCATCCGAGTGGACTGCACACGATGAACCCGCCCCAAAGCGTGGAAAAACGCAACAGTCGGCTGGTAAGGTTATGGCGTCTGTATTTTGGGATGCGCGCGGAATAATTTTCATTGACTATCTTGAAAAAGGAAGGACCATTAACAGCGACTATTACACAGCGTTATTGGACCGTTTGAACGACGAAATCGCAGAAAAACGACCGCATTTGAAGAAAAAGAAAGTGCTGCTTCACCAAGACAATGCACCGTGTCACAAGTCAGTGAAAACGATTGCAAAAATCCATGAATTGGGCTTCGAATCGCTTCCGCATCCACCGTATTCTCCAGATCTGGCCCCCAGCGACTATTTCCTGTTCTCAGATCTCAAAAGAATGCTCGCTGGAAGGAAATTTTCGTCGAATGAAGAGGTGATCACCGAAACTGAGGCCTATTTTGAAGCAAAGGACAAATCGTACTACAAAAAAGGTATCGAAAAGTTGGAGGGTCGCTATAATCAGTGTATCACCCTCGAAGGGAATTATGTTGAATAAAAAAACGAATTTTGCCAAAAAAATGTGTTTTACTATGGAAGGCCGGGGACTTTTCAATTGACCTGTTATATATCATCATTATCATCGGCACTATAACTGGGAACCGGTCTTGGCCTTATTTAGCAAGTCCTGGGGCTTGTTAAATTTTCCATAATGATTTGTTGTTTCCAGGAAAGGTCATTAGTCTTGTGCCAGAGGCTCCCCGACGGGGAATCGAACCCCGGTCTCCCGCGTGACAGGCGGGTATACTAACCACTATACTATCGAGGAGCCCGTACCTTAGCAATAAACGACTGAACACTGCACTGAATTTATTTTTACCAGTATCTCCTGGGATATCAATAGCGTTGTTAACACTATTATATACTTTCATAACAATATATATACTTTTATAACAATATTTTAAACATATCAATTTATTAAAAATTATCACTATAATGCCTCCTTAATCGACCAATTTGCATCTTCTGTAATACTCCGACTTACAGAATTAATATTCTCTTGGTTTCTTGAGTCTAATCGTCTTATTGGTATTCTAGTACTGTGTAAGGGGAGATTTGTTTCCAATTTTTCAATCACTCGACGAATAACAAGCTCAGAAAGACGGTAATGTGGACCATCATCATCATCGGCACTACAACCGGGAACCGGTCTTGGTCTTTATTTAGCAAGTCCTGAGGCTTGTTAAATTTTCCATAATGATTTGTTTTCCCGCGCAAGGTCATTAGTCTTGCGCCAAATGTGGACCATGGACTTCACAAAAATCATGAAAAAATATCCATTTTTTATAAACTTTTTGGATAACGCCCAAACGCTGCTGAACATATATTTTGCTATGATCAATTGTCAAATTATTTTAAAGACAAATGGTATCTAATGTTATTTCTACCATATTAAATATGGCTGCCGTGATGTTTTAAAAAACATATCGTCCCTATTAGGAAACCGATGGCGCAACCGAGTCGGTGAGCTCATGAACTTCCGGGTTCATATAGGCCAATAAATAGTAAATTATTAATTATAAAAAAATACCAAGTAAAATTAACTTCGTTATATAACGTTTTTTTTTTTATTTTGGTTTGCGACCTGGGGGTGGTAATCGTCAAAAGAAACAGGTGGCCCCAGTTATCCGGCAGAACCTACGAAACTGAACCCAACCTACTTCTTGTTTGCAACACATTCCTGTTTGTGAAGTAAGCCAAGATATGTGGTTTCTAAAATGCCTAGATTTCAGTTCCTTCCTCCAACGTTAGGAATATGTAATTCGCTTGGTATGTTAGTAAACTATTAAAAGAGACCAAAAGTATATCATTGCAGTCGAAAACTTGTAATTAAAATCAGATTTTCTATATTGTAGTTTTTACATAGGAATATCAAGCTATACTTAAGTAATGAATTTCTCTTTTATTTTATTGTTTTAGTTTTGATATATTTTGCTCTTAATTTAGTTTTTTTGTTATTAACGATTTTCAACCACATTGGTCAGCTATTAAACACTCAAAATGCAATGTAAGGAACGAAAGAATAATTCTAATTCTATACCAAAAAATAAATAAATCACCATTCGATAATATTCAATTTCTTTGTAACGTAATCTTTAACCGGTCTGACTACCATAATCAGAGATACTTTTTACTCACCGTGTGCTATGAGTTACGATCCCTTTTCAAATCTTCAGATTCCTATATAGGCAAGCCTCATTTGGATTCTTTACTTAATCGTTAACCAGAAAGCAACCTGTTGAGTTTTAAGACCATTTTTCTTCCGCGCCTGCTTTACGAAAACCGGCTTCTCTGCTCTTACTAAAAATACAATTTAAATTTATTTCCCAGTGTTATCTGAGCAACTATATAAAAACAAAAGTATCACAAAAACGTTTTTCGATTAGTACATCCTATCGCCGCGGATAATTTTGTCGACGAATAAAAAAAAAATCGGTGTTTCTTATTAGAAACTCTTATACTCGTATGTTTAATATAACCGGTGGTGATTCCAAGAACTTTTTCGTTCTGTAATTCATTCCAGAACCAAAAGTCCAGATTCTTAAGTTTTTACAGAACTAATATCTTTTTTTAATTTCCAACGAATGATTTATTAGTAAGTGAATTAATTAAAAAAAAAAAAAAACAATATATAAAATAAAATTTATTATCACGTGTGGTTCTACTTTCGTACTTATCAATTTGAAAGAACTCCTTAATCCTGGCTAATGAAATTTATTATTGAATAAATCAAAATCACATTCTACTTTGGAATATATATAAATATTTTCACGAATATCTATACTTATATACACTTAATCGCGTTATATGAAAGCTACAGATGTCTTCATTGCAAATTTATTGCTTTTTTTTCTTTCTTTTTTTGCAGTATATATAACAACAGTATTTGTTTTATTCTACGATGCTTTTGTTTATTTCTTTTCATGATTCGTTGTTACGTACGTGATATTCTAATTACTATTTTCTGAATTCGAAGCACATAAATAATTGCCTTTTAAAATAAATGACAAAATCTATTTTCTCTTAATTTAATTATTTTATTTTCTTTGAATTCATTTTGATGCAATTTAGGCATTTTAATTAAATTGGTTCACTTTCATAATAAAATAACTGCCCTTTTTAATATGTGATATGATGACATGGAATATCATTTCGATGTTTCTGATATAAATTTTATCTCTGTAGTCGGCGGATAAATTAATTACGTTTGTGTATAATCAAGTAAGTAGTATAGTGTTACATACGGATATTGTTTTAATTATGCACATATCTTGTAAGAATAAACGTGTTTTGGTTCTACTATTTTATAGTAATCATAAAATGTGTATTGTCATTAAACTCGGTGCACTTTTACGTAGGAGAATCTATACCGAATCGATTTAATATTTAAAAATAACTTACTTGTACAATTGCAATTCAATCGCTGCTCATGCTGTAGGTGTAGTCTTAATTCTGAAACTTTTATTTTCCATTTGGAACTTGAATAAACATACCCTTTCGAATAAATTTGTGGAACATCAAAGATTTTTCAAGGATTCACTGCTCGTCTAGCAGTTAGGAGTAGAAGGCCTAAAACGTTTCCTTTCTATTATAAACCTAAAACGACTAGTTTCCTTTATTTATTGTGAACCCCAAGTCAAAACGGTATTGTGCTTGTGCTGAATCATTACATTGTTGCGAGAGAACGTTTCCTTTCTATTATAAACCTAAAACGACAAGTTTCCTTTATTCATCGTGAACCCCTAGTCAAGACGGTATTATCCTTGTGCCGAATCATTACATTGCTGCGAGAGATTCGTGTGGATTAATGCCATATCTATAGCTTAAGATGTACTTTAGCTGTTCAAAACTAGACCTGTTAAAGGATATTTTAACAATTATTATATTTGTTTATAGTGTCCACAAAACTTACCCCTGCGTGGTCTTGTGTTGAGTCGTTTTTCCTTCGGGTGAACAGTTTTTCTTCTTCTGAGGTTAATCCAAATAATTCTCAGCCATCACTTATTTCTATTCGCAGCACTTATTACTATCGGCCGCACATATTATTTTAGTTAATCATATTATCTTAATTAATCCTTTAATTGGCGATAGTCACACTTAAAATTCGATGACAGCGACCACAGGGAAATTGCGACACAGTCTAGCGAATAATAACACAAAAGATTCGTCACTCTTATTTTAATTACTGTTTTATTATTTTTCTTTTTCTTTTAATTTGATTTTTTCAATGTTACCACTTTTACTTTTTTACCGTGAGTGAACTCAACCGCACGCGTCAAATACTTAAAACCACCAGACTTAATTGAACAAGAACGAAATCTAATTTTAATCGTTCGTTATGCGGAGCGACCGACTGCACTCACTCAACGCACGTTTAACAAGCACGAATCTCGCGTCCTTCGTTTTCATATCCTTTTGTGTTCCGCTTCCACGATTGTTATTTCTAGGAAGCGGAATTGGCTAATAGGGGCTGGGCTATGGACGGTAAAGAGACTATGGCTAATAGAGAGAAAATGGCTATGTACATTAGGATTGAAGTTTTTAAATAGTGGTTTTACTTTATTTAAATTATTTAACTATTGTAGTTGGGGATATTATATTGTAATGGGAAATTGGTGATTTGAATGGAAGGGAAGGGTATGTTGGGGAGGGGGGTAATTAAATGAACTTAATTATATAACAGACCATAAATTTGTCCATTAAGAGAACACCAGGAAGTTGTGGATACCGAAATTTTGGGTGTCAACCTGTTTGGATATAGCTAATCCCCTGTGTCCTTTCAATAGCGTGGTAGAGCTGTGGACTATGTCTGAAACTGAGATTTAACATTTCGTGTCTTAGACTTCACGTTCGCAAGCCCAAGCCGGGATAGAATCACATCTGTAATCGAATCCGATTCTAATGATCGGATCCTAATATCGGTATTTCCAATACCGACTTGACAACTTTGAATTTAATTTAATAACGCACCCTTGCATTAATCATCGAACTGTCACTGTCAATTTATTCAGTAACCTCAAGATTTTCATGATGGTTAAGTACACGAACGAACAACGTCTACAAATTATAAAAATTTACTACCAAAAAAAACTTGTCAAGTCCGCATTGGAAAATCCTATATTAATTCAGTAATTTGAAATCGCATAATTCCGAATGGCTTTGTTACTCTGGACACTAAATGCCCGAAGGATAATTTGTTCGCTGAAGTAGCTCGTGAATGAACCAATACGGGTTTCGGATATTGGGGCCCATTGCATCAGTGAATCAATTCTTAACTGCCTCTTGAAAAATACACATTGCAGGATAATTTCCCGGTGAGCTCATCAAACCACGGTATTGTGTCAGCTACATATCTGTTAAAAAACAACAAAGGTAATAAAAAAGACCGGACATGAACCATTGGAGAAGAACAATTAGGACGGATGAACCGTTCTTTATTTTTCCCATATAATGGTGTTAAGGGGTTATATTGAATTGAACCACATCACTGGCACTTAAGGTTATGCATAGAATTCAAGCACCTCGGACTTAAACAATCTTCAACCTATCCATGCATACGAATATTTTTCAAGGGCAAAGGAAAGGATATACTTCTCTAGTGTTTACGTTGTGCTTTGCGCAAACAACAAAAATCACTGAACTCTCAGGGCAACTGTCTAAGGCATACAAAATCAAAGACTTGTGTGACATAAAATATTGTCTGGGTATCACATTTAACCGAAACAACGACAGAATTATGGTAGAACGACCCAAATGAGATATGTGAACGTGAAATACTCAATCGATTCGGTATGAACGATTCGAAGCCCGCGGAGACCCTGCTAGATTGCGGATCCAGACTGGAGAAAAGCACAAGCCGAACCCGAGAAACAACTATTGGCTTGTACCATATAAAATGTCCGATTTTCGGTCAGTCGGAAATAAAAAGTTCTCGACTGAACATCTGTGCCAGAACGTTAAATTTTCTTTTACGTGTGCTGGACGTGTGAGCATTTTAGGGTTCCTTACAAGTACATTATATATTTGTTTTTCTAGGAATTTTTTACCATGCTGTCGGCAGTTCAAATTTGAACCCTCTTCCTTTATGAATTTAAAATGGGACGTAATACGTCATTGGCAATGAAAAACATTAAAGACGCATTTGGAGATGTAGCGGTAAAGGAGCGCACTATACGACGTTGGTTTGGAAAGTTCGTTACAAGCCCGATCTTCACCCAAACAAGGTTATGGTGACAATTTGGTGGACATCGAAGGACCAATCCACTTTTCATTTCTTCAACCAGGAGAGACGATAAACGCTATCAAATATTGTGAGGAAATCGACACATTTCATGCCAATTTGGCCGAAAAGCAACCTGCGTTGGTTAATAGGCACCTCCCGATCCTTTTACATGACAATGCTAGACCCCATACTTCACAAGTAACGGTGCAAAACCTGTTGCAATTGGATTTGAAATTCTCCCACATTCACCGTACTCTTCTGCCATGAATCGGCGTCCAGGATGAGCTGCGTCCATGAGGATGAAGAACCGATGAATAGAATCGGCGTTTAGGATGAGAGGATGGACAGATGAAGAGCGTCCAGATTGAGCCACGTCCACGAGGATGAAGGACCGATGACTAGAATCGGCGTCCAGGTTGAGCTGCGTCTACAAGGATGAAGAGCCGATGTATAGAATGGATATATTTTTGTTCAGACAAATCTTGGAAAACACTTGCATTATAGTTATTCTTTCCAAGGGATATTTCCCGTTGTTGGAGGATATGGCAAATATATTTTCTGTATTGAGGGGACGAGCGTTACCAACATGCACCAGTTTTACTTTAACCCTCCCGTTGCCAGAATATATGTATTTATTCATTAGTGAATTAACCAGTCAGATACCATAATTAATTCTTTTAAAAATAGATACATTGAAAAATAGTTTCATTTATGAGTCGTTTAAAAATAGTTATGTTTATGAGTCGTTGAAAAAAGTTATGTTTATAAATCGTTTAAAAATAATTACGTTTAAGGGGAGGTTCTCATCAAGAAGTTTTAAAAAATCGATTTATTATTTTTTTCATTAATATATTATTATATTATATATTATTATATTATATATTATTATATTATATATTATTGTATTATATATTATTATATTATATATTATTTATACCAGTGCTATCTCGCATGAAATACCTTCGAAATGCACGTGGTCAGACAAATGCCTGTAGGCATTTGAGAAAATAAAGGAAATGTTGGTTTCGCGAAATAGGCAAATACCAGCCTATTGCCTACGCCAGTTGCATCTTGAATAAGACGAAAAGGAAATACTCCACTATCGAGAAAGAGTTGTTAGCCAATGTGTGGGCGGCTAAGAATCTCCGCTGTTTTTCACAAGGTTGTAGATGTCTGGCAAACTCCGCCATCAAAAGAGGGAAAAATGGTGCTAATCCACAATAACTGTCTAGAGTCCTATTGCGAATGATGGACAAGCCCCTAACGGCGTGTAAGGTGGTGAACAAAAAATTGTGTAGGTCTTATCACCTTGTTCCTGGCAGAGGTGCCCAATGGGTAGTTAGGGCAAAGTGGGTAACGGGCTGTTGGGTAACGACTTTCTGTCGAAAAATTGCAAGGTTAATGTGCCGGGCGGTTTTTTGGAAATTCCGCAAACAAATATAAATCCCGTACGTTTCTCCGTTAACTTTGGAAATAATAAGACAGGAAAGGTTGGACATATGGTAGCCGAACGGGGAAACCGCACCAAGTAACCTGTCAGAAGATCGAGCAAGGCATATATATTTTTTCCTTTTCTTTTTCAATAATATTCAATTTTATATTATTTTAATTTTTTTTTTTATTTAAGAGTAATTTTTTTTTTAAGAGTAATTTTTATTTAAGAGTAACTTTTTTTATTTAACTTTTAAAAAATCGTTTTATTTACTTTTTATTTCCTGGTAGCTTCTATTGTGTAGAATAAGTCCCCAAAACAATTTTATAAAAAAGTTACAGCATAACGAGTTCAAATGAGGTCGTTAATTTTTCACTTCCAGGCGTCTTGTTCGGTAGGCCTTTAAAAGTATATCAACAGAGCAATCGACCTGAACATTTTTATACAAGCTAATGAGACATAGTACTATAGAACCTGACATAGTAATTATACCTGCTTGTGCTATCTGTAGATCAGGCGGGAAACTTTTCACCCTACTCTCGTATAGCATTTTGAAACTTTAAACGCGTTTTTCTCGATACCACGGTTTTCACATTGGTCTCCACAATATCTTAAACACTACTTGAAGGATCGCCTTTTTTCTTTTTTTATTCTAAAGGAGATTTGACTCATTCGAGACTCTACTACAATCAAGGTGATATAGACATCTTTTTTTTTTACAGAGAAAAAATGCTGAAAAACCGTATTTAAACAATTAAATGTCTGTCATTTTGTTGAACTTCTACTTTCATGGATGATACTAGTAGGGGCTCCAACTACACTCATATCTATCTATTGGCTTGCAAGAACCCGAGAGTTCATGCCCTCACTGACTAGTCGATGTCTTCGTTTCGTCGAGTCGGCGTTTTCTTGATAAATTCTTCCCTTATGGTAGAGGCGGCTCATCACACCTACGCCTACCCGGGTAGGTTTTTGTACCAGGGGAATTTCACAAGAAGAATTGTAAATCGATTGAATGAAAATTGTTTGAGTTATAGTATACTGTGTATTGTTTTAAAAAAAATCGTGTTTCGAGAAAAACGCATTTAAAGTTTTAAGTGATCATTTCAGAACAGTTGAAAATGAATTAGAATTTCACAGAAAAGTGCAAATATAAAATTGTTTCGTTAAGACAATCCCATTACTGTGGGGCCGAATCCGATGTATTTGGCATGACAGTAAAAAGTGATTCACTAACTCTGCTACGTCACCCGCTCTATGTCCTTTGCACTTTCCCTCCACAGTTCGGCACCGGTTATCGTAATGAAATGCAATACTTGACTCACTAATCCTATTTTATCATATTATTTTATATAGGTCTTAAACTATATCGGCTGACTTCTGGCACTGAGTTGAACTACACTCATATAGTTTATGAAAATTCTTCGATTATCGATTTCTGATCATTTTTGCAGGTGCTAGAGTGGCCAACAGTAAGGTACCTTTTTGAGACGGTTACATTACAAGGCGTGTCAACAATTATTGTCACTATATTTTTTTCTACTTTAGAACATATTAAACAGGTGACAAAAAGTATGAGTTCTTTATTTATTTCCTTCTATGAGAAAAAAATTCGAAAAAATTCGAAAAACCTTTTTTTAGGGTCTCAGATGAGAACCTCCCCTTGAGGATTGTAAACACACATTTCATTGACTCTTTTATCGTTCAAAATATGTGGGAGAGTTGCCGCGTTTGAAAATTCAAATTTGATAATATTAAAGTATAAAGTTCGAGCGAAACCTAAAAGACCTTTTCTCCTGTTTTACGAAAGTTGGATGCAAAATTCTTCGCCTTCTCCATAGATGGATACACTCGATGCAAAATTAAAAACTAAATGGGAAATTGACACTTCGAATTTGTTGACAACATGTACCACTCGTTACGAAGGATTTCTGCCTTTTTCTTTATAAATAATGTCTTTATTCGGCTTAATTCAAGCTAAGTTACAATAAATATAATACCTTATAAACTAACTTAAAACTAAAGTAGTAATTAAAAAAAAAAAAAAAACTTAAAACTAAAATAGTAAAAAAAAAGAAAAAAAACAAAATTCAAATTATATATATATATATATATATATATATATATATATATATATATCTATATATATATATAATTAAAAAAAAAAACAATGAGAAAAAACAAGGGAGGAGAAGAGGATATCAGGGTAGGGGGGGTAGAATGCTGGTGAAGAGCGAGTGTATGTTGGGTGGCACATGTGGCATATATGAGACAGCGAACAGTGAACGGCATATGTGTTGGAATATGTACGGGTTGTGAGGGGATAGACGATGGACGGGGCAAGGTCAGGAGGGGAAAGGGAGGAGACGAAGTCTGAGTACAGTAGATGTAAGGTGGAAATCGAAAGAGGTAGGGTAAGAGTTTGCCCACCTCAGCATGAAATGGGGTCATTAGAGCCGTAAGAAGTGTGGTGGGTGGACAGATAGAAGAGAAGAGGGTTTCGCAGGTAACGGGGGTTAGTGTGAAGTGCAATGATGGAGAGCAAGCTTGGGCAGTTGATTGTGACTGAAAGGAGACAGTGGATGAAAATGATATTGGCATGAGTTCTGCGCTCCTCAAGTGTGTTGAGGTTAATCAGATGGATCCGGCTTATGTATGGGGGGAGAATCCGAGGATTCACCCAATTCAGTCAGCGAAGGGCAAAACGCAGAAAACAACGTTGCACGCTTTCGATTATGCGGATATGGGACGAATAGTGTGGAGACCAGAACTGACTGCCATATTCAAGAAGGAGGAGGTCGAAGGCTATGTAGAGAGAACGGGAAACGTAAGAATTATAGAATTCTTTAGACCAGCGCTTTACAAACCCAAGGGCAGAGTTGGCCTTAAGAATAATATCATCAATATGCGGGATGAAGCTAAGCTTCCTGTCAAATAAGATCCCGAGGTCACGTATCGAGGTTACCGATGATATCTGCTGGTTTAGCAGGAAGTAGGAACGTGGGAAGGGGGGCGTTTGCGGGAGAAGGTGATGGAGTGACATTTGACAACGTTGAGTTCAAGGCAGTTATTACTTATAAAGCTCTCCATTCTGTTCAACCATGCCTACAACGTGGGATACTTTCCCCAAGTTTGGAAACATGCTATTGTTTGTCCAATAGTCAAAGTTGGTAAACCAACATTGGTAAATCCCTCAATTTTTTGTTTTTGCAATATATATGAAAGCTTCATATATGAGAAGTTAAAGAACTTTATCAGTGTCAGGAACTTAATACCTGACTTCCAATTTGGATTTAGAAGGGCGCGCAGCACCACTATGGCATTCAATGTATTTCAAAACTACGTCTGCGTGGGTCTCTTTGATAAATAATCCAACATTGCGGTGAGTCTGGACATTGAAAAGGCCTATGATACGACATGGATCGAAGGCTAAATTGTTGAACACTGTTCTCTAAGAACGCCGTGTAGTAGGAAAACTTTGTGTCGAATTTTGTTTTTTTTTCTCTTAAAATTTAATTTTTTGTTTTTGTTTTTGTTTAGGAACAATTTAAATCTTATACATTTTTTGTCTAGCATGTAATTTAGAAACTAAGAATAAAAAAAGAAAATAAAAATGTTGCAAAAATGAAATGAAATGAAACGCTGTGTAGTATCATCTACCACTTCGTTCGACACAGAACCTTTCAAGTTCGGGTGAATGGGAAATTTTAGCAGCTGTTTAAAATTAGAGTATCGTTTAGTTGTTTTTTTTTTTAACAAATAAACTTCAATCCGGGTTTGTCCGTAAACTCCTCCTTTGAAATACTCTATGACCAAAGGAAATTTGTCCAAAGTAAAAGGAGTCTTCATTATCGGTAGTGAAAAATGGCCAGAGTTCCGCATATAATTTTTTTTTTTTTTTACATTTCTGTATTTATTGACCATCAATAATTTTTACAATAAGCAATACAGATAACTTATGATACTTTAGTTATAATTGTTTACATATACTTACTAGTACATTTTTCAAACAATATGATAAAAGTTATATATTGGTTATGGATTAAGATTTTAGTGGGTAGAGCTTCCTGGAAAAGGTCAGAAAACCAGGATATAGTTATTTACTCAACCTATGCTAATTTACTTAACGTAACTTAACTTATCTTAACTTAGTCTAGTTACCTAATTATTATTGAAATAAGTTAGTGTGGCGTGGAAGGGGGTAGCATAGTGATCAATAGGTAGGTTATGGGTTAGTGAGGATATTGTCAGTCAGGGATGTGGGTTGGGGAACTACTTTCCGTTTGTTCGTTGAAACGCAAAATATTGGAGAAGGGTTGAATATTACTATATTTAAATTGGTGAGGTGAAAGCTCTGTATTGTGGTATACAATCTCATTAGAGTTATTAACCAACCTGCCAGAGGTGAAGAACATTCTGATGTGGAGACAGTTCGGGTAGGCAGTTCGGATATCTGACGGAGTCGATGTGAGCGCATTTATTATCGGGATGGGATTATTGGGAAGATATTCGATAAATTTGATGGACAGCTCGAGGAAGCGTCGATCTATACGTTCAATATTAGCGGCATAGTAGAGCGAACTACTGTTGTAATATTTGTGGGAGTTGGGATGTCGATTGAGGCCAGTGATAAGTCTGAAGCATTTCCTTTCGAAGATGCGTAGCTTCTCCATTTGGGCGGGTGTGATATGGTACCATATCGGACATGCATATGTGAGAGTGGGTCTGATTATCTGTTTGTAGATAAGTGATTTAACTTTGGGAGAGAGCGCATATAAATTGAAGTGATCTCCATGAATCATGACCAAATTTTCCATTCTTCTTAAAGTGCGCTTGCACTTGAATTGAGCTGATAAAGAGGTTATGAAATTTAATTGTGCATACGTAGGTTCAACTGACAGCTCTTTCTATTGTAGGAGTTCAGTACCATTCCTTATTAGGGAGCTGGATGCCAATGCCCAGCTGTCTAAACAAATATCACCCCATTAAGTTATAGGCTCCATAAATTTGTTGGAAGACATCCTTGGCCATATTTCACAGCTTAGCCGATAAACCCAGGGTTACACTAGTCATTAACTCACTACCATTAGGAAAAGTGTATTGAATTAAAGTGAGATCACATTGGAAAATATTGGCGCAAGGCTAATAACCTTGCCCGGAAAAACAAATTATTATGGAAAATTTAACAAGCCTCGGGACTTGCTAGAAAAGGCCAAGATCGGATCCCGGTTGTAGTGCCGAATGATGATGATGACATTGGAAAATAAATGCATTTTAAACATAAAGAACCCATTTTTTTTCTACTAGACCCAGAACTTCTCCTCCATTCTGCCTTCAAAGTTTTCTTTTCTAAAAATTGCTGTTTTTCCTGTGTGCCAATTTTAATCGCCTTATGTTGTGAAGTTTTAGTGAAGTGTAAAATACCTTGGCTCCTCGACAGTATAGTGGTTAGTATACCCGCCTGTCACCCGGGAGACCGGGGTTCGATTCCCCGTCGGGGAGCCCCTGGCGCAAGACTAATGACCTTGCCCAGACAAAATAAATCATTATGGAAAATTTAACAAGCCTCAGGACTTGCTAAATAAGGCCAAGACCCGTTCCCGGTTGTAGTGCCGATGATGATGATGAAAAGACCTTGGCACAACAGAAAATCATACATCTTTTGATCAGATTACAAAACAATTACTTCTAATATAAAACAAACTGCCTATAATTCTGCTATTGCTAAACTGCCAATTACAGTGTGTTGTGATAATACGACAACAATCTATGATAACGGAAAAGCAACGAATTACGTTCTTAAACACTAAAATATCAAGTATGCACTATAATACAAAAAAAAGAACAATTATGATTATATAAGTTTAAATATTAACAAATATAATCACATAAACCTCCTTTATTATGACGTAGAAACACTTTTCAAGGCCAACTAAGAAAATCATTCAGAAAAAGCTACTGATAACATTCTTAATCATTTATTGATTTTCGAATATTTTTAGCAAATAATTTTTATTATCAGCCTTATTTTTGTCATTAAAAATTGGTAGTCAACTCTGACTTCTTTTGATAGGGAGTTAGCCGGTGGCCGGTCTTCAATGTCCTAAAGCGGTTTCAGCTAGATAAGGCCAATAAATTTTTATTGACACTATGGCATGCCTTCTTGAGGTTTGATGGCTTTCAGTTATCACAGTAGTGTTAAGACTGCACAAAGCATTGATTGACGTCATTGCGTAATCGGAATCTTATCGATTCCATTGTAAAATAATTATTAAAACTCACACGTTTATAAGATGTATCGATTACAGTTCATTGACCTAAATTGAATGCGTATATACTATATATAATGTAAACCAATTAGTTTTTATTCAATGGCTATATTTTATTTTAAGTAATTTAATGCGTTTATAATATATAATGCGTATATAATATATATAATGTAAATTTAATGCGTATATAATATATATAATGTAAACCAATTAGTTTTTATTCAATGGCTATATTTTATTTTAAGCAATTTTCTTCTTTTTTTTTGTGCGTAATAGAAAATGACTTCGCGGATGTTCTTATTAGTGCTGCTGTTATTTTGCGCTGCAAATGTCCAATGTCGAGCAATTGATGATTTAGAGAATAACTCAATTGAAGATGAACCCAGGGCACGTACACCAGTACCAGATGGTTTCAGAAAGGTTAATATGCCACCATCACAGATATTGCAAACACTTGGTGCACCTGTTGAAATTGTCTGTGAAGTAGGCGGAACGCCAGCACCAACTATCGAATGGATCACTGGTCATTCTCCCATTCCCGTGGTAAGTTCATGTAGATTCTTGTAATTGTTGTATAGTAATTATTAATGTTATATTTTTTCGGTCTTCTCTAGATGGACAGTTTTGAATCGAACGTTGTATCCGAAGCGAGTCCCACGGCAATTGTTAATGTACGTTCAGTATACGTTATTGATCATATCTTAAGTGAACCGAAGGTGCTAACTTGTGTTGGTCGTTCGGGATCGAAATTTGTTTATGGATCAACAACAATTTACCCACCGACCGAGTCCAAGGAATTAGTTCATTACGGAAACAAAGCCTTAGGCAGACCAAGGAAGCCAATAATTACACTCAATCACCTCACCCACATCGACTTCATTGGCACAAATATCGTATTGCCCTGTAAAGCCTATGGCAAACCGCACGCTGAAACATTCTGGATGGGTAAAGACGGATTAATCACGGAGCAAAATGGTCGCTTCAAGGTGAGTTAACTTTTGAATCATTACGCTAATATTTGATTTTAAATGTGTCATTTCATTGGTAGGTCCTCGAAGACGGCGAACTTTTAATCACGGACCTCAAATGGGAAGATATGGGAACGTACAAATGTGTGGCACGGAATTCCATTGGTAAAGCAGTTGCCGAAAGCTTCGTATACCCTTTACTTGTAAGTATATTCTATTATTAGATATTCCCATAAAAAATGAAATAAAAAAATGTTAAGGGTTATTCCCGGCTTATGCCACAAAAAAAGCTTTTTTTATTAATTTTTAGCAAAAACATTAAAGATGAATGGTATACAAATAATATATCATTAGATTAAGCAACTTTTGAAGTAAAAAAATCTTTTATTGGCATTTTTTACAAAATGGCGGGTGTATGTAGATCACTATTTCAAAAAGGTCGACAGTAGAAGACTCGTTCAAATCAACCTAAAACAAACAAAAATTTTATTATCTACATACATAAGTTTCGATACTGTAGGACTCGTGATTAAAATTTTAGAATTTTTTTCCCGAAATGGCGATTGTTTAAAAAACCTCGTTTTTTTGACGATAAAAATCGACCTATATATTGTTTATAGCCTTTTTTCCTGTTAAATAATTTTCAGTAGATAAACAAACAATGAATCGGCGCAAAGCTGATAACCTTGCCGGTAAAAATAAATTATTATGGAAAATTTAACAAGCCTCGAGACTTGCTAAATAAGGCGAAGACCGGATCCCGGTTGTACTCCCGATGATGATGATAATGATGAATCAAACAATGAAGCTACAGTTCAATTTTCAAGTCAATCGAATGAAAGCTTTTCGAGTTCTACTGTCAGCCAATTTTGAAAACACAATTTCGAGAAAAACGCATTTAAAGTTTCAAATTGCGTCTGTTTCCAAGCAGAATTCATTCATATTTGGCCCCGAAAAATTGATTTTCAGAAGTTTTGAATATAAATCGGTACTTCGGCATTGTAGATTTTGATTCTAAGTATGTTTTTGCATGATTTAAGCCTATAAGAAAAATGGACCAAAAGAAAAATTAAGTCGGGAATAACCCCTTAATGGAATTAATTAAAGTCGGATTATGAAACTAATATTTGATCATTTCTTTCTTTTCAGAGAGACTAAATAGAGAACTATTGGAATTACTACTACATAAAAATTAAATGCAAAAATAATAATAATACACAACGGAAAAGAAAAAGAAAAAAAAGTGTACAATGTTGTGTCGTCTCTTACTTCCCTGGAACTTATTTTATTAATCACTTTCATCGTAAGATAATTCATCCAAACTATTTGTCGATATTTTATAATCTCAAGATCAAGAGTCTTATTCTGTTTTCATTTGTATTTATAAAATAATATTAAAATAAGGTTTCTGCGTATACTATGTTAAAATCTTTCTCGATTTCGGTCCGTATATACTTAATAGTTGTAGAACAATACCTTACTTCATTTAATTTATTTAACTCATTTCAATTCATAAAATGTTATCCTTACTTATCTACATAAAAAATTCTTTTTAAATTATTCTTATTATCATTATCATTATTATCATTATGTTTATTATTATTACACCTATTATTATTATTATTATTATTATAATTTTCTTGTTTTAAGGTTTACAAAAAATCCTATGAGTACATTTTTTATATTATGAGAGCTATAGTAAAGTAATGAATTGTAAATGTGAATTATTGAATCGTATATGTTAAATACAAGTAAAATAAAGTATTTGAAATAACGAATATTCCATTTCTGTTATTCTTTTTGCTGGTTTATTATTATTATTATTTTTTTATTATTATTATTACATTTCTCTCGGGAGAGGCGAACTTATAGCGCTGAGTGGTCGCCTCGAGATGTCACCAAATAACTGTTGCAGTTCTTTTTGAATAGGCGCAGGCTGTAACACTACGGGAACACTCCCGCGGGAAGGGGATTCCACAGCTTCCCCGCTCTGTAACGGAACGAGTTCTGATGCAGAGATGTTCGCGCCATCGGGAGATGTACCGCAAATTGATGTGATCCATCGGATTGACTTGTGGAGCGCATATAAACCGAATTGCGTGGAACAATACCACGAATCTCCAAAGAACAGTACCCGTTATAATATCTGTAAAACAGACAGAGGTCAGCTACGCGCCTTCGATGTGATTGCGACTAGAGTCCCGGCGTCAGCGCCGAGTCCCCGATCGGGAGGATCGCTCGTCTCTGTATGCTCTCAAGTAGGTCGAGAATATGCGTACAAAAATGAGAGTAATATTCGAGTGTGGATCTAATTTGGAATTTATACAGGAGAAGAAGTTGAGCCGGAGTAAAATATTTCTTGACTCTAAAAAGATAACTCCGTTTCCCAGAGACTGACCAGGCGATGTTCGAAACTTGTTTATGCCACAATATATTCAATTTCAAGCTTTCTCTTGATTCGAAGGCCTGACCATTCATCGTCAGCTGTGGAGCCGATGATTCACTTTTATTTGTGAATGTTGTATGCTGTGTCTTCGTTGCATTGAAGTCGACGAGATTGGCCTTTTCCCACTGCAGGGCGTTTTCCAGATCCTGATTCAGAGAGTCGATCTGGCTACATCTCAGTTGGTGCGACGTTAATGCACTAATCGACCGATGACTCGAAAAAAAAAACAAGCGCACTATTGTGGGTTATGTACGGGCACTAGGTTCACATACACACCACGAAATTCTTCCATTAAATACAAAAGGAATTGTTCACCCGCGATAAGTTAAATGTAATAAAACAGGCCGGTACTTGTTGCTTAGAGTTAATCTTTATTTGAACTTTACATGAATAACCAAGTTGTAAAACAGGAACACAACCACGTAACTACTTAATCCCAACGCAATACAATTCAATAACTTCGATGGGGTCCTTAAATTTTATTTGTACATTTTTGTTTTCCTTTTTTTGTTTGTCCACACTAATTTAAATTTAAATAGACCGTAAAGCCAACTAGACTTAACTTAAATGATCCACAGACTAACTTTACACACGACACTTATCCATTTAATTTGGTACATCGACTTCCTCGAGGTGTATTCTAACTCTTTTTATTGACTAATTAAAACGCGACTTTTACGACTGCCTTCACGTTACGTACCTCTGGCTCGGTAGCTAAAATCTGACTCCTTGTCTGGACGACATTGACCCAGCCTGAGCGCTTGAGATGAGTTTTCACTGATGTCATCGGCGGGGAAAGCAATTTTTTTTCTTTTTTTCTTCGCCCCAACCACCAATGAAAAACGGTTTGCATTCCATTGGAAGGTTCTCATGGACGTCGTCCAATTACTTTGAATGTCTTTTGCTTGGAAAGAAAGACAAACGAGACATGCGTTGGGCGAAGGAAAGGAAAAACAAACATGCAGCTGCTCAAACATGATCATCGGTGTACGGGCTGGGTGTATTGCTATCGTACGATAGAGAATAGATTTTTGATTGACGTTAAGTCAACAGAACTTTGCCCACGATAGCTAGGGACTAGAATAGATGTGAGCATGTTTGTGTTAGAGGAAGATAACGAGGGACACGATCATGGGTATGATTGTATCCAATTCCATGGCCGGTTGGTGGCCAATCCTGGGAAATTTAATGCGGCTGCTGAAAACCTAATAGACATAGAAACATTGTATGTTTACTCATTGGCCACTGCGTACAGCATCAATTCGCTTGTACGCAGATTGCCAACGTCCCATCGGTCGATGTGTCGGGTGTGTGTTTATGTTAAAACAACACTTGAAATCCCTGTAGGCAGCCAGCAATGGGCTGTGCTGTAGATTGTTGTTTGAACGATCGACCGATGGTTCAGCAGATAAGTCGGGGATGAACATGTCATGCACGTGCATGAGAAAATGCTTCTTAGCCTTGCGCAGTGACATGTTCGGGGATTCATGTTGGTTACCTGATACGGTAACCGAATTCGATTTCAGGAGCATGATGCGTTGGATGCAAGCATGCTCCGAGGTGAGAGTTTGATGCCACGGCAAGATGGGTAATCTTGCCGTGGGCTTATGTTTTCAGGTGTAAGGTGATGCTGGGTAGCTTACGCTGCTCTTTTGCAGGTAAGTAGAATAACTTGCGTGGTAAGTGTGAGACGGTTAATTTGAAGGGAATGGGTGGGTTTTTGGAAAGGCCTTAATGAACCCCCACACTATCATCTACGAAACTGAATACCCTGTTATCCGTCGATTCCAACAAATCATTTATGTCAAGCAAATACAAGGTTTGAGCCAAAATAGAACCTAGAGGCACCCCAGAATTAACAGGATGCAGATCCGAATACTCACCGTCCACAACAATCCGGATCGATCGATTTTCGAGGAAGCTCTGCGCCCAAACGCAAAGCTGCTGAGGAAAGTCCATATGAACGAAGTTTAGTCAGCAATGCTCCGTCCCAGATGCCGTCAAAAGCCTTGGAGATTTCCAATGCGACCGCTCTTGACTCACCATGCCACTCAATACTAGATGTCCATATATCGGTTATAGGGGTCAAAAGGTCTCCCGCAGAACGCCTGCCACGGAATCCGTATTGACGATCATTCAGAAGTCCGTTGCACTCCAAATACTTAATTAACTCGGCGTTGATGACCTTTTCCATTACCTTAGATAGCAACATCATCATCATCATCATCATCATCATCATCTGCAATACAACCGGATCCGGCCTTGGCCTTATTTAGCAAGTCTCTCCGTCGGTATCGGGTTGTTAAATTGTCCATAATCATTTGTTTTTCCGGGCAAGGTTATTAGCCTTGCGCCAACCTTTCTTGGGGTATCGCTGCATGCATTGGTTCACTACTTGGCGGACGCCAAAGCGGCTATCCGGGGGTGTCGCGTGGAGACTGCATGTCAACTTGGATTGAACAGGGAGAAGGATCGTCCTGGCCTTCGCCCCACCCCCCACCTTAGATAACATAGACTGTTTAAATAAGGTTGCTCCTGGGGTTGTTGAACGGAGTTGAGTGCTGATAACACCGTTAATAAGAAAAGTGTAGTTAGTGAAAGTTTGTCGGACTCCGGTGATGGCGAAAGTTTAGTAGAGGATCTAGGTGAGCGAATGAATTGGCATGAAGCGATCATCACTTCTAATGAGGTGGCCAGGGTAGACGTGAAGACCGTTATTTCGAATTGTGTGGTCTCCAGACCGTGGTAGTGGGTCACAGAACAGAAGAGACCGTTGTCGTAGGTCAGGGAGTTAAGAAGAGACCGCTGCCGTAGGTCAAGGAGTTAAGAGGAGACTGTTGTCGTAGGTCAAGGAGTTAAGAAGTGACCGTTGTCGTCGATCTAGGGGTTAAGAAGAGACCGTTGTCGTAGGTCAAGGAGTTAAGAACAGATGCAGGCAAGAGTGTGATGTGGCCAGCTCAGTGACTGGAATGTGGCGCTGGTAGTCAGAATAGACCATCTTTACAGCGAACTGGAGAGTTTGGTGAGGTTGTTGCCACTTGGGATCATGAGTGCGGTCAGTCGACTGCAAATTAGCCATGTGCGGAGGTAAGGGGAGTGCCAAAACAACTGCCTAGAACTGAATATCGCCAAATGTCACACAATCACCTTCTCTCCGAATCGCACCCCCACCCTGCCTCGTTCCTATCTCTTGCTAGACCAACCGATAACGTCGGTTGAATCGATTCGCGACCTGGGCGTCCTATGCGACAAGGAACTTACCAGAACCACACATATCGATGACATAATCCTCAAGGCCAACTCCGCCCTTGGCTTTGTAAAACGTTGGTCGAAGGAATTTCTAAACCCCTATGTCACCCGATTACTCTACACAACTTTTGTCCGGCCACTACTCGAATACGCTAGTCAGGTCTGGTCCCCATATCAACTGTCTCACATTCGTAGGATCGAGGTCGTTCAACGTCGTTTCTTGCGCTTTGCCCCCCGTGGACTAAACTGGGAAAACCCACTCATCCTTCCACCATACATAAGCCGGCTCCTTCTAATCAATCTTGACACACTTGAGGAGCGCAGAATCCATGCCGACATCATCTTTGTTATTCGCCTTCTGTCTAGCTCAATCAATTGCCCAAGCTTGCTCTCCACTTTATCACTGCATACAAACCCCCGTAATGTGCGGAAACCTCGTCTGTTTTACGTGCCCGCTCATCACAGTTCCTACGGCGCTACCGAGCCCATCTCGCGTATGCTACGACATGCCAACTCTTTTCCCACCTCCTTCGATTTCAACCTCTCCACTACTGCCCTCAAACGACGTCTCAGAAGTAACCCGTCCTATCCCCGTCTCACACATGCCGTATTTGCCTCCTCCACATACACTTGCTCTTTCCTAGCGTCCTACTCCCCCCCCCCCCCCCCCCCCCCCCCCCCTATGGACCAGTCATTTTCGCCTCCTGGTTTTTCTTTTTTATAGCCATCGCAGTCCCCTGATCTTAACCCAATAGAACACCTCTAGTGCATACGTGGGGAGGAAGTATTGTGCCAAACACGGACACTCGGTTCACTTCCACCCCATCCTCTGTCACTATAAGTTCCAAAAACTGTTCCGCCGAAAATTGCCCTCCAAAAGACATCGGTTCACCAGGAAAACAAACAGATAAATCTCCACAACACAAGTCATTCAACAGGAGGAAGGAAGTAAAACACAGTTTGGTCTATTGTAGTGGTTAATCTCTAATTTATTTAATGGGTATTGTTTGTCCTTTTCAACAATTTTCACTATTGTATTTAATTACTTTTAATTGTTTATTTTTGTTATTTACTTAATTAAGCGACAAGAAAACTCGACTTGGTTACAACTGTTTCTCACGCGACTTTGGATGACAAAATTTACACTTAGCGACAAGGAAACTCGACTCACGATTGAAATTTCGCGTGTCCGCAGCGCTATGGACAGCGGGAGTGAAGCGACCGGTTTGGTCGGTGGATGGTAAAGGACTCAACGATATTCATTTGTTGTCAAAAGAAATTTGGCCAGTGAAATTGGGTCTCTTACTTTTAAGAGTGGATTTTCTATCCCAAGAGAAACGTGAAGTCTCTCTTTGGGAGTAGCGAACCAGATTTCCTAGCGAAGATCTATGATGGTAGACATGTATGTGTGAACATTGGTTCGTTCATGGAACGAAACCATGACAACGAATCTGAAACAAAGAAAGGGCATAATGTGCATCCATGAGATGTGAGTTCAAGCCGAATCTCATTGGATGCTAATTGGGTTTGTGTTTGCTTATGGGAGAATGTCAATGGTAAACGGATCCAGGAATATGTAGGACAAAGGCAATTTATGATCTGAGATTTCAACTGAGTAAACAAGTTGCAACTCATTAGATGGTAGATGCATTTGGAATACTTGAATGGTTTGAATTGTTTGCCGTAACGTCAGAATGCCTGCTGAAGGACAGCGTTCTTTTGTTTGTACATGGTACATGCTAGGGAATTAGTTTCAGCGTCTATTGCGCTAATTATATGCAGCTGCGTTGGACTGTTTATCGCTGGGTAAAAGGGTCGCCAGCCAATGTGTATGTAGGTAAATTGATTGTACATATGTTGAGGCTGGGATTAGCCAACTCAAGGGTAAGATTCCCTGATTATGCAGTTGTATTATATATCAACCGATGAATTTTCTTTCAGGGAATTTATGATAAGCTTGAAGAGAATTCTTATAGGGGATTTTAAATGCGATGTTATGCATGCAGGTAAGAATTCTCTTCTAGGGGATTTTAGCTGAATGAACTTGATCAATTTGATGGGTGAAGCATTTAAGGTGCTAATGCAATTGCATTAGCGAAAGCTTATGCAGACTGGGTTGTAGGGATGGGGGTTCCTTAGGTAAGTAGTCAGTGGGGTTTGGCGGAACCGCCACACATTCTTAAACGAAAGATCGCAGACTGCAAAGCCAAAAATAAGGAAGAACTTTGGTCCAAAATAAAAGATGAATGGTACTCCATACCACCCGCGATTTGTACCAAACTAGTCAATTTCATGCGACGAAGATGCGAAGTAGTCATTAAAAACAAAGGTGCAACAACTAAGTATTAAAAGGATATGAAACACTTTAATGTAAATTAATTCTTCACAAAACACAAACACACAAACAAAAAACGAAAATAAAGACATATAATATATATATATATATATATATATATATATATATATATATATATGTGTAAAATTGTCCCTGCTCTGCCGCCAAAATGTTATAGAATATATGTTTAATACAACACTTACTGTCTTCCGGCTTGGTTAAGCCCGTGGGTAGGTGCTTCGTGTTACGGTCCTTGGTCAGTCTCCCCAAATTAAAAGTCGATGATTCTTCTTCAGGTCAAAGCGTTTATTTTATCCAGTTTTACTACATATAATTTTCTGCTTGAATCTTCTGCATACATTTAGAGTGTGTGCTTCCAATTGATTAATTCCTACCACAGAACTTCCTATTTATTCCCAAAATCAAAGTCGACATTCACGTTCCTTCCCACGATTCATTACTCACCTCGAAGGCCATGCCAACGACGATAGGAACTACAACGTTGCAATTTTGTCGCCATTCACGCTGGGGTGGCAATCTTACGCCTACTCTGTCTGCAAGTCCACCCCAAGGCCATGGGAAAATTTTGATTCAAGGTGATGCGAATCTGATTTGCCCATAGCAAATAGCATGCATGTGCATGGGCATGAGTGGAATTTCCTTGAAGGTGATGGGGTGTCAAGTGATCATCAATGTGATGAGAATTTTTGTTTGCTTATAGCAAATAGCCTGCAATATTAGAGCATATGTATGGGCATGGGTATGGATGGAACGTGGGAATTGCAGAATTGCAAGTTTAGTGATGGGAATGGACAATTTATCATAGGAATTTGCGTTTAGCAACAGGTAGGCATGAGATAAAGTTTCACAGCTACACTGAAAGGATTCCGTCGGTTGCAGCAGGAAATTATATTTGATGCTACACCGAAAGAATTCTTTTGGTTTAAGGTTATTAAAACTTTAATGTATGACCGTTAATGTCATATATGCATGCAACATAATTCTTTTGTGGAATTATGATTTAGTTTTGTTTAATTTGTGACAGTTAATGTCACATATGCATCCAACACTCAAAAGAAATTATTTAAGTAAATAGTATAGTGTTTTTACGAAAACAAAAATCGACTTTTTTGTAAATGCTAAAAGGGAAAGTCCTCTGAAAAAACATGAAAAATCTACACTAGTAAAAAAAGTTATTCAGAATTTCGAATATAGATTTTATTGTTCACTTTAAATACTACAACAATAATATAATTGTAACAAATATATAATCGCTAGAAATATATTCTACAATACAATCAAAGCCGTCAAATAACTTCCGACTACTACTGTGTTCATTGTACATATACTTATTACATTTCAAGGCGATAGACTCTCTTATTTAATTTCTTAATGTTAAATATACGTCACTATAATAAATACCATTTCATTTTATTGTTTTTAAAGTATATATAAATTTAACTGCACTGAAATTTGTGTTGTATTTCAATTTAAAACATTAAAACAGACCAAACGTGTGAGATGAATAAATTGGTTTATCGGTTGAAACGTTTATATGCCTACTACATGCAGTGCTAATTAAATTGCAAATCGTCTAAATCGATCTTTTATTCTCAGATTTTATTGTTGAAATTCTGGGAATTATACAAAGCGAGAAACGGAAGATTTTGTTTATTATTTGTTCTTAGAGGAGAGGAACTTAAATAACAACAATAAAACAACGATGGTACAGGATTTACCAAAGCAGACAAAACATAATAAACTATTTCCATCGTTAGGGTTTACATTTCAAATAAAATTTTATCAGTTATGTTACTAGTGTTTAAACTAGCCTTCAAAATGTTTCCAAACTTTACACACGGAATATTTACACATAATGCAGCACCGATAGGAAGTATGTACGTAGCAGTGAATATGGGGAAGCAAAAATGAAAAATGGGTGTCCAAATTATATGTAAAAATGATGAATACCATTATTCCATTACAGTAACATATGTTCTTTGGATTATTCCTTCAGATATATTATAAGGAAGGAAAAGTTCTATCTGTGACGCATTATTAACTGAACAAACATTCCATAACTTTATCAAAAGCCATGTAAAATGAAGCTATAAATAAGTACATACGCGACATCACACAAGAGAGCAATTTACATTTATTGATTATTTAGGGAGGGAATTGGGCCAGTGAGTCTCAGTAAGACTTTTACTACTGTTTATTATTTATTGTGTGTTGGAACTGGAAAGTTTATTACTACACTAACTCGGTTACGCCTCCATTCCCTGTCCTGTGACCTTTCCCTTAACGCTTCGCCTCCTGATCTGATTTCCCGAAGATCACCGCTTAGAATGTCCTTCCAACCTTGACGCGACCTTCCCAGATATCTCTTTTCCGTTGGTGTTACGTCAAGAATTCTACGGACGGTATTGTTGCCCATTCTCGTTACGTGCCCGGCCCATCTTAATATTCACAACCTGACATTAAGGTCAATTATATTGCCAAATGTTCGTTAAATCTTAATGACTAGCGTTTGTTCAGTTTATTGCTCCAGCCCAAATAAGTTTCCTAAATAATAAGATCATCTTATTTGCAACGAGCACTATTACTATTTTTGTATTACTATTTATTGCCATGTACGAACCCGAGAGTTCATGACCTCACTGACTCACGTACGTCTTCTTTTTGCCGAGTCAGTGTTTTCTTGATAAATTCTTCTCTTATGGTAGTGTCTGCTCATCACACCAACGCGTACCGTTTTCATTCACTTTTGTTTGTTCCCATGAGTCTTGTGGTTTCAAATAGTCCACCATATCAGAATCCCATTTTGATATGGTAAGGTATTATAACCTAATCTCACCCCAAATTCGTGGCGTTTGCCGGATGCTGCTTGCGCGTATATACAAACACACACAGCCCGTGTGTACGCAATCTTATTACCTTCGTTTATCTAAGAACGATGTCAGACAATAACGCAACGATATATTGTGTGAATTTATTTGTGCTCTTATCGTTTGGATTTCGTATATTATCGAAGTGGAAGCAATATTCAATTCCCGTCCCATATCACCCATGTCTTCCAATCCCAATAATTTTAAAACTTTGATTCCTGTCCATTTCCTAGTGGGTAGCCCTTTAACTTCTTTCCCCCAAGTCGGCTTCACAGGTACGCCAGTTAATCGCTTATCCGCCTGGCATCCCGCTCAGCAATTGAAACGGCATTTTTGAAAGGGTAGGCGCAAGGAATACATACAGCAGCTGATTCGATTCTGTCGCTCCCGACGCCCAGAGGTTTGGTTTAAAGAAGGAGCACTGATGCTCGTTTTTGAAATTGGTCCTGCTTACTTGGCCAAACGGAAACCTTATAATCTACAGAAGAACATCCTTTTTATAACGGTTGTCAATTGATATTTTCAACTGTCTTAACGTATATATTATTAAAGGAAAGTACGATACCTTCCCGCTTAATGGCGAAAATATATAAAATTAAACGGAGCAGACAGAAAAAGGTGCAACTGTATTCTGGATCGGGTTGTTATTCATCATCATCATCATCGGCACTACAACCGGGAACCGGCCTTGGCCTTATTTAGCAAGTCCTGGGGCTTGTTAAATTTTCCATAATGATTTGTTTTTTCCGGGCAAAGTCATTAGTCTTGCGCTAGAGGCTCCCCGACGGGGAATCGAACCCCGGTCTCCCGCGTGACAGGCGGGTATGCTAACCACTATACTATCGAGGAGCCCCTGGTTATTATTTCCTCTCCAAAATTATCGGCCTTACAGATACAATATTCGTCGATCTGCAAAAGAAAGAGAACCACATATCATTATTGCACGTATATCATCGTACAACTACAGCATTCTTCTCATGTGGCCTCAAATATGCTCCAGATGAACAAGGAGTCACCATGCCCATCTTAAGCTCGTTCGTCCACATCATCATGTACTTCTACATGGCTCCGTCAATGGGAGCCAAATATCAAAGGATTGCAGTAGCTGCGAAAGATTGCAAAATGCCAATCTCCACAACGAGTTGAACCTGACGCATCAAGCCGGGCGGCATGTCACAGCATGCTTAAATTAGTTTTCTTAAATAATTTAATTTATATTTTAATTCCTTAATTGTTATAATTGTTAGATAATCATTGTTAATAGTCTTTGTAAGTACCTGCATGTTTGGCAGCACTTTTTTGGTTTTTGACACAATCTTGGTTTCTGTTATTGCAAATATGCAAATTAGTTTTAGTTTTTGTTCGTTGTCAATTAGTTTCCAGTTTTGAATATGGTTTTTGAGTTTACAACAATCCAGTTATATCGTTATTGTATCGTTTCGTGTCGTTTTCTTGTCGGGTTGAGTAAATATATTCAATGAAAGTACTTTTGTGAATAAACATTTCGTGAATTGCGAATTATTTCCAATCTCTCGTTTTTCATTCAAAACCCTTTGTCGTCGCTCGTGCCTGGTAAATGCACCGGGGGTTAACAAGATAATTGACGTTATTTCAGTGGTAAATTAACACAATGGTCAATTTTCATGAATGTATAAACAATGATAATAGATAATTAATATCGATCAGCAGATTGTTGTGCTGTTCCTTCAGCACAGACCGGTATCGCTATTGCCATCCATTTCAAATCTGTTCGAGGAATTACTCCTCAAGCCAGTCAAGCCACCCTTCATTACTCTAGACCAGTGATTCTCAATCACTGGGCCGCCAAATTCTTAAAATGTGCCTTCAAATTTTCGAAATGTATATAGCAAAAACTCTGGCGCAAGGTTAATAACTTTGGATGGAAAAACAAATTATTCTGGAAAATTTTACAACCTCATACTTGTTAAATAAGGCCAAGACCGGATCCCGGTTGTAGTGCCGATGATGATGATATATATATATATATATATATATATATATATATATATATATATATATATATATATATATAATGTTTTTTTTAATTTTTTTTTATTACGAGTAAAGTTTAAATTAAAGAATATATTAAAATATTAAGTAATATAATTTAAAAAGAAAATGTATAAATAGGTATTTAAATCCATAAAAAATCTCTTTCTTTGTGTGGTGTTAAATTTTGAAATCGTTAAAAGTGTGCTGTGACAAAAAAAAAGGTTGAAATCACTGCTATAGACATTCAATTTGGTTTTCGGAATAAACACTCAACTATTGATCAGGTTTATCGCGTGACGACAATAAGAGAAAAGGCTTTCGAGGAAAAGAAATACTGCTCAGCGGTCTTTCCTCACGTCTCCCAAGCATTTGACAGAGTATGGCAAGAGGGTGTTGTATATAAAATGAGTAAACTGCTTCCACAAACTATTGTTAACTACTCGATTCATAATTGTCTAATAGAACATTCAAAATAACACACGAAGGAATGCACTCTGGTATCTATCCAATAGAAGCAGGCGTATCACAAAGAAGTGTCTTGGGACCTTTCGTCTACTTACTATACACAGCGGACATCCCAACAACCACAAACACATTCATAGGCACCTTTGCTGATGACACAGTTATAGTATCAGTTGAAGATAATCAAGAAAAACCCATAGAATAATTGTAACAGGCCCTAAACGAAATTAGCCGATGGACCACTGATTGGAACATTAAACTCAACGAGATGAAATCCATTCACGTAACATTTACATTATGGTGATTAGACAGCAATATTACTACATATCTCAAGGGAATTCAAGTTCCAAAAGCAGATTCAGCGGAATATATCGGTATACACTTGGATAGCAGATTAACCTGAAGACATTATGTGAAACAAAAAGCTGAAATATACACAGATGTATTGGTTGATCGGACATCACTCTCAACTTAGTTTCTTTTTCAGAAGATTGACATCAATTTATCATCGAGTCCATCTTGATATACGGAATACAATTATGGGACAAAGCAATACAATAGAGAAATAATTCAACGAAGTAAGAACAAATTCCTTCGTATTATCACCAATGCATACCACTGGAAAGACATGATGACCTAGAGATCAAATATATTAATGAAGTTATCCAATGCTGTCACGCACGAATAGTGCCCACATAATCATACCAACGTAGAAGTTATTCGGGTCTTGGATATCACCCACGAATTGAAAAGGCTAAAACGGACGAAACCTTATGAATTCACATATTAAAATCTACTTTGGGGGCTGAACATTGGTTTTATTTAACAAAACAAAATTAAGTTCACTTCAAATATAGTCCCCTGTTTGGTAGAAACCTTGACGTGGTGCGGGAGCTTAAATTACAATGGATCACTCAGGCTATGCTGACGGAAACATACGTCTCCAGTAGTGCCACCCATGCCAGACAGGCTAGCGAGGGGTAACACACAAAGATCTGCCATTCCTAATCCAGGGTGTTACTCGTCATCGGGTCGAATCAGACCAGTGAGCAGACCTTACAACACACGGCTCTGATATGGGGGATTATTTGAAACCCCAAAGACTCGTGGGAACAAAAATGAATAATCAATATAGTCTGTGGGGGTTCCTTAAAGCAGCGCAGGCGACCACCCATAATTTCACCCACAAGTCCAACCACAACTCTTACCCCGGCTCCTTTCGCCAACCTGCAAACATTCCCCATCACAGAATGTGCCATATCATGCAGATAATGCATCACAAAATTCATGTTTTCATGCAGATAATGCATCTCCAGAATTCATTTTTTCATGGAGATAATGCATCATTATAATTTCCCTGAAAAGAGCTCCTAACATGTGTTGGGTCCTGAGGTGGTGGTGTCGTTGACGTGCTTCCCTAGGATAAGTTGTTATGTCCTGAATCGGCGGCGTGGTTAACGTGCTTCCCTAGGATAAGTTGTTAGGTCCTGAGGCGGCGGCGTCGTTAACGTGCTTTCCTAGGATAAGTTGTTAGGTCATGAATCGGCTTCGTCGTTAACGTGCTTTGCCTCTTTATAGGAAGTCCCCTGGTATTCAGCTGCCGGATGTTCCGATGTACTTGGTGCGTCGAATGAATGCGTATCGTTTGACGTCACTCGAAAAACTATTTAACTCCCGAAGCCAAGCTAACCTGAGGAACCGTAACCAGACATTTGGGACAACGCAATTTGAAACAATTTGAAAAGCCGGATCAAGGGTCAAACATCCCCAAAGACGAAAAGGCAACCTTTTTGCTAACTAATGTTTATTTTATTTTTTGTAACTTAGTCGTATTGCGCGCGGCCAGGGGTTCGGCATCTGGAGATCTACTAATCACGAAATTGAAATTCACTCCCCTTTTATAGATGTTTTAGTTGAGAATTGTCAACTATTTTATGGTCAAAATTCCCAGAAACACACATAAGAGTTTGCGTTTCAATTTGAGTTGTGTTCTGGAAATTTGTTAGAGGCTTTAGTTGGATGGGTTCTAGGAAGGGAAATCATGAAATGCGTTTTGAATTTATCATTTCCTGATGTCAAGGTTTTTAGGAATTGAGTCAATGTATGATGAATTAACTTTTGGTTAAATTCGTTGTACATGTGACTCAATATGGGATTTGAAATGAAGCAATGGAAAATTTGGGATTTGGGTTTATTATGTGGAATTGAATCAATGAATGATAAATTAGCTTTGGGTTAATTTATTGCTCATACGATTCAATATGCAATTAGGAATTTTAGGATTTGATAGTATTGGGGATTTGGATGGGGGTAGCGATTTAGGATCGCTACACATGCAACACACATTGGGAAACTCGCCGGCGCGCCTGTCAGCCAGAATTCCCTGCCACACACATGCGCAGCATATTTTTCTGGCTTATCCCCATTCACGGCGGCCTTTTGCCCAGTCGACAAAATCAGCCCACGCATCGCGCCCCTAGCCGCCAAAGAATCAAATTCTTCTGCATCGTAAACACGCACACAGGGAATTCGACCCTTTCCACGGTCATGGATGACGTGCACATCCATCGTTATGCAAGTATCTCATTTCCTAGTAGCACAGGTTTCTCTAATGGCGAGCAGCCTGTTTTACGCAACTGCATGCGCGCTACCCACTATACTCTTTTGCTCATTCCCTTTTTCTCGCAAAGATCGGCAGAGAGATCCTCTCTCATTGGTCACCACGAAGAGAAACTGCACGTTTCTCTCAATGAATGAAAACCACCCATAGGGGATGACCGACTCTGCACGAGTCATTTACAGGGAGTCGCTTTTCATCCACCGGCAAGTACACATCGCCAGGGGTCATATTCAACCACGGCGGGGATCGGTCGCCCTCATGGTAGGGTCAAGTTATTCCTCCAATCGATCGTGTGTAAATATATCTCTTCAATAATTTCCCTCACTGAGTCGTGTGCAATATAGTTGTGCTGTTAAAACAATTTTGTGTTTAGGTTGAGAACGATCTTGTGTTTAAGTCGAGAACGATCTTGTGTTTAAATTATAACCATTTAGTGTTTAAGTTGAAATCCGTTATAATGTTGAGTTTAAGTCAAAAACAAGCCAGGTTGTTTCATTTAACCTTGGTGAGCGGCTCGAGGAGGAACAAGAGTGGGAATATTGGTGAATCCGTTCCCGTGCTGGCACACAACCAATACCATTAATACCACAATCCCCACAAGTCGACACTACCATAAGGGAACAAATGATCAAGAAGACACCCACTCGGCAAAAATAACACGTAGGTGTTACGGCCACATTCACCCAGCCCAATAAAAAACTTACCTCTTTGGAGCCAACCTCCACCACTAACGGCGATACACGCCAAGAACATCCACTTAAAGGATGTGACATTAAAGAAAGCTAAAACAGACATCAGGAATTGAACTGCACGTTCACCTGAAACAAAAACAAAGCATTATCCCATTCACCCAAAGGTCCCGCATAAATTGATAGCAAGCCAATCAAGCTAAAAAACATGCGATTTGCGCTAATCAATTAAATGCCAAGTAAATTGAGCTGAACGCTAAATTTACTCACATAAAAGCCGAAATATAATCGTTGAACCAATGGTTCAACAAAAAACCCGAAAAGGCGAATGTGCAGACCAGATGGCATCGTTCAAACCTAAACCGAAGGGAACTATAGAGATACGCACAAACATTTTTATGACCCTTTCAGGAAAATGGTTATCTAAAACCATTAAAACAACCAGCGCCAGTTTCCGTTTTAACAAAACTAAGTTAAAACAAACAACAGGCAATAACACATAATGAACGTTCGCCTGGGCGCTATTGATCTTTTCTTTCAATCGATTTCCCACGGAAAAATCTTTGCCCATTCGGTTAAAGATAACAACAGGCGCAATAGACACACTATTGATTTTTCTTTGTGTTTAATACCGAAAAAAGGTTCAGGCGGGAAAAAGGAAGTATCCTTTGATCTGGCGAAAGGAACCAGATTTCGAAAAAAGAAATGAAAAAGGAGAAAAAACTAGACACGGTGGTTTTTCGAGTTTTTGGCGGAGACGGCCATTCGGAGAGTTGGTTGTAAGACTTCGTCCGGAACGGACATAGAAAGAGTTCGTGTACGCCGAGGTGTCGGTTTAAATTAGTAAATTGTTTTCAATTTGGTTATTATTATTATTATTCTTTTTAAAAGATTTAAATTAGTAAATTGTTTTCAATTTGGTTATTATTATTATTATTCTTTTTAAAATAATCACATGCATCTCCCTGGAGGAGTATAAGAAATAGTTTAGTTGAAATCATCATCGATATAATGCATTAACGTGTCCGGGTATCAGTGTGTCTGTGTAATATATTTAATAATAATAAAACAACAAAGAAATATAAATATATGCTAACGCATATAGAAGTAATCTTTCGGTAGTTATTGATTATGTTATCTGTTAGATTTCTTTAATACAACAAATCATCTGACGAGATCTGTCGTGAATACGAAAGGAATACATTAAATAAGTGTTACACATTCGGTGCAATACGTAATTTCAAATAAACATATAATTAAGAAAGGAGTTGTTTTACTTAAAGTGTATGTGGTTGTTGAAAGGAGTGACGAAAGAATTATCAACATAGGGAAAAACGAAAAAAGCATGATATATTCGTATGCACGTGGAATGGTTGAAAGTTATATAAGCCAGGCGCGAAACAATATAGGATGGACATCGTTGCGCTTCAGGAAATCCGACTCCCACATCAAGTAATCGAAATCAACGGGTTTACACTGACGTGTGGAGTTACCGATACACACAACCTCGGATCCGGCTTCATCATAAGCATTAAGAATATACCCTTTTTAAAAGTTGTGAGATTTATTAATGACCGAATTTCGGCGCTAAAAATACAGGTACAAATATGTAATTATAAACGTACACGCTCCAACAGAATCTACCGACTGTTATATAATTAAAGCTCATTTAAGTATCCCTCCCCCATTGAAGAATTAACATCTTGTGCAATGTAACATCTTGTGCAATGTTATATAATTAATATCGGTCTTGGCTGCTCCATATCCTTAAGCGATATCAAAACATCATATTAAATCCCAATAGTATATTCCCACTATGCAATAGAAAAATATGTAAATTAAATTATCATCCCTTTTTACAAATTCCAATCCCAGTGTATAACATTTGTTTCGACCCTTAGAGTCACGAATGTTGTATACTGAACACAGACAATAGTTTCTCCAAAATCTCTCTTGATGTATGTACTTCCGGTAAAAAGGAAGTGAAACGAGAGAGAAAAGAAAAGAGAAAAGAAAAATAAGGATACGGATGGCAAGACACGATGGCTTGTCCTCTTGTGCTTTGAATCGCGAACGCGAGTGGTTGTGTGATGCGAGCTCAAATAAGATCGTGGTTTTTATATAGATTGGCATTAAAAGTAAAAAGAAAAATTAATTAAAATAGATTGTGGTTTGGTTGTATATATATTGAAAATAAAAGAAAAAAGAAAAAAAAATAATTAAAATAAGATTGGAACTAATTTGCATAAGATTTGAGTGCGTGTAAATAAAGATTGTCCTTAGGGAATACATTGTGTTAATGTTTGAATATTTCGAGTGCATGTGAACTTTTCCTGCAATAACACACAGAAAAGAAAAGGACCGCTTCTCCTGCAAGAACACACAAGGGGTAAGTTCTGTGTTGAAAAGATTAATTGTTCAAATTATATAGAACACGACTAAGAAACGAAGGACACGTTCTCCGAGTCTCTAGAGGAAGTATTTCCCCGACGATGATATCTCCGAATAATTCGAAATCGATCATCGCCCTTGTTTCTCGTTGGGATCACGGGGAATAAAAGAACCAACGGAGGAATAAAAACAACGTTAGTGACAGTTGCGGTGTGATTCGAATTGGTCTGTGGAGGCAAAAAAGTCGAAATAGTCTGTGCAAGACTTAAACTAAAGTTTACAGAAAAACAGAACGGACAAGGCGGGTTTAGTGTGAATTGATGAAATATATACATGTATAATATAGATCACAAAAGAAAAAAAAAAGAGAAAGAAGGAGAAAACACACAACATTTATTTATATATATCCACGGAAATGTCCAATTGTCAGTGCAAGAATATCCAGTAAAAAGCAACCTTTTCGAGTATTCACTTCTTACAATGATAATTGCACATTTCCGTGGATATATATAAATAAATGTTGTGTGTTTTCTCCTTCTTTCTTTTTTTTCTTTTGTGTTCTATGCTATATATGTATATATTTCATAAATTCACACTAAACCCGGCTTGTCCGTTCTGTTTTTCTGTAAACTTTAGTTTATCTCTTGCACAGACTATTTCGACTTTTTTGCCTCCACAAACTAACTCGACTCACACCGCAACTGTC
Organism: Microdon myrmicae; assembly: GCA_963931805.1. Classification (NCBI taxonomy): domain Eukaryota; kingdom Metazoa; phylum Arthropoda; class Insecta; order Diptera; family Syrphidae; genus Microdon; species Microdon myrmicae. The sequence goes on along the minus strand of OZ007498.1, from coordinate 162,943,465 downwards.
ACTGCCGTTGCTTTTATTCCTCCGTTTGTTCTTTGTTCTTTTATTTACCGTGATCCCAACGAGACAACAACGGCGATGATCGATTTCGAATTATTCAGAGAAATCATCACCGAGGAAAGAACTGGGTTTGCATTGCACCAGTCCTATGTTTTTGTTTTATGTTTTCAATGTTAAATGTAAGTTAATGTTTTGTGTAAATGAAAATGTACATTGTGTTTTGTATTTAAGTTTAATTTGTAAAATGTGATAATTGTTTGTAACATATGTATTTAATTAATATTTAGTAAGGTAACTGCTTAATTGTGAAATGTAAATGAATGTTTCAATATAAGAATGTAAATTGTTTGATATAAACATGTTTTATATGTTATATATTTTTGTATATGTTTACCGTTTTCATCGCTGAAACAAAGGCGGTGGGGGATTTACTACGTAAGAATGGGATCTCATCATTCGATGTTAAAATCCTCCTCGGGATCCTCAATGCGAAAATTGGAAAGGAAGATATCTTCCAACCAGCTATAGCTAAAGAAAGCCTACACGACGTTTCAAATGATAATGGAATTGGAATTATTACGTTCGCAGCGTCAAAAGATCTGGCAGTGAAAAGCATGATGTTCAAACACAAGCAAATTCATAAAGCCACAGTGATATTGCGGGGATTCCTTAAAACTACGCAGACAACCACTCACAGTTCTAACCACAAGAACCACACACAACGCCAACCCGAACTCCTTTTGTTAATCTACACCGTCTGCATACATTACCTTTCCCAAGAGCGTCAAATCATGCAGATAATGCATCACAGAATTCATCAATTCATGCAGATAATGCATGTCCAGAGTTCATTATTTCATGCAGATAATGGATCATTATAATTTCCCTGAAAAGAACTCCTTACATGCAACATACATAGGGAAACTTATAGGCGCCCCTGTCAGCCAGGGGTTCCTGTCACACACGTGCCCAGCACATTTTCCCGGCTTATCCTCATTCACGGCGGCTTTTTGTTCAACCGACAAAAGCAGTCCACGCATCACGCGTCTAGCCGCCGAGAATCAAATTCTCCTGCGTGTAAGCACGCGCACGACCCTTCCCACGGCCATGGATGCCGTGCACAACCATCGTTGTGCAAGTATCTCATTTCCTAGGCGCACAGGTTTCACTAACGGCGGCAGCCTGTTTTACGCAGCTGCATGCCCGCCAACAACGATACCCGTTTGCTCGTTCTATTTTTCTCGTTTTCGTTTGCCCGTGACCTGGCAACGCAAGCTAGCGAAGCAATCCCACCAAGATCGGCGGAGAGGTACTCTCTGATTGGTCACCACGGAGAGAAACTGCACGTTTCCCTCGAGAATGGAAACCACCATTGGCGGACGACCAACTCTGCACGAGTCTTTTGCATCGAGTCGCAATTCGACTACTGGTGTGTGCGCACGGGGTCGAAATTCAAACACCATGGGGTTTGGTCATTGTTGTGTGGAAAAATTTTATATTTTATTAATCCAAGAAAAAAACGAACAGACAGTTTTAATTCAATTGTTGTGCGGATAAATTTTATATTTTATTAATCAAAGAAAAGAACGAACAGACAATTTTAATTCAATTGTTGGTGGATACGTTTTATATTTTATTAGTCACGAGTGATCCTTTGAGTTTTCTAACGAGTTCAATCAAATACGGCATTAAAAGTTGATTTAAAAAAGAAAAGAAAAAATAAAGAAACTATAATTACAAAGCCACTTCCTAGTGTTTTTCCATATGAACGGTCGGCGACGAAACTCAGTTTCTTTACCACAGCGAACGCGTGGGGGTGTATCCGCGAACCCGTTCCCGTGCCGGTACCGTCCCAATACACACGCCCCCTGCAATAACACCCGGTGGCGTAACGCGTAACCAAATAGACCACTCCCTCATAGACAAAAGACACCACTCGAACATTCTTGACGTAAGATCATATAGTGGAGCAGATTGCGACTCCGAACATCTTCTAGCGATCGACAAAATTAGGAGTCGGCTCGCAGCAGGCCCACCTGGGCAGACATTGATAAACTAAAAGACCTACGCAAAAGGGCTAGATATCAAAACGAACTGAGGAATAGCTTTACCATCCGAGAGAATGAGACCAGTGAGGAAGAGGAAATCAATGATGTGGGCACTAAATGGGCATAGATCGGAGACGCAATCAAACAAACAGCCCAAAAAGTATTCCATAGAAACCGGTCAAAGAGTAGCCAAAAGTTCACAGTAAGGCAATTGTTGGACGAGAAGTGGGAATAGCGAGAAACAGTTCACCAACTGTTCGTCGACTTCAAAAAAGCCTACGACTCAGTCGCACCAAATTTTCACAGTAAGGCAATTGTTGGACGAGAAGTGGGAACACGGAGAACCAGTTCACCAACTGTTCGTCGACTTCAAAAAAGCCTACGACTCAGTCGCACCAAATTTTCACAGTAAGGCAATTGTTAGCAAAGAAGTGGGAATACGGAAAAACGGTTCACCAACTTTTCGCTGACTTCAAAAAAGCCTACGACTCAGGCGCAAGCCAACAACTTTATCATACTGTAGTTGAGTTGGGAGTCTCGAAAAAATATGCCGTCGTCATTCAAATCTGCATGAACGAAAATCAAAGTCGAATTAGAATAGAAAACCACTTCTCAGAACCATTCGAAATCCGCGACGGACTAAAAGAGGGGGATGGCCTCTCACCATGTCTTTTTAACCTTGTGCTCGAGTATGTCATCAGAAAGGTACAAGACGACAACACGACCGGATCATCCCTGAACGGGGTCACACAAATCCTCGCATATGTGAATGACATCGTCGTTGTGGGCGATAATCTAGAAACTGTAAGTAAAAACAGTGAACCCATCATCTAAGCCGCAGAAGAGGTGGGTCTAGAAATAAATGAAGACAAAACAAAATATTTGATTACGGCGCCAGCAGGTGGACGCCAAGGAACACACATAAACGTCAGGGACAAGACATTTAAAAAAAGTAAAAAGTTTAAAATCTGGGAACAATACTGACGGCCAGTAACGAAATGTCGAAGAAAATTAACAAAAGACTGTATTCAGGCAACGCTAGTTGTCACACAGTCAGTAAACTGCTCAAATCCAAACTGCCATCACGTAGTATACAGCTCAGCGCTTATAGAATCATAATCATACCGATCGTTCTAGACGGATGCGAAACATGGGCTCTAACAAAGCGAGAAGAAAACAAATTCCGCGTATTTGGTGGTAAATATGATGAAGAGGCAGGGAAATGGAGGAAACTCTACAACCGCAAATTGGAAGACCTATACCGCAAATCTACAATAGTGAGACTTATCACGTCACGGAGACTAAGATGGGCCGGACATGTGGCTAGAATGGGCAACAATAGGACAGTGCGTAGAATTCTTGACGGTAGACCTGTGGGGGTTCTCTACGCCACATGGAGAACCAACCCACAATGCCAACCAACCTTGACCGCTAACAGCGCGTCACCTTACCTTAACCCGTAACCCAACTCCCCATGCCAAATCCGCATTAGCATACATCCCAAACCCTGCAATAAAACCTCCAACAGAATATAATTTAATCATCCCCGCATTCATTTTCCCAAAATTGCTTCGGTTAATCCTTTACTGAATTCACATTCCTACTTTGCGACCAAGCTTTTACAATTTACCCGAAATTCATATGCCGTAACCAAATGCATATTCAAATCCACAACGGAACATCAACCATCGCCACCAACTATACTAAGCCGCGCACATTTCCCCGAAATTACTTCGGTTAATATTTTACCTAAATGATATTCCTCGCTTGCACCCAAGCAATTCCAATTTCCCCCGAAAATGCATACCCATACTTGCTCGCGTTCCCAAAGCCAATTTCCCGGTACACCCAACCAACGAATTCAACCCAGCCTGTACGGCCAGAATTCGCTGGAACTGAGTTCTTATGCGAGCATAGCAACTCTTCCAAAATTCTTTGTAATTGGCAGCAAGCCTAATTTTGCTGTGACGCACCGCCACGACGCGATGAATGAATTATTTTCTTTCATAGGCTAGTCGCTAGACAACCGCCACCGGGTCCGGACATAACAAGACACTATCTAACCGCCATCACGTGCGCATCTCCCCCTTCTAGTACCGGTCAGTCGTTGTTCAATTACAACTGCGGCCAGCCGCGCCGCAATATTCTCAAATTTCATCCTCCGCCAAGTACACGTCGGAGCGCGATCGCGTATTAATCGTTCCTTGTCATTACCAATCGGGAAGTAGTCGATGCCATCGTGGAGCAAATTTTGCCAAAGAACGGTTGGAGGGTCAGTTAATAGAAAAACTTAATTCGCTGTTCCTGTGTAATACGTTAGAACAATAGAAAAACTAAATCGCCGCTTCTGTGTAATACGTTACAACAATAGAAAAACTAAATCGCTGTTTCTGGTACTACGTTCCAGCCCAATAAACATTGTAGTAATAGTGAATTAAATAAAAGAAACACTGTCAACAAGAAGTTAAATAAAGTACATTTAATTAACTAAACCAGACTGAGTTCTTTTTATTACATTTTTCTTTTCTCGTGGCTGAAGAATCGGAGTCCTATTCGCGCAGTGAAGTGTTTGGGGAGTTGAGTGGACCCGTGTCGTACTTGACACACTACCCCCTACCCCACATATCCATACGTTTTTTTTCGGTTTAACTAAGAGATAGCGTCAGCGAAAAGTACGCAGCGTATTAGTTTGACTTATACGTGATTTTGTTCCTCTGAGATTTATCTACAAACACATACAAGTTGAGTCCACCAAAAAATAACGTCTTGGTTTTATCGGTTAGTGAACATGTCAAGTTTTGTGCTAGAGAAAGAACATCTGGGGCTCGCATTGCTTTTCTTATTTAATCAAAAGAAAAAAGCTGTTGAAAGTCATCGTTTGCTGGTAGCAACATATGGTGAACACGCTCCAACAATTGGAACATGTGCGACATGGTTTCGACAATTTAAAAGTGGTGATTTCAATGTGAAAGGCAGTGAGCGCTCAGGTAGACCACAAAAATATGAAGACAAGCAATTGCCGGATTTATTGGATGATGACCCAACCCAAACTCAACGGCAATTAGCAGAATTACATGTGTCACAAAAAACAATCAGCAGTGGTTTACGAGGAATGAGGAAGATCAATACCAGGTGTATGCATACGTTTTTTCCGGTTTAACTAAGAGATGGCGCGAGCGAAAAGTACGCAGCACACAAAAAAACGATTGAAAGACACTTTGAAATCGCTTGGGTGGGACATTCTTCTGTCCCGCCGTACTCCCCAGACTTAGTGCCATCTGACTATCACCTCTTCGCGCCAATGGGGTACGGGCTTGTATGGGGGCGGCACTTCAGAGATTTCGAGGAAGTTGGAAAATGGCTTGACGATGGTTTGCTGCCAGAGGCAAGCAGTTTTTCTGGCATGCTATTCAATAATTACCTGAAAGATGGACGAAATGTGTAGAAGCCGATGGCCAATATTTTGAATAAAAAAAAATTAATTTTCCTAGAAAATGACGTTTTTTTTTTACCAAATAAACCGGAAAAAACGTATGCATACACCTAGTATATAGCGCTGAGCCGGTTAAGATTGTAGCATTCCTATCCAATAAAGGATGATATTAAAAAAAGTTTTCGCAGGCTAGGCGAACTTGTATATAGCGCTGAGTAAGCGCCTGAAGATGCTACTATTTCCCGACCCGATTCATCAGTCAAGCTCTGAAAAGTTATCAAGGATATATCGCAAGCATTTCGCGGAGGTGGTATTCCAACGGGCCTCTCGGCCTTCATGTTCAATCTACAACCCACCGTTTGTGATGAACAGACGCAAAGCGAGTCGTCAGTTAAACTTACGTTTGCATGATTAAATGCGTGACACAACCTCCATAGCAACTCAGCCATTGAAGCAGCTATTCAAGTAATTGTACAAAGAACCAAATCATTCAAAATTGTGGATTAATTTTGGCAGATTTTGAGCTAACGTGGTCTGCAATGATAACGTTCAATTCCGGAACAATTGCATGACATTGTGCGGTAATTGTGCCAAACTGCACAATAGTAAGAGTCGCCAACTGAACACTACTTCTTATATAGTATTGAATTAATCACATGACACAACTTCCTCAGCAACTCAGCTATGAACAAAATCCAGTACGGCTGGCTCGATAGCCGGACCGCTTTATGTGACTGAATGGGATCTAGCGTGGAAAATTAGCTGGAAAGAGCCCACTTCGACTGGTGGAGGGCTGTTCACTAGAACGAAAGGGATCTTAGGATTATAACTTGGATGGTAATTAACTCAAGATCAAGACGACGGGTTGTCAAAATCATTTTCTGGTTGCAGAGCTTTATAAGTAACTTGTGGGGTATGAGAAGTATTATGCCTAAACACGGGCACTTGGTTCACTTCTTTCCCAGTTGTAGTTCCGCTGAAATCCAAGTCTCCAATTAAATTGCCCACAAAAATATATCCCAGTGTCACGGGAAGAGTAAATGAAGCACTGGAGCACAGGAATGTTCTTTTGATATTAATCCGTTTTTTTATTGTTCAGTGTTTCTTTTAATTCACTTAACTTAGAACTTATGATTAATGTAATTAAATTGAATTTTATAAATTTTATACTAGTGGTGAAACTTTTCTTTCTCGACACTGTGACCGCGGTGATCAAAAATTTTACGCAAAGGCATGTGTGCACTTTGGTGTTTCGACAATATTTGGGTGACTAAAAACCAGGTAATTAAATTTAACTCCGGGCGGCGTGACTTCGCACGGTGGAGATTGGATATCTTTCTATCTATCTTTTGCACACAGGACAACCAAAAGAGATCACCCCTCTGCTCTCTCATTGTCACGCCCGTCAAAGTATGGCGAGTATCGGTTAATTGATAATTGACGAACGGGGAGAATGAGAGAACAGAAACACTTTGTACTGTGATCTCAAGGTGGATTGGTTGTGTGTGCTGGTATCCAATGCAGCTTCTGAGCATTACCTACTACCCCAGTGTTACGGCTGTGGTAAACTCAGAGAGCATTGAACCGTATGGAAACAGAATTATGGAGGAGGAAAATTTAGCTGGTGCTATTCGCCTGCGAAAAGAGATCATTGATCCCAAGCGAGTGGATGATCTGATGAAAATCGATAGGACGCTACATCGGCTAGGGAAATGGTACCGTGGGAAAAACGCTAAGGAATGTTGGTAATTACCCAAGCCATTAAATGATGCTGCAACCGCGTCGTTTGATTCGACTTGGTTGTTGCTAACCAACATGAATGAAATTTCCGGTGGAAATCTCATGGTTAGAGGAATGGTGTTGCCGTATGGGAGTAGCTAAACGCAATTATGCATTATCTGCATAGGATAATGAGTTTAGCTAAGCGTCTTTTGGGAAATATGGTATTCCAGGTGAATAGCATGAACGGTGGGATAGAGGTTGATGTGACGCGCTGTTAGCGGTCGAACCAAGGCGGAAATTGTAGTTGAAATTGTGGGTTGGTTCTCCATGTAATATAGAGAACCCCCACAAACTAACTTTATAAGCAACTAATAAAGTAATAATCAAAAGTGTGTTTTTTTTTAACGCAACGGACCGTTGACTCGATTTAATTTTCCCTGGTAGAGAAACTTCTATTTGTTGGTGTTAAGAGTTACCTGAGTTCCGTGGTTGTATTACATACGTCCGGTTTGATAGTTGCTGTAAGATCTAAAGAAGCTTCCGAATTAATTTGATTCATAACAACTGACGAGGAGTTGATGGATTCTTCTGAGTTTCTGTCACGTTCCCTAGGCAAGTCTGAACTAGTTGAGGTTTCCTACAGTATAATTTCGTGGAGTATTGTGCCACGCACTAGCACTGTGGTCTTTGTGATGATAAACCAACGGTACACTCAAATATGGATGGAGTGCGACTCGGTGTCGCCGGCGGTACTGATGGTGGTTCCCCAGCGTTTATTTCCGTGGGAGTAACAAGCATCTTAAGACTGCAACTTCTGCTTCGGCTACTGCTACTGGTCCCGCTACCACTAGCAAAATTGTTATTCGATATGATAAGAATGCTGACGTTTACTCTTCGTCCGAAACACAAAAACAACTGCAGGCTAACAGTTGAGCCTCTCCGGGAATTCGTTTAAACTTGACGACATAAATGTGTTTCCTGTCGAAGAGTCTGTGGGGGAGGATATATATGTGCCCATCATGATTTCATTGTCACCCATCGAATACCGCTACAAAACGTTCACCAGACAAGTAGGAATGACGGTGGCTCTACGACACGAAGCGCACACAGCACAGGAATGAAACACACTGGAAATTGTTCGATATGGTTCTTTTTATTGAAGTCAATCATTTATGTAACACTAAATATGGTTTTATTGGTTTGACAGGCTGTTTCTGAATTGAACAATTAATACCGGCAGCTGGAGGTTGCAATAATTATTGTTTTGCTTACTCATTTAGTAAATTGTAAACTTAACGTACACGGCACTGAGGTTAAACAAACTACTTCACAATACGCACTCTGCTAAGGGTACCTCGACTTTGTATATGCACCGTACCGTGCACACGGTACGGCGGGTGGTGACGCGACCGACACGCTTGCTGGGTGGATAAAGACTCCACGATATGTGATCATTTGGGGTGAGTTTTTGGTGGTGTGGTGAAAAGGAAATGAAATTTCCTTTGACCAGTGACCAATGGAAGGCGATCTCTGGGACGCGGTGGTGTATGTGTGTGTTCCTACACATCATCGTGTTCATCGATGCGTTTAGCCAAGGATAAACGGAACCTACGACGAGGGAACAAGAACAAAGGGGAAACGACCTAAGGCATCTTTCGGTAATGAGGGTCAGCTGTCTAAATAGCAGCCACTCATTAGATGCTAAAAGGGATTGCGATAAATTATACAATAGAGATCGTATATCGTCTCTCTGCCGACTGGAAGAATCGGATTCTTTTGTTTGCATATGTTTATGCTATTGAATCCAATCCGGCGGCAAAGCGTGACGTCGGTGATTGTTTGAAGATACAAACAAAGAAATATTTCCGCGAGAAGTGCTTGCAACTGAATCAATAGTTGCAAGTCTTCGGGAAGCAATTTAGATGGATACACCATGACGGTTGTGTATACCATCTGTGTCAATTATGCATGGCATCTATGGCGACGGCAGGATAGTTCGATCCTGTGAATATCTACACTAATTGTAAATTCGGTTTTGGGTCGCTAATGCAGAGATGCATTGATAATGTATGAATGCCCATGTAGGAAAAATTCTTTTTAGGAATTTAAGGGTAATGCTTGTATGCATTAATTGTCCTTGGAAAAGGAAATATTTTCAGGTGCCCATACGATTGCATTGGCGGGGGAGAATGGACGTTGGGTTCCGGATATGGGGGGTTTTTTAGGTAAGTAGGCCGTGGGGTTTGGCGAAACCGCCACAAGTCTACAGCGGTTGCGAAGATAGTCAAGAACGTGTGATTCGAACCGACGCTATGACGATTAGAATAACTAAAAATTCTCAACACATCACTACCGCGTGTACAAATTCGATTTCTAAACTCAAGTACACTCAACCGATGTGGAATTGCTATGTTATCGCAATAGTATTCGGCTCTGATCTTTTTGCTCATTCGAATTTCGTTCGAAGTTCTTGACTATTGGCTTGTATATTGTGCGCGTATCTGTTAGAAACACCACACTACTTCCTCCTTAGTAACTTTGTTACGATCAACTTCGTATGCGAACGACGGAGCGAAGACCGTACGAGAGAGTGGACGTCGGAGCAGCCGAGTGGTCGGTGCTCTATGCAGAAGTCCTGATCGAAGTAGTAAAATCGTGTTTACTATGGAGAGTGTGTGCTGTGTCTACAGATCACACGTTTAGATTGTAGTGTTTAGCAACGATAATGAAGAAGGTAATTTGAACACACGATGAAAGGGGTGAGAAGTGAAGCATTGAAGTATCAGACTAATGGCTGCGTGTACGAATTCGATTTTCAAACTCAAGTACACTCAACTGAATTGGTGGAATTGCTGTGTTATCGCTGTGGTATTCGGCTCTGGTGCCTTTTCTTATTCGAATTTCTTTCGGTGTTTTTCACTATTGTTTGGTATATATTGCGCGTTATCTGTTAGAAACGCCACAAGTATGTCTTAAGTTAAATAAGAGAGAATCAATTACCTACTGTTGAAGAGATTGTACTACCTGTAATTAACTGTCAAATTGGAGTGTGGACAACATTGGAGATCAAGTCTGTAAACAATATATTCAGCAATACTTCTAAATGCCGCACCTAGGGAATCTAAAATCAAGATTCTACGCTGCATTTACATTTGGCTTAATTTTCAAATGTTTGTTTTGTACATATATGACCTAGACTGCTTCGGACACACGGCTGCCAGTCAGATGAACAATATTATTTTGATCTTATCTTCTCTTTGCTCTTTGTCGTTTTGTTGTGAGACTTACTGGTAATTATTTTTCCATCTACGAAACGCCCAATCTTTCTTTAAAAGTAGTTCTAACACTCTTTGTTTTGTGGTTTTTACATATGATGTTTAAATAAAAAATCTTTTTGATAGCTAAATGTAAAAAAGGTGCATATTAAAAAAACTACTAAAAACTGTTGCTGGCCAGCACTGTACCGCAGCGCTTCCTCGACACACCTCGAATTCATTAGTACGGGATGTTGATCGATTGACATCCTCCACATAGGCCAACGGTGGTCCGGTTTTTATGAGCACTGAAAACTCCATTGCACTGACCACCAAACGGTGATGCCTGCCTGCTCTTGTGCCTCTCGACAGTACCTCGCTCGGTGCACCATCTGCGATCTGCACTTCATCCTCAATCATCTCACCTGATCACTTAATTTCAGAGTCGCCGTTGGAACCGCCCTGGCGCAAGGCTAATAACCTTGCCCCGTAAAACAAATTATTATGGACAAGTTAACAAGTCTCGGATGAGAACCGGATACCGGTGAAAAGACTTGCTAAATAAGGCCAAAACCGGATCCCGGTTGTAGTGCTGATGATGATGATGTTGAAACCGGCGCAGCTGACACATAATATCCTCCCTTCTAACAACACAGAAATCACTTTTTTCCATATTCCTTAAAATTCACGACGTTATTTGCTTTCAATGGCTGTCAAACACAAACTAAATAAGAAAGATTGCTCAAACGTTGACAGTAGTCAATTTATTGATGGCAATTTACCGGAGCAGTGTTGCGTTTAAAGTTGTCGTGCGGGAAATTCAATATTAGTGAAATACCATTTGGAACTTATCATCGAAATCTGTGATTATCTTTCACTGTTATTATCTTGACATCAGTAGATAATTGGAGACACATCTCTAGCAGGGGAAAAAAAACTCTCCAAAATAGTATATTAAAATCAAATTAAAAAAAAATATTTCCGCCGAGGAGTTCTGTCTAAAATCGTTCCCTAGAAGCCATTAACAAGGAGCGTTTATGGTTGATACGACTAGAGATGAATAGGGGTTGCAGTTAGAAGGCGGGTCTTTATTTAGATAAAAAAGTAGCTAGATGTAGAGTGAGAGAGAGACGGAGTAAAGAGAGGAAAAGGAAGAGGCGAATGGGGCTGTGGCGGTTCTTTAGGGCTCGCCCGAAGAACCACCCATTTTTCCAACCTACAACACTTTACTAAGCATCACCTTTTACCTGTTTATGAGCAATCCAAAGCTCTTTCCCCAATCATTTCTTACCTGAAAAATAAGCCCACGGCAAGATTATCATCTTGCCATATCAACCAAATTATTTCGGTTCATCTTACATGAATCAGTTAGGAACCTGGTCGGTTCCTCTGGGCGGCAACATGCCAATTAAACATACACCGATCCTCCTGTGTCTTCTTGTTCCAACAATCCGTTGGTGCAAAAAGACACACCGGGCAACTCGCTTGCTTGCACATCTGCAAGCCAAATTTCCAATGACTGATCGCCTATGCCGATAACCGGTCATCGAGTTGGACACGATATGATTGTTACTCAAACAATCATACCAATAATCATGTCCCACGTATCGTTTCTAAACTGGTATAAGCGATAAGCATCCATTGGATCGGACACGATCATGATTGTTATTCAAACAATCATACCAATGATCGTGTCTCACGATATGTTTTTCCTAAAACAAATATGCACCCATGCATTCTAGCCTTTGCCATCGTAAGCGAAGTTCTGTTGACATAATATCAACAGAAAAACCTATGTTTGTTTTTTATCCTTCACCCAACGCATGTTTCGTTTGCCTTCCTTTCCTAGGCAAAGACATTCAACCTATCGGGACAATGTCCGTGGGAACCTTCACCAGGGATGCGAATCGGTTTCACATTGGTCGTTGGGGGGAAGGAAAGATTGTTTTCCCCTACGATGACATGAGTGGAAATCCATCTCACTCATTGAGGTTGGTTCAGCATAGTGCAGCTTACAGAGAGTGTAAGGTCGACGTCACGAGGAGTCAGAATCCGCCACCGGTCGGTGCCACACGCGTTGGAGAATTTTACTGAGTAAGTGTCACCAGTGTATACATTTCCCTCAAGTTACTTCAAGTGTTGATCGATCAGCGTCGCAGAGTGGATACGTTTCCCTACAAGTCGCTTCAGGTTTTAATTCGGCAGTATCGCGGAGTGTTGTGTTTGCACTTACCTAGTGAATTTCTGAACGATAGTTGCACAAATCTAGTTCAGCTTGAACGTCGATTAATTTCGCGGTAGCCCCTGCTTCCCTTACATTTATTCGAACAATTAGAGCCTCGCCCCAGTAATTTGTAATTAAAACAAGTTAAAGAAAAGAAACAGTGACAAAGGATAAGCTACAATAGGACTAAGACTAAGCTACACCAATTGTGAAAGATAAGGGGAGCCCTTCAGGTAACCGAAGAACAAAAACAATAGAAGTTCACCTGTGTAATTAAAAATTAAGACTACCGAAAATAAAAAGCTGCTTTTATGTGACAATTAAATCGAGTGTTTTATTTGTGGAGTTTGTTCTTTACGTGAAGTTTCAGCATAGCAGTAGTGGTGTTCCTGCTGAATCAGCATCCGTGTCGACGCACTAGCATCACTACGCCACAGGGCAACAGGGGGAGGAAAGAGAGAAGGAGGTTACGGGAGAGAGAAAGGTTAATAAAAAATAGATGCTTAATAAAGTTGACAGGTGTGAATTGTAACTTTTGAAGGAAGAAATACTTTGAAAAATTATTTATATAAGTTTTGATGCTAATTGATGAGTTCCAGATATTACCCCATTATATTGAACACCCAAAAGCTAGCCCGACCAGAATAAGGTGTTTTCAATATTCCTTCTGACAGTGCCGTAAATAAATATGTTCCAATTTGTATCCCAAGGCCTCAATCTACATATATGCGATTTTCAGTTGAATCATGGTTAGCAAATTTTACCCAAAGAAAGGAAAGAAAACATAATTCAGTTATCTTCTATTACGTTGTTACAGGCTAAATAATACAGATAATTAACAGAATTAACATTTTTAAGCAGGGTGTTCCCAAGGTGTAAATTAAGAAAAAATAAAATTTGGCTGGAGTTTTACATATTCGCCACAGCACCTTACATAATGTTTGGAGGTATCGTGAAAAGGGATGACTCCTTACAAAAAGGCAAGGGAATGATTCCTTACGCAAATTTCTTCATATGGTTGCAACTGCATAATAATGTAAGCATCTCACTCGAAGTTATAATTATTACCCGTAAATGTATAAATTTATAAACAACAATGTCGACTCGAAATGATTTAAATTCAATTAGCACTGCACAGAAGCATACATATGATTCATCCAGCTCGTCATTAATATGTTAATATTATAACCTAAATATTTATGTATTAATTATTCGCTAACTTAGCCGACACAACATGATTTCCTAAATTGAAAATATAAACATCTTTTTAATGTGTATTAATTTATCACGCTGTTAACTCTTTGGCGGACTTGAGCGTGAAACGTTATAAATTATTTTTCAACTAATCTTATTCTATCGACCTGCATTCGGGCTCGGAAGAACCTGCCATTCCATGGGAGCCATACATATGGTATCTGCTTCTTAATTTTATCCAATCGTTGTGTTGTGTTGAAAACTATGATCGGTCATTGGTGTCCGAGGTTCCAGTATAATGAATGCTGATTTGAGGTATTCGATGTTATACATTAAGCACTGAATGTTTTTTATGAGAAACCGGAGTTGCTACAGCTACCACAACTAAACGGCCGTCTCGTAATGGAGCTAATATATGTGTGTTGCCCGGTGTTACAACTACCGTTTGTATTGGGATGTGCAGTGGAATATCAAATACTGGTTTTAACCTGTAAAAAATTAAAGTCATAGAAATAATATAAGTCTTAAATAATAAAACAAAACAAAAATAACAAAGGGAAACAAGGAAAAATGGAGTTTTCCTCAGCTGTAGTTAGAAATCATAATTTTATATTATTTTCATTTTTTTTTTTTTTTATTTAAGGGGAGGTTCTCATCAAGAAGTTTTAAAAAATCGACTTTTTTCATTTTTTTTTTTGTTGATAGATTATAGTGTGTAGAACAAGTCCCCAAAACCGTTTTTGCGAAAATAATTGTATAAAAAAGTTACAGCATAAAAAAGGGGACGCACCATTACCAACGTTACCAAAACCTTAAACGCGTTTTTCTCGACACCATGTTTTTCACATTCGTCTCTCCGATATTTCGACTCGATGGATCGGCTTTTTATTATTTTATTTTAAAGTAAATTAAATTTATTGGCGTCTGAACCTAAATGTAGATAATTTTTTAATAAATTTTTTGTGAAAATCGGTACCTAAGATTGCATGTTTGCCATTTTTTTTTTTTTTTTTTTTTTTTTTTTTTTTTTTTTTTTTTTTTTTTTTTTTTGAAAATAGGTTTAGACTCCGGCAAATATTATATAATTTCAATAAAACCTTTTGTTGTATGATTACAGATGATTGCAAACAGCGTAACGATGGAGACCGACCTTTTTTTCGAATCGTCATACTGCGACATCTATTAAATTGACAATTTGTGACCGCGAGGTATGCAATGCATTTTCCTCGGATACGACGAATCGACTCAAGGCTATCGAGTATGGGTATCAAACAAACGAAGGGTAACCACGACACGAGACATCAAATTTACTGATACCGAAACAAAAAACGGAAATACATAACGAATCTTCATCGTCTTCGTCAAATCTGAATCGAGATTCGAATCACAATCCCGAGGGAGTATCACTGCCGAATTTCTTTGAGCCTCACCTAGGTGGGGACCACGACGAGAAATCGAGAAATGAATCGCAGCAACACGACGACCCGATGGGAGAAAGGGACGAGATCACCGAAACGATCAGAACAGCTCCGGGTAGACCTAGAGAGATTCTCACCGGACGACCCGGTCGCCCGCGAAGATTGTATCGAATCACGCAAGAAGACTATGAGATCGACCGAACTCTCGACGACGAGGAGTCGTACATCTCGGACAAATTTAGCCAGCCTTCACGACTCGTGGCGAGGGGGTTCGCGCACCGACCCGGGATCGATTTTCACGATACTTATGCTCCGGCCGCTCGCCTGGGATCCATGCGTATGGCACTTGCACTGGCGGTCAAGCACGACCTTAAGGTGCATCAGATGGACATCACGACCGCCTACCTAAACGTTACGATCGAAGAGGAAACATACATGGAATTACCCGATTTACTCGCAGGATGTTTAAAGAGAATCGTCGCGACACGAGGCAAATCCGATATCGAGAGCGGCGCCAAGGAAATGCTGAAACAGCTTCAGGGTGGCGAAAAGGTTTGTCGTTTGAAAAGGGCTTTGTACCGCCTTAAACAGGCCGGTCGGCAATGGCATAAGAAACTGAATGGAAAACTCGAAGAATTAAATATGACGCCGACGAGCGCGGATCCGTGCGTTTATCGCCTCAAACACGGGGGAGAACCGTTGATAATACTGGTCTACGTTGACGACATTCTGATATTCTATCGAGACCAGAAGGATCTTGATTTCATCCGAAAAGGTTTGTCGCTGGAATTCGAGGCGAGATCTGGGAACAGCTCGCTATTGTTTGGGGATCGAAATCGCCAGGAGCAGAAATCAGATCACCATTTCTCAACCGAATTACGTTCGGGAACTACTCTCTCGATTTCGGATGGAGGACTGTAACACCGTCAGTACTCCCATTGTATCGGGTTCGAGGCTCGAAAAGGGCGTTGGAGAAGAAGGATCACCAGGAGGAAATTGGCCCTATCGCGAGCTTGTCGGAGTTTTGAATTACTTGGCGATTGCCACAAGACCGGACATTTCGCATATTGTCAGTTGTCTCAGTCAATTCAACACTTGTCACGGCTAGACACACTGGAAGGGGGCGAAACGCGGCCTGAGATAACTGAAGGGGACCGCCGACTTCGGAATCACGTACACGAAGAGCATGAAAACCTTGGAAGGGTTTGTTGAGGCCGATTGGGCTGGATGCCCGGTAGATAGAAGGTCGTATACCGGATACGTCTTTAACTTGAGCGGTGCCGCCATCAGCTGGGAGTCGAGGAAACAGCGCACCGTCGCGCTTTCGTCCACTGAGGCGGAGTACATGGCATTAACTGAAGCAGCGAGAGAAGCCATATACATACAGGGATTCTTGTCGGAGCTCAAGTGCTTCGAGTGTGAAAGAGTTCTGGTGATGAACGACAACCGAGGGGCACAACTACTGATTCACGCGAGATAGAAACACATCGACATCAGGCATCATTTCGTCAGAGATGTCTTGCGCGAAGGTCGACTGGATATTAAGCACCTTCCTTCGGATAAGATGCCCGCGGATTTTCTCACGAAGGGATTGACCAAAGAAAAACATCGGAAGTGTCTGGATTTGATCGGCGTCGGGGGTTCTTCAGAGGATCGACCTAGCACTACAATCGAGGGGGAGTGTTGTGGATCGGCCCTAAGCTGCGTGCTCTATGCGATTGCAGCGCCGGACCGGGCGTTACGAGTAAAAGGCAAATGAATTCACGCCTTAATGCGCTCGCTCTACTTCTGACAGTTATACCAGACCGAGTGTGCCTTTTGCTACACGCGTTTCTTTCATATCGCCGCCCCAGAATAATACATATTTGCTAAAACCAAGTTCACGATTGCTTCGTTGAATAATAAATAATTTACCGCACCCCGAATGACGATCGACCGGCGACATTTTTCGAACATCTTTCATATACCGTCGACTGGATACAGATCAACCACCCAGCTTCTGAAATTATTGTCCTTGGCGATTTTAATGTGCACAATTCCGATTGGTTGTTACATTCTAACAAAACCGACGAGGCTGGAAGGCTGGCGGAGATGTTTGCTGTAAGCCACAACTTGACTCAACTCGTGGGGGAGCCAACGCAAGTACCGGATGCCCGAGGTGATTATGCGAACACCCTGGATCTGTTTTTGACATCCGAACCGAGTATTTATACCGTAGAGGTTTCTGCGCCACTGGGAAACTCAGATCACTGCTTGGTATCTGTCGCGCAAGCACTTGCATACCAAGCGAATAACCGGCCTAGGCAGCTTCGCCATGTATGGAAGTATGGGGCTGCTAACTGGGACGATATGCGAGATTTCTTCGCATCCTTTCCATGGTCG
This sequence comes from Microdon myrmicae, assembly GCA_963931805.1. Lineage (NCBI taxonomy): Eukaryota > Metazoa > Arthropoda > Insecta > Diptera > Syrphidae > Microdon > Microdon myrmicae. The sequence goes on along the minus strand of OZ007498.1, from coordinate 162,925,793 downwards.
GAGGTGTGCTTCGGAAACTCCGATGTTAATGCTTGCGCGGAGTCGGTATCAGAGATGATTCTCCTGGGGATGGAGATGAATATTCCACATTCCATCAAACGAAGTTCGTCTGATAAACCTTGGTTTGACAAAAAATGCGAGCTGATTACAGCGACAAAAAATAGAACTTTTAAGCAATGGCGCTCCAATCCCACCGATGTTAACTGAACGAATTTTGTTAGAATCAGAAACGCGTGCAACCAGGCGATTGATACCGCGAAGAAGGCTCACAACGACAGGGTGATCAATAAGCTCCTTCGGTGCTCAACTGGTTCGCGCTCCTTCTGGTCAATGGCAAAGGCTGTCAGCAGTAACTTTGCTTCCTCCTCTTTCCCTCCATTGGTGACAGACAGCGGGACGTTAGTCACGAATCCAAAGGATAAAGCTAATGTGTTCGCGAATTTATTTTCCGCGAATTCAAACCTCGACCCCGGCCTTTTGGAGCCACCTGTGATCTCGCCGGTACAGTCTTCCATGCGGGATGTGAGATTTCGTCCGCGCACTATTCAACGCATTCTACGTGAACTGGATTGTAGGAAGGCAACCGGCCCGGACGGAATACCAGCAATAGTCCTTAAGAACTGTGCTCCAGAACTATCGCCGGTTCTTGGCAGACTCTTCCGCTTATCTTATGCACGGAGGACCTTTCCTGCCTGCTGGAAAATCGCTCGAGTTCAGCCAATCCCAAAGACGGGAAAAAAGTGTCTCCCACAAAATTATGTCTATTTTATCTAAGGTAATGAGAAAAGTCATCAATACAGAGTTGGTTAAGTATTTGGAGTGCAACGGTCTTCTGAATGATCGTCAATACGGATTCCGTGGCAGGCGGTCCACAGGAGACCTTTTGACACTTATAACCGATATATGGACATTTGCGATTGAACGGCATGGTGAGTCAAGGGCGGTCGCATTAGATATCTCCAAGGCTTTTGACCGCGTCTGGCACGGGGCATTTCTGAGCAAACTTCGTTCATACGGACTTTCCCAACAGCTTTGCGACTGGACGAGGAGCTTCCTCGAGAATCGATCGATGCGGGTTGTTGTGGACGGCGAGTGTTCGGATCTGTATCCTGTTAATTCGGGGGTGCCCCAGCATTCTATTTTGGCTCCAACCTTGTCCTCGCTTCACATAAATGATTTGTTGGAGACAACGGATAACAAAGTGTTCAGTTTTGCGGATGATAGTACGCTTGTTTCCTCCTTTTCGAGTGATCGGCCGATTGGTGCATCAACGTCGCACCAGCTGAGTTGTAGACAGATTGACTCTCTGAACCAGGATCTAGATAAAGTCCTGCAGTGGGGAAAGGCCAATCTTGTCGACTTCAACGCAACGAAGACCCAGTATACAACATTCACAAAGAAAACTGGATCATCGGTTCCACAGCTGATGATGAATGGCCAGGCCCTCGAGGCTGGGGAAAGTTTGAAATTGCTCGGCGTCACGGTCTGTGGGAATGTATCATGGCATAAACATGTGTCGAGTATCGCCAGGTCAGCCTCGGGAAAACTGAGTTATCTTTTTAGAGCCAAGAAATACTTTACTCCGGCCCAACTTCTTCTCCTATATAAATCTCAAATTAGACCCGCGCTCGAATATTGCTCTCATGTTTGGAGCTCGGCTCCTAAACATACCCTCGACCTACTTGAGAGCGTACAAAGACGAGCGATCCGCCTGATCGGGGACTCGGCGCTGACGTCGGGACTACAGTCGCTATCACATCGAAGGCGCGTGGCCGACCTCTGTCTGTTTTACAGATATTATCACGGGTGCTGTTCTTCGGAGATTCTTGGTATTGTTCCACGCAATTCGGTCTATATGCGCTCCACAAGGCAATCCGACGGATCGCACCCGTTTGTGGTTCATCTCCCGACGGCGAGAAAATCCCCGTTACAGAGCGGGGAAGCTGTGGAACTCCCTTCCCACGCGAGTGTTCCCGGAGCGTTACAACCAGCAAGTGTTCAAAAAGAACTGCAACAGTTATTTGATGGCATCTCGGGGCGCCCACTCGACGCTATAGGTTCGCCTCTCCCGAGAGAAGACTAATACAAAAAAAAAAATCTTTCGTACGGGGAGTCGCCCGTTCATTTCATATCCTCCTACAAGATTTATATTTATACTTTAAGAAAAAAATTAAAGAAAAACACGTCATTTTTGGTTCTCTAGATGAGAACCTCGCCTAAGCGCGATATAAGTTTACTTATTATGTTTCAAATTATACTTTATGTATATTATTTTAAAATCTGGTAGGCGTAGGTGTGATAATCCGACGCTATCATAAGGGAACAAATCATCAAAAAACACCGACCCGGCAAAAAGGAAGCGTAGGGAAAAACGGAAAAAGCAGGATATACGGGTCGGCACGTGGAATGTTCGAAAGTTATATAAAGCAGGCGCGATACAGGCGGTCGTAGAAAACGCGAAACAATATCAAATGGACAAAGTTGCGCTTCAGGAAGTCCGACCCCCACATCAAGTAATCCAAACCAATCGGTTTACACTGGTATGTGGAGGTACCGACACACATAACCTCGGAACCGGATTCATTATAAGCAAGAAAATTACGCCTCATGTAATAGACATGAAAGTTATTAATGACCCAATGTCGGTGTTAAAAATACAGAGCCCATGATACGAGGGTTGCCTCTTATGTTTCGGGATTTGGCAACCCTAGTGTTGCAATCCGGCAATTGACAGCTCTGTCGTAAAGTTGGACATTTTTGAGGTTATACGCACTCAGAACGTTTTGACATACGAGCGCTATTTGTGTTGTTTACAGTAACTTAAAAGATTCATCTCGATTATTTTTTACAATTTTCGGCGTAGATTAACTCAGCAACAGTGCATGGATGAACTTAATTCAATTTTTGGCGATGAAGCTCCATCAAGGACCAGTGTTTATCGATGGTATGGTGAATTCAATCGTGGTCGTAGTTCACTCCAAGATGAATTTCGTGAAGGTCGTGCAAAATCAGTTGTTGTTCCGAAATCCATTGATGCTGTGCGCGAACTGATATTGGAAGATCGTCATGTGACCTATCGTGAAATTGAGACAACCTTAAGCGTTAGTGGGACCACCATACATTCAATATTGCATATACATTTGACTGTCAAAAAAATTTGTTCGCGTTGGATCCCACACAATTTGTCAATCGCCCAAAAAAAAAAATACGGTCGCGGTGCTTCGAAACACGTCTATGACATCGTGACAGGTGATGAATCGTAGATTTACGCGTATGAGCCCGAAAGTAAACAGCAGTCGACTGTCTGGGTGTTTCAAGATGAGCCAAATCCAACAAAAGTTGTTCGCGCACGAAGCACTTCCAAGCTAATGGTCGCCTGTTTTTTCGGAAAAACTGGACATGTCGCAACCGTACCACTAGAACAACGCAGAACAGTCAATTCTGAGTGGTACACAACCATTTGTTTGCCAGTTGTCTTCCAAGAAATCAGGAAAACCAACCGCCGAAGACGGATCACTCTTCACCACAACAACTGAATTTTTGAGCACCCAAAACATCGATTTGATGGGTCATCCGCCGTATAGTCCTGACTTGGCACCGAATGACTTCTTTTTATTCCCGTACGTAAAAAACAAACTGAGAGGTCAACGTTTTTCGACACCTGAAGAAGCGGTTGTTGCATTCAGAATGCGTGTGTTGGAGATACCTCAATCAGAGTGGCAAAAGTGCTTCGACAATTGGTTCAAACGCATGCAAAAGTGTATAGATCTTCATGGGGAATATTTAGAAAAACAATAAAGTGATTTTCGATGATCAATATTTGTTTTTGTTCTCTAATCCTACCGACGACGAAACGAGGGACACGTTATACGAGATTCTAGAGGAAGTATTCGATGGGATCTCATCATTCGATGTTCAAATGCTCCTTGGCGACCTCAACGCGAAAAATGGAGAGGAAGATATCTTCCAACTATAGGTAAAGAAAGCCTACATGACGTTTCAAATGATAGTGGAATTCGAATTATCACATTCGCATCGTCAAAAGATCTGGTAGTGAAAACCACAATGTTCAAGCACAAGCAAATTCATAAAGCCACATGGATATCACCCGATGGCGTAACGGGTAACCAAATAGACCACTTCCTCATAGACAAAAGACACCACTCGAATATCCTGGACGTAAGAAAATATAGAGGAGCAGATTACAACTCCGATCATATTCTAGTGATGGGCAAAATCAGGAGTTGGTTCGCAGCAAACCCACATGGGCAGTCACGGGAGACGAGCAAAAAGTTCGACATTGATAAACTAAAAGACCTGCGCAAAAGGGCTGAATATCACGACAAACTAACGAATAGATTTAGCATTCTATATAATGGGAGTAATGAGGAAGAGGAAGCCAATAGTGTGGACACTAAATGGGCATCGATCAGAGACGCAATCAAACAAACAGCCCAAAAGGTATTAGGATTTAAGAAAACAATTAAGTTCAAACCATGGTTTGACGATGAGTGCAGGGCGAAGATTGAACAACGTAAACGCTTCAGAGTGATCCACTTACAATTATTCGATGAAGTCAGCGCAGAAAGATACGCGACAATGAAACTTTTCAATCACAAAACACGCGAATGGGAAAAGACTCGCATCGAAAAATCCTAGAAAATGACATAGCGAAGAATACGCATGCTGGCATAAATTAAATTAGAAATGGGTGCTGAGGGAGAGCCAAAATAATTCGAGACGCAAACGGCTGTCTGGTCACTGAAACAAACAATATCGTGACAAGATGGAAGCAGTACTTTGAAAACCTGCTCAATGTGCGCAAAGGTCAATATTTCCAAGTTTTTGCTGATTCAAATAGCCTTTACTCAACTTGTCAATGAGCCAACACGGGTACCAGATATAGATGGTCATTTCGCCAACATACTGGACCTGTTTCTCACCTCCCGCCCAAACAAATACACAATTGAAGTTTCTTCGCCCTTGGGCACTTCAGACCACTTTGTCGTGTCAGTTAAATTTCCTCAACAGTAACTTTAATGAGAAAGCTCCCAAAAGAACAGTATAGTTCTACGAGAAAGCCAACTGGGAAGGTCTGAACGACTTTTTTGGGAGGTTAAATTGGTCGTTATTTTTCCTCAATAACGATGTTGACTCTATAGCCGACGCATTGACAGACACGATTCTACTTGGCATGCGGAACTTTATTCCACACAGAGTAAAGAGTATCAAACCAAGAGAAATATGTGGTTCGATTCCGGGTGCAGAGAAGCCATTAAGGCTAAAGAGTTGAGCTTCCGGTTGTATAAATCAAACAATACTGAGGAAAACCGGAAAAGATTTAAGAGAGCTAGGAATGACTGCAATGCGTATATTCAACGCGCCGAGTTCTTGCATTACCAGAGAGTGAGACAAAAAATACTACACTCTCCCACAGGTAGTATAAACTTCTGGGCATTCATGAAAAACATCAAAACTCAGTCTCTTCATCCATTCCACCGCTTATAGTCGATGACAAACCAGTCACCACTGCAATAGAGAAGGTGAATGTACTTGCAGCACATTTTGCAGTGAACTTAACGCTGCCTGATACCACAATAGTTCCACCTCAACTTGAGCATAAGCAGCACACTATGAGCCAGATTCGCTTCCGAACGCGTACTGTTGCCCGGGCACTCAAGGAGCTAAACGCAAACAAATCTGCTGGTCCTGATGGTATTCCCCCAATTCTATTGTAGAAATGTTCCTCTTCACTCGCCAAACCACTGCGGAAACTCTTCCATTTGTCTTATTCTACTGGGCGTTTCCCAAATAGATGGAAGTCAGCGAACATTCAGCCAATACCCAAAAGGGTGACAAATCATCCCTTTCTTCTTATCGACCCATAGCACTAACTTCTATTCTCTCCAAGGTAATGGAATCTCTTATCAACCGTCAACTTTCGAAATATCTGAAATCACATGACCTCCTCAATGACCGCCAATGTGATTTTCGTAGCAACAGGCACACAGGAGATCTGATGGCGTACCTTACCGAAAAGTGGAGCCATTCCATCCACTACCTCGGTGAAAGCAAGGTAGTCGCATTGGATATTTCAAAAGCCTTCGACAGAGTTTGGCATCCAGCCCTTTTGTCAAAATTGCATTCATATGGAGTGGACAATTCCCTGATCCAATGGATAAGAGACTATTTTCTGGCCGTTCAATCCAAATCCCATCAAATTAATGCAGGTGTTCCCCAGGGTTCGGTACTCTTGCCCACTCTCTTCCTCATCTTTATAAATGATCTCTTGTCAATTACTCACAACCCAATTCACTTGTTTGCTGATGATAGCACGTTGAGTTTCTCATACTCATACGAACACTCCCGCCCGAACTCTTCGAACGTCACTACCAACCAGCAACTTATTCTTGATACATTGAATTCAAACCTCAACAAGATATATCAGTGGGGATTATCTAACCGAGTAGAATTCAATGCCCTAAAAACTCAGTGCTGCCTCTTGTTGTCAAAGGTGAGCCCCAAAGTAAGTATACTGTCTATGAACGGCACTTGCATCAACGAAGCCAAGGAATTATGAATCCTCGGCACTCGAATTAATTCGACTTTTAACTGGAATGACCACATATTTGAAGCTGCGAAAAGTACAGCCAAATGTATGGGGTTCGTTAAGAGATGCAAAAGACACTCCATCCAACCTGGCCACTATTTACAAGGCGTATATTCGTCCAAACATGGAGTTCAACTCCCATATTTGGTCAGGCGCATCCAAGATTGCACGACACGTGATCGACAGGATGCTAAGACAAGCAATGAAACTTATTGAGGACTCAGCCGTAAGTCGATCAATTCCGTCGTTAGAACACAGGTGCAACGTATCATGTCCATCTCTTTTCTATATGTATTACCAAGGTCGTTGCTAAATTGAACTTGCTGAATGTGTTCCGCCCCTTCAGACATTTTTCCCCCGATACCCGGCAATCTGTGAATGCGCATCAGTTCACGTTGAAAGTGGACTTTAGGCACACAAATAAACATAGAGAATCATTCTTTAGGCGAACGACACGAATGTGGAATGTTCTGCCTGATCATGTGTTTCCTAGCCGCTGTGATGTCCAGACATCCAAGACCAATATACATCGACACCTCCTTTCCTTATCCACTTCCTCTCCATCCGCTCGCACTGTGCTCTGACATTTAAGTCTACTTCAAAATCCCCTTTTGTGCGCGCGTTAGTGTAAAAAAAAAAAACCATCAACCGCAAATAAACGTACCAGACGTACATACAACCGAGCCTCAAATCTCAGAGCCATCTTTCAACGAAGTTATAGACGCAATAAATCGATTCAAAAACAACAAGGCTCCCGGAGTCGACTGCATACCGGCAGAACTTATGTGGAATGGAGGAGAGGCAACCGAACGAAAGGTCCACCAACTGATTAAAACAATATGGGATGAGGAAGTCACTCCGGAAGAATGGAAAACCTCAATAGTCGTCCCCATCTTAAAAAAAGGCGACATATCTGACTGCGAAAACTACAGACGAATATCATTGCTCCCAATCACACACAAAATACTAATAAATGTCATACTGGGAACTACCAGTGCGGATTCCGTAGAAACCGGTCAACGTGCGACCAAATGTTCAGAGTAAGAGAATTGGTGGAAAAGCAGTGGGAATACGGAGCGCCAGTTCACCAACTGTTCGTCGACTTTAAAAAAGCCTACGACTCAGTCGTACCAAATGTTCACAGTAAGGCAACTGTTGGAAAAGAAGTGCGAATGCGGAGAGACGGTTCACCAACTGTTCGTTGACTTCAAAAAACCGTACCACTCAGCCGCAAGGCAAGGACTCTACCATATTGTAGTTGAGCTGGGAAACCCCGAAAAATATACCGCCCCCATTCAAATCTGCATGAATGAAAACAAAGGGCGAGTTAGAATAGAATACCACCTCTCAGAACCATTTGAAATCCAGGACAGACTAAAACAGGGGGTTTGCCTCTCACCATGTCTTTTTAACCTTGTGGTCGAATATGTCATCAGAAATGTACAAGACGACAACATGGCCGGATCATCCCTGAACGGGATCTCGCATATGCAGATGACATCGCCATTTTGGGCGATAATCTAGAAACTGTAAGTAAAAACAATGAAATCATCATGTAAGCGGCAGAAGAGGTGGATCTAGAAAGAAATGAAGACAAAACAAAATACATTATTACGGCGAGAGCAGGTGGACCTCGGGAACACATATAAACGTCAGAGGCAAGATATTCGAAAAAGTTAAAGAATTTAAATATCTGGGAACAATACTGACGGCCAGTAACGAAATGTCGAAGGATATTAACAAAAGGCTACATTCCGGCAGCACTACTTGGCACGCAGACGGTAAACTCCTGAAATCTAAACTGCTATCACGTAACATAAAGCTCAGTGTCTATAGAACCATGACCATGCCGATTGTTCTATACGGATGCGAAACATGGGCTTCCAAAAAGCGGGAAGAAAACAAATTCCGCGTATTCGAGAATAAAGCTTTAAGGGGTATCTTTGGTGGTAAATATGACGAAGAGGCAGAACAATGGAGGAAACTCCACAAGCATGAATTGGAAGAGCTATACCGCAAACCTACAATAGTGAGAGTAATCAAGTCGCTAAGATTGAGATGGGCCGGAAATGTGGCGAGAATGGGCAACGATAGGACCGTGCGTAGAATTCTTGACGGTAGACCAACGGGAAAGAGACTGGAAGGACGGCCGCGACGGAGATGGGAGGACAATGTTAGGTTTGACCTTGAGGAGATTGGATCGGATGGTCAATCGTGGAAGTAGAGTGCGCAGGACAGGGAACGATGGCTGAGTTGAGTCGGCGAGGTCATGAACTTCCGGGTTCCTACAGGCCAATTACTAGTAATAGTAATAGAACGTATATTGTTCTCAACAATTTTAAGAAGCACAACTGACAATAAAACCGGCGTCTCCTCGAATATGTTTTCTCTGGTATCGGGTGATTCATTAGGTTGTACTTTTTCCAGTAAGCATTTTATGAAATATGATGTGATGTGATGTGGTTGATTGTGCTGTGTGTAATTTAAAAAAAAGTTAGTTACACATGTAAAAAAGTAGAGCGTGAATGTACAGTACGAGTAGATTAACACTTGTTTCCCTTAATTCATCAATACATACGGCACGGGAAGGAGTGATCAGAATGAAACCAGTCCTGGGTGGACGTGGTTGACGGGGTTTGGTAGATTTACTTTACTCGTTTTGGGAGCTTTTCTGTTTTTACATTCAGGATACCGAATATACGTTAAAATAATTTTTAAGGCGCAGTTGTTCAGCTTAGAGCATCTGTATTGGATTAGTTAGTTTGTCCAGTTTAACCTATGAGTGCATGCGCGTAACAAATCGTTTGGGTTCTTATATAACATGTTAACATGTAGCTGTAGATGTGGTCATCTTTCTGGCTTCTCCATCTATCTATGGATAACAGAACTTCAGGGAATCATTAAGTTATCATTGATATTTCTTTGAAAATCTCCCATACTGTACTTTGTACTTTGTGATTTCTGATTTCTAATTCCCTACCGTTGAGTTTTAATTTCAAATGTTGGTTAACTTAAGCTTTCGAATAACAGCTTCCACCAAAAAATTACACCTTAATTGAAAGCATATTGTGGACACGGTCAAGTAATAGGGTTCTTGTTTGCTCCAGCGGTATAAAAATCGATCTTATTTTTAGGTATACCATTTAGCCCAGAGCTGAACTTACCCACTGAGACGACTCATTGTTATATCACCAGCATCATCAGCAACAACCAAATAATCGGACGCAGTAGTTAATCCTGTAACGCGGCCTGAGACATATTTTGATCCGAGACTGGTGCCGTTAATACTATAGACATGGACTGAATGAGAAGTATCGTCAAGTGCACTAAAAGCAATGTGACCTGAAAAGAACAAAAAATGGAATAGTTTAGGTAAGACATTTATAAAGTAATATATATATATATATATATATATATATATATCGTATATACAATGCGGCTGTGGATATATATATATAAATATATATATATATATATATATATATATATATATATATATATATATATATATATATATATATCGTATATACAAGGTGGCGCAAAATTATTCATCCAATTTTGTTTTTGAATTACTTTTTTACAGAATAAAAAAACAATGATTTTGAGAAATGGAAATCTTTATTTGAACCCTTACATTTTTTTCTGTTAAGTGGAAAAGATGGTATCCATCAAGTTGCTGCCTCCAGTGTTGATACACATTTGTATCTGTTTTATCGCATTTTCCATGACTTTCCGCAAGATTTCCAGTGATAACTGTTCGCATTCCGGTCGAATATTCTTTTTAAGGGCTGCGATTGTCTGAGGCTTGTTGGTATAAACCCGCGACTTCAAGTAGCCCCAATGAAAAAAGTCTGGGATGGTTAAATCGGGCGATCTAGCTGGCCATGCCAAATCACCAAAACGAGAGATTACGCAACCAGGAAACACTTCCTTCACAATATCCATTATGGCTCGTTCTGTGTGTGCGATTGCATCGTCTTGTTGAAACCGCATGTTCACCAAGCCCCGCTCATCCAATTCCGGCAGTAAGAAGTCGTTTATCATGGCCCTGTAGCGTTCACTAGTAGCGTCCTCAAAAAATACCGCCCAATCACCACACAGTGGCTTTGAGTGGATGTAATAGCTCATCGTCCATTACATGCGGATTTTCAGTGCCCCAGAAATGAGGGTTTTGCTTATTGACGTAACCGCTTAAGTGGAAATGCCCTCTTCGTCGTTTACAGAATTATCCCACGCTATTGCGGAGTATAGCGCTCCATTTCTTGTCTGTTTGTATATTGCAGCTGTCTAGTTCACAATTTGCAAAAATTATAACATCTCCCGTTACAACAAGAGGGAGTATTGTCACCAAGTCCAGCCAGATACTTGCCTACGCAGATGAGATCGACATCCAAGCTACTACTGTACAAGACCATGGTCTTACCAGTACTCATGTATGGATCCGAGACCTGGGTGCTTAATAAAAGGCACTCTGAACTCTTGGCCGCGTTCGAGAGAAAGGTCTTAAGGAGAATTGTTGGCCCCGTATGTGAGGGAGGACGATTCCGGAGACGCTACAACCATGAGTTGTACGCGATCTACTTTCAAGCTAATATTGTAAGATAAATCAAGCCCGGTAGACTCCGGTGGGCGGAACACCTAGCTCGAATGAGCGAAGAGGAGCCTGCCCGGAAAGCCCTTTGTGGCAGGATGTATGGAAGGAGACAGCGCGGCAGACCTTGCCTGCGATGGAGGGATGGCGTAGACCAGGACGCCCAGAGCCTGGGAGTGCCAAACTGGATGACATCGGCTCGAAATCGGGATCGGTGGGGAGATTTGTTAAATAAGGCCAAGACCTGATCCCGGTTGTAGTGCCGATGATGATGATGATGATAACATCTCCCGATACGGTGATTAATTTTGCGCCACCTTGTATATGTATATATATATATATATATATATATATATATATATATATATATATATATATATATATCAAAATCAAAAATTCCTGTAATAATGGGAAGCACAGATTAACTTACAAAAAACTGAAATTATCCTATTCAAGGCACCCCTAAGCGCCGCGTCGACTGATCCAAAAAAAAAAAAAAAACTGGATAACGTTTTTCATTACTGGACCAAACGATCTGCCTTTGGCAGTGAGAGACGTAGTTAGATATCTGGGCATCTGGCTCGACCAGTTTCTAAATTGTGAAAAACTCTGTCTAGGGCTAAAACTTCTTATGTTATGACGAGCCGATTATTCCTCAATAGTCTTCTTGACTCGAAAGTCAAAATTATATCATACACGCCACTCATACGACCTCTAATGGTGTACGGATGTCCGGTATGGTTTAACATAGCCCCTTACTATATGGAAAAACTTCGTGTATTTGAAAGACAATGTCTGCGTTCCTGTCTCCGAATATACATAACGCCAAAATCGTAGTATGCAAAGTATTATCCTTACAGAGACCTGTATAACATGCCATGCTTAAATAGGATAGATAACTTTATAATTAAAAGGATAGGCTTTCACATTGAAATCCCTTAGATATAATGGCCTAAACGATTTCTCTCCCTTTCCTTCCTTCTGTTTTTTACCGCTATAGTTCTTTTTATCTCTCTCTCTCCCTCTCTCTCTTTCTTTCTTTCTTTCTTGCTTTCTTACTTTCTCCTTTTCACTCCTTTTTACTCCTTTTAATTAAATTAATTCTTTTAATCTAAATTTGAATTTATAATATTAGTAAAACAAAAAAAAAAAAAAATAATAATAAATAAATAAATAAAAAATAAATGTATACATAAGTTAAAAAAAAAGATATATATATGCATGTGTGTATATATGTATATGTATATATATATATGTATATATATATATATATATATATATATATATATATATATATATATATATATATACATATATATTTATATATATGGGGGGTGGGGGCGAACATACAGGACAAAGTCTCTGATTGCTTTCAACCCGGCGAAGGCCAGGACGATCCTTGTCCCTGTTCAATCTAAGTTGAGAAGCAGTCTGCGGGTGACACCCCTGGATAGCTACTTTGGCAGCGGTTAAGTAGTGAACCAATGCATGCAGCGATATCCTGAGAAACATTGGCGCAAGGCTAATAACCTTGCCCAGAAAATCAAACTATTATGGAAGATTCAACAAGCCTCGGATACGGACCGGATACACGACGACGACCACGGAAACAAAAATGTCTAAACGATTTAAGAATTTTCCCATGGAATGCAGTCTCCACGTCACACCACTGGATAGCTACTTTGCCACCCGCCAAGTAATGAACCAATGCCTGCAGCGACATCCCGAGAAAGGTTGGCGCAAGGCTAATAACCTTGCACGAAAAAACAAATTATTATGGATAATTTAACAAGTCTCGGATAAGGACCGGATACCGGTGGAGAGACTTGGTAAATAAGACCAAGGCCGGATCACGATTGTAGTGCCGATGATGATGATGATATATATAAGCAAAAAAAAAAACAATAAACACCTAAAAATCGTCACTTCTCCCAGTGATTCTCCCATCTCTCTAACCCGTCCAAATAGTACTCGACGTTTTTCGCTACAAGATAATTGTTCACGACGGTGTTTGCCTCCTCATTTGACGAAAATCTCAAATCTCAATTTTTAGATTAGGGAACAAAAAGAAGTCGCTTGGGGCTAGATCTGGTGAGTAAGGCGGGTGGTCAACCAGTTCAAACCGTAATTCGGGGATTTTCGCCATGACAACCGTTGAGGTGTGAGATGGCGCGTTGTCTTGGTGAAACAGGATTTTCTTTTTTCGCGAATGTGACCATTTTTCCGCAATTTCTGCCTTCAGTTGGTTAAGTAATGATGCGTAGTATGCTCCTGTAATGGTTTTTCCTTGTTGAAGATAATCGATTAAGATAGCTCCACGACTATCCCAAAAAGCAGTCGCCATCACTTTCCTAGCGGACAAAACAGTTCTTGCTTTTATTGGAGCCGATTCCCCCTTGTAGTCCACTGTTTTGACTGTATTTTTGTTTCGGGCGTATAATGGTGTATTCAAGTTTCATCGACAGCAATTAATCGGTACCAAAACTCGGATTTATTGCGCCTAAACTGCGCCAACAGAGCGCTGGAAATGTTAATTCGAACACGTTTTTCGTCTAACGTGAGCAAGCGAAGCACCCAACGCGCAGACAGCTTTCTCATGGCTAAATCTTGATTTAATATGTGACAAACACGTTCTTTGGACAAATATATATATACCTATATATATATATACATATATATATACATATATATATATACATATATATATACATATATATATATATATATATATATACACATACGAGTATATATATATATATAATTTGTTTTTGACATTATGTTATGTGTAGTTTGTGTACGTCGTTGTGGCCATTAGCCTAAAAACAACCATTGGTTTGAAAGTGACTCTTTCCTTTAAAAAAGTTGTAGTTCGATTGAAAGTGTGTTTCTTAATGGGTAAGAAAACACTGTAGAGAACCATCGATCAGTTTATACGAATACATTTTCGTATTTTCTGGTTTATTAATTTTTTTGGCGTCTCTAGCCCGCTTTAAAAGGCTGAGTAGGTATGGTGGCTGCGAGATGACTGCAGTTCTGCATACATAAGTACAATTATCACGGGGCATGTTCTTCGGAGATTTGTGGTATTATTGCGCGAAATTTGGTTTGTTTGCGCTCCACAAGACAATTTGACGGACCCCATTAATTTGCAGTTCATCTCCCGACGCCACGCAGATCTCTGCTTTACAACTCGTTCCGTTGCAGGACGGGAGAGCGGTAGAACCCCCTCCCGGCGCGAGTGTTTCCGGAGCGCTACGACTTGCAACTGTTCAAGAAGAGCTGCAACAGTTATTTAATGACATATCGGGGCGCCGACTTGGCGCTATAAATTCATTTCTCTTGAGAAAAGTAAGTACGCATTAAAGTATGTATGTATTAAAAAAAAATTAACACCTCTGCGCTGTTGCGATGGGTGGGAGAATCAGTTCCTTTTTGTTTCTCTATAAAGTTCGGAATTGGAATTTAACTTCCGGAGATTTTGAGTCTATGTGGATTGCGATGTCATTTTTAGTTAGTCGGTTCTCGGATTTAGTAGATTTTATATTAATTCTAGGTTGCTCAAACAAGTCATTTTGACTGCTTTTTAATTTCAATTAGTAAAAAAAATTATACTTATAATGGCTCCTCGATAGTATTCTGGTTAGTATACTAGCCTGTCATGCGGGAGACCGGGGTTCGATTCCCCGTCGGGGAGCCTCTGGCGCGAGACTAATGACCTTGCCCGAAAAAAAAAAAAACAAATCATTATGGAAAATTAAACAAGCCTCAGGACTTGCTAAATAAGGCCAAGACCGGTTCCCGGTTGTAGTGCCGATGATGATGATGATGATACTTATAATGACACAAATGCTTAGGATCTTGAAACTTTTTATACATGATACGAGGGCAGGTCAATAAGTCGTTAGAAAATGAGGACCATTTTCTTTTATTTTCTCATTTAGCTGACGTAATAATGACGTATAATACTGTCCAGTTATCGTCTGTCCCTTTCCCAAATAGTCAATAATGATAATGCCACGTGCATTCCAAAATACAGTAGCCATAACCCTTCCAGCTGAATTCACAGTGTTTGCCTTCTTTGGCGCCCGTTCGCATTTAACAATCCACTTTTTTGGCTGTTCTTTCGTCTCGGGAGTGCAGTGGTGCATCCGTGTTTCATCTACAGTTACTAATCTGCGCAGAATATTGTCTGAGTTGCGACGCATGCGCTCCAAGGATTCTCAGCTGGTGAAAGTAAATCCGGCACCCATCTCGCACGTATTTTTTTCAAACCCAATTTATCATGCAAAATTGAAGCATGAAACAAATTAAAAATTGACAGATACCTAGTGCGGAATTATGCTTATTAGTAACAGACCATAACCGACAGATACCTAGTGAGGAATTAAAAACAAATAAATGATTGGATCTATTCGCACCTGCCGAACATAAATAAATGCTCAATAAAACAACAGTTCTGGTGGTTAAATGGCAAATAAAAACCTGTGTACCAAAGTCGGTAAAGTAACTCCAACATCAGCCACCTTACACAGCTTTAGCTTTTCTAGGATTAGGGTAGAATAGGATTTATGTTAAGTTAAGGTTTTTAAGTGCGTGGCGAGTGATCAATCCTCCGGTGGTTAAAAATCCACCAAACGACATATCGTGTATCCGTTGGTCTAACAAGCGGTTTCCTCCTTTACCTTTCCGTTGCATGTGTGTTTGCTAGGGATGCCCTTACATCCGGCGTGACGAGTAGTTTGATCACATACTTTCGCCGCCGCATGTCTTAAGGAAACATAAACAAACTCCAGTATGGTTTCATCAACTTGATCTGGCGCAGGATGCTATCAAGCGTCTGCAACCCTCATGAAGTGGTTTTATACTGTAGTAACTTTGGCCACCTGTGATGGTTCGCTACAAAGTCCACCCACCCTCAGCGTGTCAACCCAAGAGTGGACTTCTTGGGATTCATGCACGCAGCGTATTTTATCATTGACATTCAGGCGTTCGAATCTCCCTCATCGAATGTTTATATTAAATCTTGATCGTTGCCGGCCCCTTTAACCGGGAGCCGACCGCTTTAATGGTTCACGGTCGTTCCTCGTACTTTCGTGCCCTTAAGTAAATGCATTCAAGCCACTACTTTGGTTTTGAAGATCAGTTATCAAATATGATTCAATGAGTCTATTTGATTCTGCAAGTCGAGTTGAAGCTTCGTTCGGTGAAGATTCGTTTTTTGTGGGGAATGGTTTTTCATCTGGTGCGCAACTAAGAAACGAATATCGACGATAAGTGCTCTACCACTTTTATAGTTATAATTAGAATTGCCTTATTGTCCATATCGTGAGTAAAGTCAAGTTGAAGCTACCAATCGTGGTAGACGCATAGTTTTCGTGTGTAGATTAGTGATGCTACTCATGTGATGCGCGTCTAAGGAAGAAATATCGACGACAAGTGCTCTACTACCGTTCTATTACAATTAGAAATCCCTTATTATCCATATCGTGAATAAATGCGTCAGTGAGAGATCGCAATCACACTATCGCATTGAGAACACAGTAGTACGAACATCTCGTTGTGCGAATTCTCCGTGCAAATGAACAGCACATTCTACTTGTTTGATCCTCATTTTGAAATATTCTCACGCTTAGATAGTTCTCCAGTTCCCACTAACTCGATTAATACGAATTAGAAGTAGATATCTTTTCGGGAAAAGCTAGTTGAGCAGCCGGAGGGGTGGCTGCCGTGTAACGTAGTGTCGATTCAAGAGTTTTCATAGACTCTGGATGGAGTGAAATCAGGTATATACAAGTTCAATCATCACCAATTCCCAACCGTTTGCCAGTGATTTCAAATCTCAACGGACTCAGGTAACTATTAAACAGAAAGGCTATCCACTACAGTGTTTTGCGACTCTAACTAAGAACACGATTCGAACCAACGCTGTGATGGTCTGACCGCAGAAAAATTAGAACCAAACCCTCAACACACCAGGCAGAGAGACATTATCTAGTATATAATGTTCTGGATAATTTTCTCAAAGTGTGAAAAGAGCTACAACTTTTTACAGACGTCCGTATGGAAGTGCACATTATAACAAGAAATTATTATTAAAAATAGAAGGTTAGCCCCGAAAGTGAAACTTGTGTGTTTTCCAATATTTGAATGAAATGAATTCGAGGACAGGGGCAAATTAGAAAAATGATTTCGTATGCTGCACTCGAACCTAAGATCTAGTGAATATTCAATATTGAATTTGAAAAGTATAGATAAACAGAAGAACTCTATTATACTCGTATATGAATTTGTTTACGATTGAGCAGGCTCACCTATCGTTACTATTACTATTTATTTGCCTGTAGGAACCCGGAAGTTCAAGACCTCACCGACTCAGCTGCGCCATCGTTTCCTGCTCTATGCACTCTCCTTCCACGATTGACCATCCGATCCAATCTCCTCAAGGTCAAACCTAACATTGTCCTCCCATCTCCGTCGCGACCGTCCTGCCAGTCTCTTTCCCGTTGGTCTACCGTCAAGAATTCTACGCACGGTCCTATCGTTGCCCATTCTCGCCACATGTCCGGCCCATCTTAATCTTCGCGATATGATTACTCTCACTATTGTAGGTTTGCGATATAGCTCTTCCAATTCGTTGTTGTGGAGTTTCCTCCATTGTTCTGCCTCTTCGTCATATTTACCACCAAAGATACCCCTTAAGACTTTATTCTCGAATATTTGAAATTTGTTTTCTTCCCGTTTTGTAAAGAACCATGTTTCGCATCCGTATAGAACAATCGGCATGGTTATGGTTCTATAGACACCGAGCTTTATGTTACGTAATAGCAGTTAAGATTTCAGGAGTTTACTCACTGCATGCCAGCTAGCGTCGCCGGAATGTAGTCTTTTGTTAATTTCCTTCGACATTTCATTACTGGCCGTCAGTATTGTTCCCAAATGATTAAACTCTTTAACTTTCTCAAATGTCTTGCTTCTGACGTTTTGTGTGTTCCCTGAGGTCCACCTGTTTTCGCCGTAATCATACATTTTATTTTATCTTCCTTAATTTCTAAGCCCATCTCTTCTGCCGCTTGCATGATGATTTCACAGTTTTTACCTCCAGTTTCTAGATTATCGCCAAAAACGGCGATGTCATCCGCATAAGCGAGCACTTGTGTGACCCCGTTCAGGGACGATCCGGCCATGTTGTCGTCTTGTACCTTTCTGATGACGTATTCGAGGACAAGGTTAAAAAAACATGACGAGAGGGCATCCCCCTGTTTAGTCCGTCCCGGATTTCAAATGGTTCTGAGAGGTGGTTTTCTATTCTAACTCGCCCCTTGTTTTCGTTCATGCAGATTTGAATGAGGGCGGCATATTTTTTTCGGGGTTTCCGACCTCAACAACAATATGGTTGCGTCTTTGCCTTGCGACTGAGGCGTAGGCTTTTTTGAAATCAACGAAAAGCTGGTGAACCGTCTCTCCGTATTCCCACTTCTTTTCCAGTAGTTGCCTTATTGGTCGCTTGTTGACCGGTTCCTACGGAATCCGCATTGGTAGTCTCCCAGTATTTATTCTGCGTGCGATGTGATTCTTGCCAGTATGACGTATTTTGTATGTGGTTGGTAGCAATGATTTTTCTCTGTAGTTTTCGCAGTCAGATCTGTCGCTTTTTTTTTGAAGATGAAGACGACTATTGAAGTTTTCCATTCTTCCGGAGTGACTTCCTTATCCTATATTGTTCTAATCAGTTGGTGGATCTGTGGCGTTTCTAACAGATACACACACAATACACAAGCAAATGAAGATGAATGAAGAACACCGAAAGAAAATCGAGTAAGAAAAAGCATCAGCCGTATACCAAGCAATAACATAGCAATTCCACATCAGTTGAGTCTAGTTGAGTTTAAAAATGGAATTCGTACACGCAGCAGTACTCTGATGCTTCAATGCTTCGCTTCTCACCCGTTTTATCGTATGTTCAATTCGCCTTCTTTACTATTCTTGCTAAACGCTATAGATCTTTCGAACGGTTGCCTCTGCTTCATGCTGCATAAGCTCTGTCGGTATGTAGTAGACTCCGGGAGCCTTGTTGTTTTTCAATCGATTTATTGCGTCTACAATTTCATTGAAAGTGGGCTTTGGGATCTGAAGCTCGGCTGTACGTTTGGTGCGTTTATTTGTGGTTGATGGGCACGCACATTGAGCAGGTTTTCAAAGTACTGGTTCCACTTGCTCACGATATTGTTTGTTTCAGTGACTACACAGCCGTTTGTGTCTCGGATTATCTTAGCTCTCCCTCGGGAGCCATTTCTATTTGAATTTATGCCGGCATACATACCTCTGGTGTTCTTTGCTCTGACATTTTCTAGGATTTTTCGATCCGACGCTTTTCCCGTTCGCGTATTTTGTGATTGAAAAGTTTCATTGTCGTGTATCTTTCTGCGTTGACTTCACCATATAATTGTAAGTGGATCACTCTGAGGCGTTTACGTTCTTCGGTCTTCGCCCTGTACTCATCGTCAAACCAAGGTTTGGACTTAATTGTTTTCTTAAATCCTAATACCCTTTGGGCTGTTTGTTTGATTGTGTCTCTGATCGATGCCCATTTAGTGTCCACACTGTTGGTTTCCTCTTCCCCACTACTCCCATTCTCTAGAATGCTAAATCTATTCGTTAGTTCGTCTTGATATTCAGCCCTTTTCTGTTCTTTTAGTTTATCAGTGTCTGAACTTTTTGTTCGTCTCTCGTGGCTGCCCGTGTGGGTTTGTTGCGAGCGGAAGATGATCCGAGTCGCAATCTGCTCCTCTATATGATCTTACGTCAAGGATGTTCGAGTGGTGTCTTTTGTCTATGAGGAAGCGGTCTATTTGTTTACGCGTTACCCTGTCGGGAGATATCCATGTGACTTCATGACTTTACTTGTGCTTGAACATCGTGCTTTTCACTACAAGATTTTTTGACGCCGCGAACGTGATAATTCGAATTCCATTATCGTTGGAAACGTCGTGTAGGCTTTCTTTACCCATAGTTGGTTGAAGAGATCCCATCAAAAACTTCCTTTAGAGTGTACACGTTCTATCCTTCAAGCAACAACATCTATCATATGAATATATGCAGGTGCCGTAACTATTCTTGGAGAATAGTGATAATCTCCGGAAACTATTGTGGCCATAATGAACTACGCCACTTTTTACTACCTTCAAATACGGACTCTTTTAAGGATGCCACTTTTGAAGTATCGTATACCTAGCGTTCGAATTTGTGTCAACAAATACTTCCTCTAGGGTCTCATAGAACGTGTCCTTTGTTTCTTTGTCGCTAGATTCTGTTGGGGCGTGTACATTTATATGGACATAATTGTGCCATAGGCCCTGTATTTTTAGCACCGACATTCGGTCATTAACAAATCTAATCTTTTACATGGTAATCTTATTTCTTATGATGAAGCCGGTTCCGAAGTTGTGTATCGGTACCTCCACACGCTAGTGTGAACGCATTGGTTTCGATTACTTGATGTGGGAGTCGGGCTTATTGTATATTGTTTCGCTTTTTCTACGACCGTCTGTATCGGGCCTGGTTTATATAACCTTCGAACAATCTACGTGCCTACCCGTATATTCCGCTTTTACCGTTTTTCTCTACGCCTTCTTTTTGCCGAGTCGGTGTTTTCTTGATGATTTGCTCCCTTATGGTAGTGTCGGCTCATCACACCTGCGCCTACCGGATTTTGCGTGGAGTTGTTTTGTGTATATTGATTATTCAGTTTTGTTTCCATGAGTTTTCGGGTTTCAAATAATCCGCAATATAAGAGCCCGGTTTTGATATGATAAGGTTGCTTACTGCTTTGATTGGACCTGGTGTCAGAGATTTGCCGTTATAATACAGCCGGTATATCCCTGACTGCAAACCATCCAATGAGCACGGTGACGCCTAACACGCTGTATTAGGGGTGTGTTGCTCCTCGCCAGCCTGTGTGACATGGGTGGCCCTATTGGGAGCATATGCTGTCGTCAGCATAGCCTGAGTGATTCATTGTAGTTTAAGCCCAGCACTACGTCAAGGTTTCTACCAAGCGGGGGCGAACTAGTGTGACACTTTTGAAAAATTGATTTTCCGATAGTTTATACTTTCAAGGAGAGCACACTTACTTCAATCTTTTGGAGCTAAACATTTTTCAGTGGTTCAGAGCACACACGCAAAGTCCAATGCATAATCTCAGACAATTTCTACAATAAGTCGCCTTGAATAAAAACCGGCCAGCTACTCGCTTCAAGGACTTGAGAGCTGGCCTTTGTTCATAAGAGTTTTCTTGTGTTCATTTCTATTTCTATACTCTTTACTAGGTTTGAAATTCCATACTGACCATAGTTCCACATATTTTAAAGCATCCCACCTAGGGTTTGTATCATGCCACCGTGAATTCGGTCAAGCTTATCAATTTCTCATTAATGACGCTCATGCTCCAAGATTTTCAGAGTTTCCCATTTCACGTATCTGCCGTGTTGAGTTTTCACCTGGATCTCAAATGTTTTTTGAATGGCAGCCTTCCAAAAACAGCTGGTCATCGGTCGGAGACGTGCGTAAGCTGACAGAAATGAAACGAGAACACTTGTAGCAGAAAATCGTCAGTAGCCTCCCTCGAAAGAGAACCTATTGCCTCGAAAGAAAACTTAAGCAATCCAGCAGGTACTTGTTGAGATAGGAAAAGGTATTGGTATTGGCTCACCCATTGAGACGGTTCAATATATAGGATATATTTGTAGAAAATTCTGGGAACTTTTGTAAGTTGCAGACAATTGTACAGTAGTTATTGAATAAGAGTATTGTGAGGCATATGACAATCAGTACTAGAATATTCTAGAGAGTCCGAAACAGAGTACTAGAATATTCTATAAAGTAATGGAAAATTGGAGCCCGTGAACAGTAGAACATTCAAGACTATGGAACGGATGGAAACGAAACGCCGAATCAGAATAAGGAAACGGTATAAATACGTCGCACACAGATCATGGAGACGAGTAAGAAGTAGAAAGTGAAGCAAGCGATAAGTAAAAGTAAAAGACACGATAAGTACGGAAGCGATAAGTAAAGAAATCGTTAAGTGTACGGTATAAGTAACGGTTGTTATTAACGGACTAATAAAGTGTCGCATTAATTCAAAATCGATTTAACGGCTCTTATTTATTAAAAATAATTAATCCAGCGAACCCTAAGCTCGCTACAATTGGTGTCAGAAGTGGGATTAATTATTGGTGAAATAAATAAGTCTGTGGAAGTGTATTGTGACGATGTCAGATGGACATTTGGAGGATCTTCGCGTTCCTGAGTTGAAGAAGGAACTTGAGGACCGGAATCTGGATAGCAGAGGACAGAAACAAATTCTTCGACAGCGTCTGCAAGCAGCAATGGAGGAAGAGGGCATTGATGTCGACACATATGTTTTTACGATTGGGCCAGACTGTCCGGATGGAGAAGAAACAGCGAGTCAAGATGGCGCCAATGTAACGGAGAAGAGTTCGCCACAGTTCGCCATTTCGAAGATGTACAGGACGATGATGGGAAAATTGGTCGCGCAAGCTACAGACATTAACACAAAATTGGATGCGCGAGCTGCAGAGGTTAATGCAAAATTGGATGCCCAAAGGCAGTGTATGAAAGAATTCTGGGACTCGGAAGCGGAAGAATCTGACGATGGCGAGGAATTGGAGCCATATGAAAGGAAGAAACTCAGGAAGAGCAAAGCTATGGCCGACAGCAGTGAGGAAGATGAGGAAGATGAGGAAGATGACGATGATGTGTTACGTGAAGAACTGAAGGATCTCATCGATGATAACCCAATTGAAGAGGACGGCAGTGATGGTGAAGACACTGATGCTTCAGGCCGTTCCCCGAGACGGATTTACAATGATGAGGACGAGCTGGATGACCGACTGGAAGACGACGACTGGGACCTTATTGAAGAGAATCTTGGTTTGAAAGTCGAACGCAGAAAGCGTTCCAAGCGTCTGCACCGTACACGGGACGAAGAAACTGATGGAGAGGAACAGCACGTCGATAAAGGTTCAGCACGTTAGGCTATAGCCGAACAGCTATTCGACGACGAAGACGATGTTGAACGCCGCTCTGAACGTAGTCACAGGGAAACTGAGGCGACAAAACATTTCAATGATGATGAGGAATCGGAGTCTGATGCTGAGGATTTTATTGTAGACGACGAAGGAAGGCCAATTGCTGAGAAGAAGAAGAAAAGACGACTTCTAGTCACTGAAGCGCCATTGCAAGAACGTCAGGACAGTTTTGGTGTAGATTTCGACTATGAGGATTTCACTAATTATGACGAGGACGGATACGAACCCGAATACAAACCTAGTGAATTGGAAAGGGGTCACTTTACGGATTTGGACAATGAAATCCGTAAAACGGATATTCCTGAGCGAATGCAATTGCGCGCAGTTCCGGTTACGCCTGTTCCAGGGGAACCCAATGAACTACAAGACGAAGCTGAATGGATTTACAAACAGACGTTTTGTAAATCAACTGTTTCCAAACAAGAGAGATCAACGGATGTTGGAGATCGACACCGCTATTGTAAGCCACCACATAAGGGGGAAAGATCAAGTAAGCCCTAAATTGTAGGCGCAATCAACAGCTAGAGGTGTCGTTCATTGCGTTCTATAGAGAAGAACACGTGAAACCAGAATTAACGTGCGACGATCTATGGAAAGTCTATTACTACGGCGCACGCTGGTGTTTACTGTCAGCTCCAAAGAACAAACCGCTCCAGTTATTTGAAAAGATGCGGAATTACCGGTTGGATACGCTTATGTAATCGACAGATGCTCCAATACCAGATGATATGCGTGTAATTAAAGATGAAGATCTAGATCGCTTACGTGATGTGCAAACTCCAGAAGAGCTTAAGGGTGTGCACATGCATTTTCTCTTATACTATTCGCATAAGATCCCTAAAATGCAAGAGGAATTCCGTCGTCAGGAAAAGAAAGAATGGCGGCAGGGTAGAGCTGACGCGAAAAGGAGAGCAGTAGAAAATTTGGAAGGTCAAGAACTTCCACCGCCGAACGCCAGGTTGAAAGTGGTGCAACGCGACCGACTGGCGGCTTTTGTTGGCCCGGGAGACCAGTGAACTTAGTTCGGGACGAACTAATCTAGGCGGAGGGTAGTGTGACGCATATGACAATCAGTACTAGAATATTCTAGAGAGTCCGAAACAGAGTACTAGAATATTCTATAAAGTAATGGAAAATTGGTGACCGTGAACAGTAGAACATTCGAGACCATGGAACGGACGGAAACGAAACGCCGAATCAGAATAAGGAAACGGTATAAATACGTCGCACACAGATCATGGAGACGAGTAAGAAGTAGAAAGTGAAGCAAGCGATAAGTAAGAAGTAAAAGACGCGATAAGTACGGAAGCGATAAGTAAAGAAATCGTTAAGTGTACGGTATAAGTAACGGTTGTTATTAACGGACTAATAAAGTGTCGCATTAATTCAAAATCGATTTAACGGCTCTTATTTATTAAAAATAATTAATCCAGCGAACCCTAAGCTCGCTACAGTATTTTTATTATGTCGGTGTATTGAGAGAACTACATTTAAAACAATCGTTTGACCTTGTTTCTGTATCACAACGGACTTCCCAATGAGCACAGTAATTTATAAATGAAATTCTTATAAGAAATGTAATCCCATTGCATCATATTCCACACGATGTTGTCTCAAAATCACAATATTACATCCGTTGGGATTTTTATTGTTGGCTTCTGAATATGCCTCCAAAGATTGGAGACGTTCAATCAAAACAACGATATCAGAGCGAGCTGATATCCAGGGTGTATATTCGATTTCCTGTGGGTTTTATTTTGTCTTATAGTATTTCTCTTATTTATTTCCAGCTTTTCAGAGTTTGTACTCCAAACCATAGTTTTTTTAATTGACATCTCAGCGCTGTAGATTTTCTTTTTTGACTTGTCGTTTTAATTTTGAATTCCGAATATCTTGATTTTTTCTTTCAGGCAGGTGAACTTTGACGGCGAAAACTCTTATAGAAGGAACGTCAGGGTTTACTTAAAAAAGTTTGGAGAAAAGTGGCTCGAAAGTGCAAATCTAACTAAAAAAAAAAAATGAAATTTGTCAGGAGCGTTACCACATAACCGCCAAAATCTTTTGAAAACAGGGTAGAAGTCCTCAGCTCAACCAAATATGTCCCCATTTAATTTATTTGCATTTCGAGTTCTGTGCAACCTAAAATACAAGGCGCGGTTTAGAATAAAATTCAGCAATTAAGTACTGACGAGTTGCCACATTATTACAGATTTTTAATCTATGTTTAAATTGCAAATATGAATGAAAACCTATAAAATGATTACATGTTCCTATTTCTTTTTTAATCTTATTTTTTTTAATCTGCGGTTTTCCGATTTATATTACTAATAACACAATTTTTTTCTAGCTATAATGACAAGTGATGCGTTTGTCCCCAAAAATCTACAAAGAATGACGAAGAATCAATAAATAGATCAAGAAATGACGACGTTGCTCTTCGCAATACAGCAATTACGAAAAGACTTTGTATCGTCTCGTAATCACAATAAAAAGTCAATAGATATGATACAATATAAGCGATTGTTACAGGGAAGAGCGGAAGTGACGGTTGAGGGTATGGCTGTACAAAAACGATAATCTTAGGCGGGTCTTTTCATTGATGAAATTCAATCTGAGTCGGCAGAGGATGCTGGGTTAAACGGGGTCGGAGATGACACTTTAAATTATGTGATCAATCTCGTGCTGTTTTTCTGAGATTACTCATAATAAATAATTAATGGCAATTGTCCATTGCTTGTATTAATAACTGTGTGCAAATGCGTAATTCCAAACAAAGAGTTGGCGTAGATAGGACACAAGTGGACGACCACTGCATTGATCAAAGATATCAAGAAAATCAGTGGATGGCAAAGAGTTATGGTAAACATTTTAGTAGCCTTATCTAACAATTTCCTGATGAAATATAGAATTAAATTTGTAGAAAAGTACAAAAAACTCATAACAGTGAAGTATTTTCGGATTTTTATTATAAACTTGCAAAGTGTGAATTTTTAGGCAATCCACGTTTTACCTTTTATCAAGGGCCCTATTTTCACTAGAGTTTCGCGAAGGTACGCTTTTAAGGCTATTATTAACTCTTGTAGTTTTGGACGATATATGAAGTATTTCTGGTAATGAAGCCCAAAACGGAATATAGAAAACTTGCTAGAAATACGTGTGGGTCTCTCTTTATGCGACAGGTACCATTCTATTGCAACTTAATGAAATTTTGCTAATGCAAGTTGTCTACTTTAAGGCACATTGCAAATGACAATATATAGTAAATAAATATTGAGCTGGTGAAGCAAGACGAGTTCTTCTGGAGAATGTGACACCCTTTGCCACTAGGTTTAACTAGTTACCAAAGGTTTGTGAGATTTTGAGTGAACGTGATTGAACTAAATCGATTTTCATGTCGGTTACCGTGTGAGAGATAGGTCTAAGAACATAAGCGTCATAAACGTTCACGGCCTATAGAGGAGTACCCGACAAAAAAGAAGAATTCCACGAGAACGTCGAACGGATCCGCAACGCCGGCCCAAGATACGATGTGAAAATAGATCTTGGTGATTTGAATGCAAAAATAGGCCGGGAGCCGGTTTTCAGGCACAACACACGTTCGCATAGTTTGTATAAGAAGACTAATGACAATGGATTACGCGTCATCGACCTGGCAGCATCAAAGAACTTGGTCGTTGCGAGTACCAGGTTTCCGCGTAAAGATATCCACAGAGCCACCTGGGTATCACCTGATGAGGCACTCGCAACCAAATTGACTACGTGTTGATAGATCGCCGCCACTCCTGGAACCTGAAGACGGTACGAACGTACCGAGGTGCCAACGTCGATTCGGATCACTATCTTGTTGGTACAGTTTTCCGAGCGCGGATTGCCTTACGGAGACGTATTGCATCCGCAGATCAGATTCGAATCAACACGGTTGCCTTACGCATTGAGAACACCAGCAACACCTTTTTAACGTCATGTTAAGACTCGCCCTCGAAGAGCTCGACGGAGGGAGAGTAAGTCCTGGGGCCAGAACCGCCGTTTCCAAGCACTACACAGGTTCCCATAGTTTGCATAAGAACACTAATGACAATGGACTACGAGTCATCGAACTGGCAGCATCAAAAAACTTGGTCGTTGCAAGTACCAGGTTTGCGCGTAAAGATATCCACGAAGCCACCTAGATGTCACCTGATGGAGCCACTCCCAGCCAAATTGACCAGGTGTTGATAGATCGCCGCCACTCCTCGAGCTTGATGACGGTACGAACGTACCGAAGTGCCAACATCGACTCGGATCACTATCTTGTTGGTACAGTTTTCCGAGCGCGGATCGCCTTACGGAGATGTATTGCATCCGCGGATCAGGTTCGAATCAACACGGCTGCCTTCCGCGATGAGAATACCAGTATCACCTTTGGTCATGTGTTAAGGCTCGCCCTCAAAGAGCTCGAAGGAGGGAGAGTAAGTTCTGGGGCCAGAATGCCGGACGTAGAAGAGAAATGGGCACGCCTTAAAAATACTGTCATTACTACTGCCAACTCCATCTTAAGCAGTAGTCGTAGAGATCGGAGCGAATGGTTTGTTGATGAGTGCAAACTAGCGACTGAACGTAAGAATGCTGCGTACCGCGCAATGCAGCAGTCTCATAGGACGCGGGTACGCGAGGAGAAATACAAAGAGCTCAGAAGATCTGAAAAAAAAGACCACAGACAAAAGAAAAGTGCATGAGAAAAAAACCTTGTCTGTGAAATAGAGAAAAGTAGAGAGCGAGGTTCGCACCAGGCGCGAAACTTCTACCAAATAATCCGCAGTATGACGCGGTACACATCACGCTGCACTTATTGCAAGGATAAAGAGGGTAATCTGATCACCGATCTTGAATGCATTCTGGAGCGATGGGAAGTGCACTTCAATGAATTGCTAAATGGTCAGCTCACAGAAGAATTGGAAGCTCCACCAATGCAAGATCAAGACAAAATGCTGCCGCCACGAAGAATTGAAGAAACATTAAAATCCATAACACAGGTCAAATCAAATAAATCCCCCGGAGCTGATGTCATACTAGCTGAGCTGATCAAACAAGTAGGGACAGCGTTACATCATGTAATTCATGAGATCGTGGTGTATGTATGGGAGCAAGAGGATATGCCAGAAGGTTGGCGTAGCGGAGTAATTTGCCCCATACATAAGATAGGAGATATCACAGTGTACAGCAACTATACGGGTAAAACATTGCTCAAACATTGCTCAAGATACTCTCCACTATCCTACAAGATCGGATAGTCCCATACGCTAAAATCATCATTGGTCAATATCAGTGTGGCTTCATCCCAGGCAAATCAGCGATTGAACAGATATTCACCTTTAGGCAAGCGGTGGAAAAATGTCTGGAATTTAAGATTCCATTATCTCATCTATATTATAGACTTTAAAGTCGCCTACGACAGCATAGTCAGGGTTGAACTATATAATGCCATGAGAGAGTTCGGCATTCCAAACAAATTTATACGACTTTGTAGGTTGACCATGACCAACGTAACTAGTCAAGTAAAAATAAGGGGATTGCTGTCCAAACCAATAAACATCTTTAATGGACTCCGACAAGGGGACGGTCTGGCCTGCCTCCTCTTCAACCTGGCGTTACAACTAGAGGGACTATTGTGATCAAGTCCAGCCAGATACTTGCCTACGCAGATGACATCAACATTATCGGTAGATCCGATTCGGTTGTACAGGACTCCTTCACCCAGATCGAGCAGGCGGCACAAAAACTGGGAGTGCACATTAATGAGGAGAAAACCAAGTACATGATGGCAACTTGTGCGAAGAGAAGACCTAACGTTGGTCAAACTATCAGGGTAGTGGAGCACGAATTTGAAGTAGTGCAATCCATTAACTACCTTGGGCCAATAGTATCAGCCGATAACAATATGGAAGAAGAAATACGCGAACGGCTGATTAAATCCAACAAAGCCTACTATGGTCTATCAAGGCTCTTTAAGTCCCGACATTTTTCCAGAACATCCAAGCTACTAGTGTACAAGATCATGGTCTTACCAGTACTCATGTATGGATCCGAGACTTGGGTGCTCAATAAAAGGTACTCTGAACTCTTAGTCGCGTTCGAAACAAAGGTCTTAAGGAGAATTGTTGGCCCCGTATGTGAGGGAGGACGATTCCGGAGACGCTACAACCATGAGTTGTAGGCAATCTACCTTGAAGTTTATGTTGTAAGAAAAATCAAGCCCGGTAGACTCCGGTGGGCGGGACACATAGCTCGAATGACCCGGAAAGTCCTTTGTGGCAGGATGTATGGAAGGAGACAGCCCGGCAGACCTTGTCTCCGATGGAGGGGTGGCGTAGACCGGGACACCCAAAACCTGGGACTGCCAAATTGGATGACATCAGCCCGAAATCGGGACCGGTGGAGAGATTTGTTAAATAAGGCCAAGACCGGATTCCGGTAATGATAATGATTAAGTGAAATAACAAAAAGGGGTAATTTTATTAATCCGACGGATCCCAACCGTTTGTGGTTCATCTCCCGACGGCGCGATCATCCCTGCATCAAAACTCGTTCCGTTCTCATCTGAGAGCCTCAAAAAAAGTTCATTTCTCATAGATGGAATTAAATAAAGAACTCAAATTTTTTGTCACTAGTTTAATACGTTCTAAAATACAAAAAAAAAAAGTTTCTAATTAAGATATATAGTGACAATAATTGTTGACATGCCTTGTAAGGTAACTGTCCCAAGAAAAGGTACCTTACTGTTTGGTCACTCTGTGAGGGTGAAGTATGTGTGTGCCGATGCACGGCACGGGTTCACTTAACTCCCCAAACGCGTCACTGGGCAAATAGAACTCCGTCACATTCACCAACGAGGAAGAAGATATAATAAAAACGCAGTCTGATTTGTTTAATTAATGAAATGTTCTTTATTTCGCTTCTTGGTTGACACTGTTTCTTTCTTTATTATTTTGTTCATAATGTTCACTGTCTATCAATAACATGGATGTATTCGGAAATGCAGCAATAATACCATTTACGTACGTTAGATTTAAAGTTTTAGTTGCCGTGTAATTGAACGGCGAAATCGCTTTATTTGAACGGAGGTGATACAAGATACGTAATTTAAATTCAATTAATGAAATCGCGCGATAATAAACTAACAACACATTGCCCGTACAGACACTCTCAACTCCCGTGATATACACACTACTTGTGGGGATGAAAATTTGACTCTGATGTTGTGTCCACCGTTTGAGGGATGATTATCGACTTTACTCGAACGCCCGACGTGGCGTGTGTGCGCTCCAATGGTTGGCGAGAGACTCCCCGGTGTGCAACGGGGCGTGGCCGACCGCGGTGGCGGTGGAACGACGCTGGGGCGTGTTTGCGCGCAGCGGTGGTTGTGAGGCAACTGACTGAATGTATGCAAGAATCCATTCAGGGTGTCGTGGCAGTGGAGTCATCGCTAAGTAAACTCACTGCCACTTACTAGGAACATGGAGGGGGGTTGCTATGCCTACATAGAGAATTTTGTTTCAGGGAATTTCTGCAGTACAGGCTGAATTAGATTCCTCTGTTGCTGTGTATACGAAGAAATCGGTTTCGGAGGCATAGCCAAGTATGGGCATGGGTTGTCGGTTAGGCAAAGGAACATGGGTCTTGATCGTTGCGATGGTTGTTTCGTGGAAATGCAACGCATCGTGCTGGTCACTTACCAGTAAGGAGAATTGGTATCATTTCAAATGGTTTAGGTAGGATGGGAGCCAAGATGGTTTTCGGACAAACTAATTGCTGCTTGGTTACAAGCGAGGAAAATGGTTTAAGTAGGAAGTGAGCCAGAATGGTTTTCGGAGAAATTAATGCTGCTTGGTTGCAAGCGAGAACAATGGTTTAATTGAGAAGTGAGCGGGAATGGTTTTCGGGGAAAACTAAATGCGGTTTGATTGTAGATGAGGGAGATGATTGAAAATGTATTCTATTGCAGGATTTGGAATGTATTCCGTTGTAGGTTTTGAAAATGCATTCTATTACAGATTGGGAAATATATGCTATTACGGATTTGGGAATGGATGCTGTTGCAGATTGGGGAAATGTATTCTTTACAAATTTTGAATGGAGAGTTGGGTTAAGGTGACGGGCTGTTAGCGGTCAAAATTAGGTAGGAATTGTGGGTTGCTTCTCCGTGTGATATAGAGAACCCCCACAACTCTAGCACCTGCAAAAATGATTAAAAATCAATAATCGAAGAATTTTCATAAACTATATGACGGTTGAAATTTAACAAAATGGCAGATATTTGAATTTTTAAATATGGTTTTTCACCATTTTTTCTCTCTTTAAAGTACTGTTACAAACGACTATCCATACATCATCTTGATTGTAATAGGGGCTCCAATGACTCAAATCTACTTTTAAAAAAAGCGATCCGTCAAATAGTTTTTGAGAAATCTTGGCCAACAGTTTGAAAAACTTGATTTTTCAGGAAACACGATTAAAGATTTTATCAACGATTTTTGTGTGTTAACATTAAAATAATATACTGTGTGTGGGGTCATACTCTCGAATTTTTTTCGGAGTCATAGCGTACATGTGACATCTGGTGGTACTTTTAGTAACTCTAGTTACGATAGTATGGATATCTTGACTTAAAAATATTGATGTAATATATATTGATTTCCGGCTCCTCGATAGTATAGTGGTTAGTATACCCGCCTGTCACGCGGGAGACCGGGGTTCAATTCCCCGTCGGGGAGCCTCTGGCGCAAGACTAATGACCTTGCCCGGAAAAAACAAATCATTATGGAAAATTTAACAAGCCTCAGAACTTGCTAAATAAGGCCAAAACCGGTTCCCGGTTGTAGTGCCCATGATGATGATGGTATATTGATTTCGACTAAAAAGGGGGGTCTCGTCTTTGTTCCATAACTTGAGAAAAAGTTATATTCAATGTTTTTGGAATATCATCAATATTCATGTTTTGGGAATATCATCATCATCATCGGCACTACAACCGGGATCCGGTCTTGGCCTTATTTAGCAAGTCTCTCCACGGGAATCCGGTCGTTATTCGAGAGTTGTTAAATTGTCCATAATAATTTGTTTTTCCGGGCAAGGTTATTGGCTTTGCGCCTTGAGAATATATTCTACATAAATTTACTACAAAAAAAAATCGGTTTTTTGGTTGGTCCTAATGTGGTCCTCTCCGAGAGTATAAGTCATTAGGAAGAAAAATGCTTTTTCTCGATTTTCTTTTGAAAAAAAGGTGATGAGAACCTCCCCTTAAATTTGCAAAACGAAATGTATACGCTTCTTTTTGTTTTGCTTATATGCATGTCTTCCAATTAGAAATTGTGGGCTTCCCTTAAGTATATCCTTTGTATTACGCGACAACCAATGCCTTTCTCTTTAAAATATAGATGTACTAATATGCAATTTTTATACTGTACATCGTCTAAAACAACAACAATCTAAATGATGTAGAATGTTTAATGGAGCCTCATCGTAAAACAATACATTTCGCGAAGTATACATTCTTTGAATTTGAATTCCCCGGAAAGTGATATAAGACTTTAATCGGGATCGTTTTCAAAAGAAAAAAAACCCAAGTCGGTGATAATGTCGTTAAAACCGTAAATTTCAAATCGTCTAATTTTGAAGCACCACCCACTCCTTTATCACATGCTTCGACTGAGACTCCTTATCAGGCATTTATTTTAATAGATATTTCTAGTTAGAGCTGCATTTCCTGTAGACGGCTTGTTTTAAAACGGGCGACAATCTTCACCCCGAGATGTTAATGGTTGCAATACGACGTAAGCATCTAATTGCGTTCAATAAATCATCAGTAAAGAAGCAACGTATTGTGCTTAGTAAACTTTTGAACTACTTGCTAACGAGTAAGCGTGTGCAATAAACCAACATTAAACTTATGTCCATGGTTCAAATATCTTGATAATAAAATGAATTCATAGTCCCTATCGTATAATTTTCCCCAAGTCACAAACAAACAAATAGCTGCAGTCTGGATTCTTCTCCAATACCATGAGTTTTCGACTTCTTCCAGGCGGCTGTTCTTAAATTGATATATACACGTTCACGTGATACTCTTTTTAAGGCACCGACGAGGTGGCATACGTTTGTAGTTGAAGGGATTGCGTCGGAAATGAGATCGACACCGTAGAGATCAAAGTGCCCGACTCATTGCGATAAGTTGATCGGCGATAAATATATCACCAGAGGTAAATATTTGTTCTACTTTCAAGTCGACGATAACTGACGATTAGAGTTGAAACCGATATCACGAGACTATCGCCGACCACATCGCGTGCTACGAGCCACACATAGTAGGTGGTAGTGCAAGAAACTCGGACTCGGAATATTTCCTTCTTATCATATCTGAGAATGACTGGGTGTTTTTATTATCTCGAAAGATGTCGTACGATTTTTACAAGTGAGCCTCGTAAAAACTATTTGCACCTCATGCTCATGGTTTTTCAGGGTTTTGTCACGTATTACTGAAATCGGTGATATGCCTTTTGATAAGCAACGAAAGAATATAGGTATTTCCGCTTATTAATTTTCTTTCCCCTTTGAATCATAATATTCACAATCAACTGAGGAGCGCCGATTGTATGAAGGCACTTAAAGAAGGCCGATATCTTCTGTTTTTTATTTCGATAGTTTAACTTTATAAGAAAACGAACACTATATCTGTTAATTTAGGTTATCAAATCAAATTAACATATCCTGGTACAACTTGTGCATTGAAAAACTTTACCATGCTTAGATATGATTAGATTACGCAACAAAATTGACTTTTTATAAATGTTATACAGTATGAAGATTGTTAATCTGTCCATTCCTGTGCGCCCTACTCTCACTTTCTTTCTTTGCTGTATACCTATTTGCATTTATCAATATATCTAATACAAATACCTGTCTCAGTAGTAGATTAGTAAAATGCCCGAGAAATGTCCGCTGTTCCGCACTGATTCAATTAACGAATTTGCCTTTCGCAGAAAAGGCAAACCGGTTTAATCAGTCAAGTTCCGAAATCTCGTCAAAGAGTTTACCTATATATTCCACGGATCCTGTAGGTTAATGAGGTGGTACTTCACCGGGCCTCTGGGCGTTAAGATTCAATCTACAATTCACCATTTTATTTAATTTATTTTATTGTGCCACAATAAAAACAATTAAACCTACGTAGGCGTGATTAAATACGTGACACAATCTCCATACCAACTCAGCTATTGAGGCGGCTATTGAAGTAATTGTACAAAAAACCAAATCAAGCAAAACGCCTAAGAAGACATTTTTTCTTCGATACAACGGCGTACTTGTACAAGGGCAGTCCAAGAATTAATCAGCCTGACAAATAGATGTCGGTAGTTATAAAAATGTAATGACTGTGGTAGATAGTACCAACCTTAGAAAGATTAAGTTCCAAGTTTGAAGACCCTATGCTGTTCATTACTTGTTTGACAGCCATCATTAGTGAACTGCGGGGGTTTCTCTAACCACATGGAGAACCAACCCACAATGCCAACCAATCTTGACCGCTAACAGCGCGTCACCTCAATCCAACTCCCCGTGCAAAATCTGCATTTGCATACATCCCATACTTACCAGGAACCCATTTCCCAAGCTGAAATAAATGCATATTCCAATTTACAACGGAATATTAATCATTTCCCTCAATTACATCACCCCACATACGTTTTCCCAAAATTGCTTCGGTCAACTTCCTACTTAAGTTATATTTTCTCTTTGTGACCAAGCAATCTTAATTTCCCCGAAATTCATATGCCATAACAAACGCATATCCAAATCCTCAACGGAACATTACCAACCAACTAAACCGCGCACATTTCCCCGAAATTATTTCGGTTAACATTTCTATCTAAACGATATCCCTTGCTTGCACCCAAGCCATTCCAATTTCCTCCGAAAATGCATGCCCATACTCGCTCGCGTCCCCAAAGCCAATTTCCCGGTACACCCAACCAATGAAGCCAACCCAGCCTGTACGGCCAGTATTCGCTGGAACTGAGTTCTTATGCGAGCGTAGCAACTCCTCCAAAATTCTTCGTAATTGGCAGCGAGCCTAATTTCGGTATGACGCACCGACACGACGCATTGAATGAATTATTTTCATTCATAAGTCAGTCGTCCTCCAACTACCACAACGTGCGTATCGGTAGTCCCCTGTAACCGCCGCGGCCACGCGGGGGCACGCCGCCCCAGCGTGCCAAATAAAGTCCGCCCTAATGTTCTCCTCCCAATTGCCGCGGGTACAGCGTCGAAAATGAATAGAAGAAAAAACATTCGGGCGCAGTTCGTGCATTAAAACTAGACAACTTATGACAAATCCTAAGATGGAATAAAAAGACCCTTACGGCCGACTCCCAGTGTTTCATTTCTTTCCTTGCGCTTGCGGACACTTTCGCTGGTAAACAACTCTGTAGTGGGGCGGCGGTCAACTGCTGCCATACGTTGGTACATCCACCATCGCACCCCCACAGAACGCTCTCAGTGAAATTGTAAACAAACAAACAAAAATAGCATATTGCAGTTTACCACGAAGCCATTTCTTCAAGTTTGGAAAGAGAAAATAGCCCAAGGGTACTGAGGAAGTAATAGGGCAATAACCGTGCCCGGAAAAACAAATTATTATGGAAAATTTTAGAAGCGTCGAGACTTGGTAAATAAGGCGAAGACTGGATCCCGGTTGTAGTGCCGATGATGATGATGATGACTAAGGAAGTAACTCCTATTTTAAATCATTGATTTTGGCCACTGCTTTTTTTTTGTTTTATCTGCACATTTATTAACTATACAATTACAAATATTACTTAAGAACAAATGTTAAATTCTATTTTACAAATATCATTCTTACATTAACTTACTGGCTCTTCGCAAGCACTCTAAGTTATATATTAACAACCTTTTGTTTTTTTATGCCTTTCGGCGTCAAACTTTTTGGCCACTGCAATAACGGATTTGTGAACATGTGTGAATTTTTGCATGTTTACAAATTACACTGAGAGCGTTCCCTATTGATGGCTGCCAAACAAGTAATAAACAATGTAGCGTTTTCAAGCTTGAAACTAAATCTTTCTAAAGTTGGTACTATCTATCACACTCATTATATTTTAATACCTACCGCAATCTTCTATGTGTCAGGCCAATTAATTCTGGGACTATCCTCGTAGCGTACAATTCTAGTTGTTGCAACATGATCCACCAAAAACATAAATGAATGACAGAAAAATATTTAACCATGGAAGCCCTGTGCAAAAGACCATATGACACGCATTCGACCAACCCCATTGCCGTCGGCAAAATACTTTTAATCTCGAATGAGGCGGAGGTCAAAAGAACGTGTGAGGCAAAATGAGGAAATTACGATCCACACGTTCACATGGCTCCAAAAGCAAAAGTCAATAGAGAAGTCGGCTGCAATTGGGGTCAATAACAGAGATCTGTGCGAGCGGTAATCTTGAGGGGAGTGCAGGTCAATGACCGAGAACAGTCAAGGCCATCGTCAAACTGATGTTTTGGTTCAAGACAAAAGGTAACTGATAACGAGCCCTTGGAAGTGAGTTGCGGCAGAATTAATCTTCGTCGGTGTTTATAAAATAAGAATTGAATTAAACAATTTTTCGCAATAAACCATCTCGATAATTTAGTATGTGAGTTGTGTTTTTTTTTTTGTGGCGAAACAAAATCTTCGATCCGGGAATTACGACACGTGCGCTCCGCATGGTAACCTTCACCCTCACGTGGGGACGAATTTACGTTTATAGTGGTCCTTTGAGTTTTACTTTTGATGGTTTCCGAAGCGAAAATTATTGGTCCCTCGAGCAGGATGCTTAAGGACATTTAAACCAAAAAAAAATTTTCATTACCCAATGGTGTCCGTTAGTGCAGTTGCAAAGGCAAAATAATAATTATAACCGCCCGTGTGCAGTGATTGAAGTGGAAACATCATAACCACAATCACGATTGGATCCGATCAGAAGATTTCATTAATAGAAGTTGGTGCAGCGAGGAAGCAATGACAAAGGACATGTGTGTGGCATTCTAATATCTCTTTTTTAATATTATATATATATATATATATATATACATATTCAGCGCAAGGCTAATAACCTAAGGGCAATAAGTTATTATGGAAAATTTAACAAGTCTCGAAACTTGCTACATAACGGATCCCGGTTGTAGTGCCGATGATGGTGATGGTGATATATATATATATATATATATACATATTCAGCGCAAGGCTAATAACCTAAGGGCAA
This sequence comes from Microdon myrmicae, assembly GCA_963931805.1. Taxonomy (NCBI): domain Eukaryota; kingdom Metazoa; phylum Arthropoda; class Insecta; order Diptera; family Syrphidae; genus Microdon; species Microdon myrmicae. Next base: position 162,888,182 of record OZ007498.1, on the reverse strand, counting down.
TAAGTTATTATGGAAAATTTAACAAGTCTCGAAACTTGCTACATAACGGATCCCGGTTGTAGTGCCGATGATGGTGATGGTGATATATATATATATATATATATATATATATATATATATATATATATATATATATATATATATATATATATATATATTGTAGCGAGCTTAGGGTTCGCTGGATTAATTATTTTGAATAAATAAGAGCCGTTAAATAGATTCTGAATTAATGTGACACTTTATTAGTCCGTTAATAACAAGCGCTACTTTTACTGTACACTTAACGATTTCTTTACTTATCGCTTCGTACTTATCGCGTCTTTTTACTGCTTACTTCTTACTCATTACTTATTACTTCCGCACTTATCGCTTGCTTCACTTTCTACTTCTTACTCATCTCCACGATCCGTGTGCGACGTATTTATACCGTTTCCTCATTCTGATTCTGCGTTTCGTTTCCCCCCCTTCCATAGTCTTGAATGTTCTACTGTTCACGGTCTCCAGTTTTCCATTACTTTATAGAATATTCTAGTACTTTGTTTCGGACTTTCTCGAATATTCTAGTACTGATTGTCATATGTGCCACAATATATATATATATATATATATATATATTCTAGTCCCGATTGTCATATGCGTCACAATATATATATATATATATATATATATATATATATATATATATATATATATATATATATATATATATATATATATATATATATATATATATATATCTACTACTACTACTACTATAACTATTTATCCTGAGAAAGGTTGGCGCAAGGCTAATAACTATGCCCGTAAAAATGAATTATTATGGCAAATTTAACAAGCCTCGGATATGGACCGGAAAACCGACGACGGCCACGGAAACGAAGCTCACTATACAGAGCTCGAGATGCATAGCAGCTAGCCGATGCCCTGTCCGAATATAAGGCTGACTTAACAGCAATACAAGAAATACGATGAGCGGGGAGTGGTGTTATTCAAAGAAACGAGTATGATATTTAATTACAGCTGTCATGCAAAAGACCATGTGCTCGAGGTAGGCTTTCTAGTTAGCCAAAAACTGAAGCCTGCCATCATCGGCTTTAATGCAATAAACGAAAGGCTATGTACTCTTCGCGTGCGAGGCAAGTTTAAGAACATAAGCCTCATAAACGTTCACGGAGTTACAGAGGAGTCCACTGACCAGGAAAAAGAAGAATACTACGAGAACGTCGAACGGGCCCGCAATGCTTGCCCAAGATACGATGTGAAAATCGTTCTTGGTGATTTGAATGCAAAAATAGGTTGGAAGCCGGTTTCAGGCACTACACAGGTTCCCATAGTTTGCATGAGAACACTAATGACAATGGACTACGACTCATCGAACTGGCAGCATCAAAAAACTTGGTCGTGGCAAGTACCAGGTTTCCGCGTAAAGATATCCACAAAGCCACCTAGATATCACCTGATGGAGCCACTCGCAACCAAATTGACCAGGTGTTGATAGATCGCCGCCACTCCTCGAGCTTGATGAGGGTACGAACGTACCGAGGTGCCAACGTCGACTCGGATCACTATCTCGTTGGTACAGTTTTCCGAGCGCGGATTGCCTTACGGAGACATATTGCATCCGCGGATGAGGTTCGAATCAACACGGCTGCCTTACGCAATGAGAATACCAGTAATACATTTGGTCATGCGCTAAGCCTCACCCTCGTAGAGCTCGATGGAGGGACAGTAAGTCCTGGGGCCAGAATGCCGGGCGTAGAAGAGAAATAGACACCTCTTAAGAATACTGTCATTAGTAATGCCAACTCCATCTTAGGCAGTAGTCGTAGATATCGGAACGATTGGTTTGATGAGTGCAAACTAGCGACTGAACGTAAGAATGCTGCATACCGGGCAATGCAGCAGTCACATAGGACGGGGGTACGCGAGGAGAAATACAAAGAGCTCAGAAAATCTGAAAAAAGACTTCACAGACAAAAGAAAAGTGGCTGGGAAAAAAGAACCTTATCTGTGAAATAGAGAAAAGTAGAGAGCGAGGTCCGCACCAGGCGCGGAAGTTCTACCAAATTATCCGCAGTATGACGCGGTACACACCACGCTGCACTTACTGCAAGGATAAAGTTGGTAATCTGATCACCGATCCCGAGGGCATTCTGGAGCGATGGGAAGTGCACTTCAATGAATTGCTAAATGGTCAGCTTACAGAAGAATTGGAGGCCCCACCAATGCAAAATCAAGACCAAATGCTGCCGTCAAACATTGAGGAAACATTAAAAGCCATTAGACAGCTCAAATCAAATAAAGCCCCTGGAGCTGATGACATACCAGTTGAGCTGATCAAACAAGGAGGGACAGCGTTACATCACGCACTTCATGAGATCGTGGTGCACGTATGGGAGCAAGAGGAGATGCCGGAAGATTGGCGTCGTGGTATAATTTGCCCCATACATAAGAAGGGAGATATCCCACTGTGCAGCAACTATACGGGAAAAACATTGCTGAGTACCGCCTATAAGATACTCTCCACTATCCTACAAGATCGGATAGCCCCATACGGTAAAATCATCATTGGTCAATATCAGTGTGGCTTCATCCCAGGCAAATCAGCGATTGATCAGATATTTACCTTTAGGCAGGCGATGGAAAAATGTCGGAAATTTAAGATTCCATTATCTCATCTATTTATAGACTTTAAGGCCGCCTACGACAGCATAGCCAGGGTAGAACTATATAATGCCATGAGCGAGTTCGGCATTCCAAACAAATTGATACGACTTTGTAGGTTGGCCATCACCAACGTAACTAGTCAAGTAAAAATAAGGGGATTGCTGTCCAAACCAATAAACATCTTTAATGGACTCCGACAAGGGGACGGTCTGGTCTGCCTCCTCTTCAACCTGGCGTTGGAGAAAGCAATCCGTGACTCTGGCGTTACAACTAGAGGGACTATTGTCACCAAGTCCAGCCAGATACTTGCCTATGCAAAAGTCATCGACATCATCGGTAGATCCGATTCGGCTGTACAGGACTCGTTCACCCAGATCAAGCAGGCAGTACATAAACTGGGACTGCACATTAATGAGGGAAAAACTACATACATGATGGCACCTTCTGCGAAGAGACGATCTAACGTTGGTCAAAGTATCAGGGTAGCGGAGCACGAATTTGAAGTACTGGAATCCTTTAACCTCCTTGGGTCAATAGTATCAGCCGATAACAATATGGAAGAAGAAATACGCGAACGGCTGATCAAATCCAACAAAGCCTACTATGGTCTATCAAGGCTCTTTAAATTCCGAAATTTATCCAGAACATCCAAGCTACTATTGTACAAGACCATGGTCCTACCAGTACTTATGTATGGACTCCAGACCTGGATGCTCAATAAAATGCACTCTGAACTCTTAGCTCCTCGATAATATATTGGTTGGTATACCCGCCTGTCACGCGGGAGACCGGGGTTCGATTCCCCGTCGGGGAGCCTCTGGCACAAGACTGATGACCTTGCCCGGAAAAACAAATCAAGCCTCAGGACTTGTTAAATAAGACCAAGACCGGTTCCCGGTTGTAGTGCCGGTGATGATGATGACGATGAACTCTTAGCCGCGTTTGAAACAAAGGTCTTAAGGAGAATTGTTGGCCCCGTATGTGAGGGAGGACGATTCCGGAGACGCTACAACCATGAGTTGTACGCGATCTACCTTGAAGGTAATGTTGTAAGAAAAATCAAGCTCGGCAGACTCCGGTGGGTGGGACACCAAGCTCGAATGAGCAAAAAGGAGCCTGCCTGGAAGGTCCTTTGTGGCAGGATGTATGGAAGGAGACAACGCGGCCGACCTTGTCTTTGGTGGAGGGATGGCGTAGATCACGACGCCCAGAGCTTGGGAGTGCCAAACTGGATGGCATCGGCTCGAAATCGAGACCGGTGGAGAGATTTGTTAAATAAGGCTAAGACTGGATCCTGGTCTAGTGTCGATGATGATGATGATATACGTATATGTTTTCAGTCTATTTTGGAAAACGTAAAATCTGGAGAAAACAAAACACTCACAGAAGCTTGAAAATAATTTTCAATGCTCAACTGTATAAAAACTGTATCGTCTGCTATAAATGATCTTAAATCTTGAACACTTAATACATACTGGAAATCTTATTTCCGGACGTGGTTCACGAAAATAATTACGTTCTAGCTAAAGAAATTGAATATGACCGTATTATAAATGTTGCTCATTCGCCGCGTGGTGAGGGATTTGAAGATATGAGTAGTGAAAAGATAGATAAACTGTTATTTGAAAACGCTCGGGATTGAAAAAGATCTATTGGAGCTCTCTTCAAAGACAACGTCAAATCAAGTTACAGCAGAAAAGGAAGAAAGTCATGAGGATGCATCGACTCAAAAATTCCTATGACTGACGTAGAACATAGTTTAGCTATGGCGAAAGAGTTGGAGTCTTATTTTGCAGAAAGAGATCCCTGCATAGCCCATACAGAAAACTAAATAAGTGTTTAAATCCATATAAAATATTGATAGCGGAATTTAATGTAACGAGAAAGAACAAAATGAAGAAGTTACCAGCGACCCTTTGCCTCCTAAAAGAAGGAATTTCAAGTTAACAACATTTTCAGATGACAATAGTGAGAGTGATTAATTAGATTAATATTAATAGATGTATTAATATTTGTTTTTATAAAACTATTAAACATTTAGTTTTAAGAAAAGAAAAATAAAAACATTTTCGTTTGCATTAAAAATTTTGATTTTATACCAAGTTTCAAGTTACACTGTCCGCAACCTCTGATTTATATATATATATATATATATATACATATATATATATATATACATATATATATATATATATCATCGGCACTACAACCGGGGGCCGGTCTTGGCCTTATTTAGCAAGCCTGAGGCTTGTTAAATTTTCCATAATAATTTGTCGTTTTCCGGGCAAGGTCATTAAGTCTTGCGCCATTCGGACATAGTATATATATTTATATTTGCTTAATAAAATAGCATAACCAGCATTGACTGCCAACATCAATCGAAAGACGACGACCATCGAACATTGGATTAACACCCTAATTGTTATAAGTCTTACGTCACATCATCGTCCAGTACGTCCAGTTATCGTTCTGCAATTTCCGTTCATCAAAGGACGCTTCGTTAAGTTGCAGATATAAAAGGAACTCACCAGCCTAGTCCCTCTCTCTCGCTCATTTTTCTCGCTCTTAATCTCGCGCATAGACTCGTACGCTCGATCTATCGCCTCTTTATTATATCAAATAAAATTAATGTTTGTAAAATTATCGTGTGTCGTTATTTTCTTGTCGCTGTTTGGAATATAAACTAAAAATACGTGCGATAAACTAATCGCACAAAAACAGTTGGTCCTTCGAGCCGGATCTATCGGTATTGGAAAAACAATAAACATTTACACGTGATTCAGTGCGTGCGCGTGTGAAAAAAGTAATTATTTAAAAGCAACGTTGGAAACAATACTGCTACCCGTGCCAGCCAGAAGGAGGAACATCGGGATCCAGAGAATTGCAACCAACGTGTTGCCAGAACCAAGCCAAAGCCAACAACTTCACGTGAGTCACTTAGTGCTAAGGTTTTAAAGGGCTATAAAACAAATTATCACAAAACCCCGTTCCCACAAATTAGTGTCAGTGTGTCTATTTCCCCTTCTTGTGCTTTCCTCTTTAACTACTCTAAAAAGTTCGTTCTACTCGTGCATAACCTGTGTTTCCATTATCGTGTCGCAGTATCAATTTTATAGAATGGCCGAAGATCAAATCAAGGCATTAATCAGCAAACGGGCTGGTGCCAAACGATCCCCAACTAGCTACATACATTTCTTAGACAAATTCAACCCCGAGACTGATTTTCTCGCGCTCGAAAAGCGGCTCTCGGACATGGAAGGGATTCGCGAGAAGTTTTTGTCGTGTCAGGAAGCTCTGGAAGGCTTGCAAGAAAGTCTGTTCCGGAATCTGTTGTATTGACTGAGCCAAGAGATGCGGCCGAGGTTGATAACAAGGCTATCACCCACGGCCGCGACTCTCTCGGTTCTCCTCCTGTTCCATCGAAATCCCCATTGTCATCCCTTTCTGGTGACCCTGGCGTGACAGAAAGCCCAAAACCAACGGTGGAAAAGGCACAGGAAAGCCTAAGTCAACAATTGATCTCAAAATTGTCCCATAACCTAATCGAATACCTTCACTCCTCCCAGTTGCCAAAGATATCGTTGCCGTCGTTTGCAGGTTCGTATGAATCCTGGCTAGGATTCTACGATCTGTTCAATGCTTTGATCCACCAGGACATCAAAATCGAGCCGGGCAAGAAACTATTTTATCTGAAAGGCCGCCTGAAAGGGAAAGCGGCTAAGGTTATCGCATCCATCGAATCCTCCGATGCAAACTATCAGGTCGCTTGGGAGCTCTTGAAAGAGAGTGTCGGGTTGTAAGGCGCAGCCATGCAACAAGTGCAATCAACATTACCATGCTTTGTTACATTTTGAAAAGGCAGATAGGCTAAATACGGTTGCATCACATTTCGCAGTTGACGACCGCAGGCAGGCTCAAACCGCAACTCATGGAGTGTTAGCCACTGCCCTAGTTGACATTGTTAATAGTCAAGGCAGGAGCAAGCTATGCCGCATATTCCTGGATGCAGGTTCTCAAGCCCATTTCATAACGCAGAAAAACAGCAGATCGTCTAAAACTCGTCAAAAAGCCGTCCAACGTTTACGTCTAAGAAATCGACAACACTTCCACGACGGTTACACATTCGACACGGGCAAAATTGCGATCGCGTGCCACTAAATATAAGAAATCCATTGAATTTTTAATCGTATCGCAGATTGGGCATGCAATGTCTTCAACTCCTATAGATCCGAATGTTCTTGATCTACCAAGAAACATTCCATTGGCTGATCCAGGGTTTTTCAAATCGTCGAAAATTGATGTCTTAATAGGCGTCAAATTATTTTACAAGTTGCTTTGCATTGGCCAAATGTCGTTGAGGAATCAGCCAAATGTATTGTTGCAAAAGAGGTAATTAGGATGGATTGTTGCTGGCGATCTCGATCCCAATTATCGGGCAGCTAACGTGTCCTGCCATCTGTCGATACAATCCAATCCCCCAGATGTGAATCTAACTCGGTTCTGAGAATCTGAGGAGATCTTAATTGAGAAAATTCGTTCGCCTCAAGAAATAGCTTGTGAGGATCATTATGCTCTCCACACCATTAGACTTCCTGGCGGGAGATATCAAGTAAAATTGCCTTTCCACCAGAAAAGGATCGAATTAGCCGAGTCTTATACTATGGCATTGAGACGCTTTTATGCCTTGGAGCGCAAACTCCAAGCCAAGCTAGAGGTGCAGCGTGAGTACACTGCATTTTTAGATAAATACCTGTCATTGGGGCACATGTCACTTGCAGTGAATCAAGAGCCCAAAGGCTTTTTCCTTCCTCATCATGCGGTGGTGAAGGAGAGCAGCCTAACAACCAAGATTCGGGTTGTCTTCGATGGTTCCGCAAAAACGACAACGGGTATCTCATAAAACGACATCCTCATGGTAGGTCCCAAACTACAGGATGACTTATTTGAATTGCTCTCACGATTTCGTTTTCACATTTTCGTTCTCACGGCTGACATCGAAAAAATGTATAAACAAATTCAAGTAAATTCAGCCGATGCAGAGTATCAAAAAATTCATTATCGACGCACTACGCACGAACCCATTCAGGTTTTCAAGATCAACACTGCAACTTATGGAACAGCTTGCGCTTCATATTTGGCTATAAAGATGCTGTTCAGACTAGCTGATGACGAAACGAACAACTTTCCCAAGGCTGCTCAAATATTTCCCATAAAGAATATCTGCACCAGCTCTACAATTCAGCTGCTCACGACGTCCCGCGGTCCAGCTAAAGGAAGGAGTATTAGTCCTCATCGCAGATGAAAACCTACCACTGTGGCGGTTCCGCCAAACCCTACGGTCCACTTACCTCAAAAACCCCCATAATTGCCATCCAATTGCCTAACTTCACTAATACAATCGCATTAGTACCTGAAAATGCTTCACGCATCATATAGATCAAGTCAATGATCTTAAAGTCCCTGTCAAAGAAAACTTACCTTTGATGCATGCTCTTCGCATATAATTTCCCGTAAGAATCCTTTCTTTACCTTATCAGGTAGAACCCCCATTATTACGACCCAATCTACATCAGTTTCCGCTAATGCAACAGCATTAGCACCTGTAAATGCTGCACGCATTAAGCTTACCGAATATATTTATTTTCAAGCTTCTGCAAAAGAATTCTTACTTGCAAGCATACCTTCGCATGTAAAGCCCCTTATAAGAGTTCTTTATCTTATCCTAAATTACCTGAAAGGAAATTCATCGGTTCATATATAATACAACCGCATAATCAGGAAATCTTACCCTTGAGGTGGTTTATCCCAGCTTCATCATGTGCATCATAAATCACCAGACAAACACATTGGCTGGCGACCTACACCCAAGGAACTAAAACAAATACACACATCTCTTGGCACCAATTAATCCTACAGCATAAGCAAATGCGAATAGGAATTCAATACTTACCCTTACCAGTGATGCCATAAACACCATTTCCTGGTAATTTAGCCAAAACCTATTAATACCATTTCTTCATTGCGCCGTGTCTATTTATTTAGCCGCGACGCACATCTCAAACAAAGATGCAACTAGCATCCGACGAGTTTCGGTTTTGTTTGTTTTACCAGACTCGCATCCCATGAATGCACCTCTTCCTTTCTTTGTTTATATTCCTTCCCATGGTTTTGATCCATAAAAGAACCAGTTTACACACATATATGTGTACTGTGGCGATCTTCCGTAAGAGATCTGTTGGTTACCCCAAAGAGAGACTTTACGTCTCTCCTGGAACAGGAAATACATCCTTAATTTAAGAGAGCCAGCTTCACTGACCGAAATCCCTAGTCACCGAATTTATATCGCCAAGTCCTTTTCCATCTACCGACGACAACAGTCGTGCGGACTTCCGCTTCCGTTCCGCGGACGGACTCGAAGTCCAGTCGTGTCGAAACTCCGCGCGACTATTTTAATCAAATCAAAGAAATAAAAAAAAAAAAAACGATCGCAATTTTATTAGATTACATGTGAACAAGGATTTTAAATAAATTTCCGTAGATACAGTGCCTAGTGAAAATAATAAAGAACAACTCAAAATCAAACAGCTTGCAGTGCGTTTAACTATTCCTCCAGTGTTTATTTCCACTCTCCTCCGGTGGACATTGTGTTGCGGAGGTTTTGTTTTGTTTCGCTCAGTGTTTATTGTCCAGTGAACAATATATAATGGAGGAAGAGAAACTGAGCGCCGTACGCCGGCGCAACATGCTTCTTCCCCACACCACCACTAAGATGGGCACTTGGTCGAGTCGTAGCTACACACCCCGGCAAGGATGGGATTGTACGAATAGTCACTCTCCGTACAAAAGACGGCGTATATGATCGTTGCGTCAAAAGACTTTGCCCTCTCCCCATCGAAGAAACTGCAGGAGCCGCAAACACCACATCAGCTTTGAACCTGACGCTTCAAGGCGGGCGCCATGTCGCACTTGCTTAATAAAATAGCATAACCAGCATTGACTGCCAACATCAATCGAAAGACGACGACCATCGAACATTGGATTAACACCCTGACTGTTATAAGTCGTACGTCACATCATCGTCCAGTTCGTCTAGTTAGCGTTCTGCAATTTCCGTCCATCAAAGGACGCTTCGTTAAGTTGCAGATATAAAAGGAACTCACCAGCCTAGTCCCTCTCACCAACTCATATAGATACCATTGTAACAACGACCTTTACAACACCGCAGGCATCGAATGACTGGATAGACGGATCCTAGAACTGTCGATAAATTTCATAGAAAACCTTCCTAACAATCCCAACCCGATAATAACGGACCTACCATCACCCTCCTCCAATACGGGAGCTCACTAGCGTAATTGTCTCCAAATCAGGACTCTCTTCGCCGCAGGCAGACTGGTTAACGATCTAAACGAGATCGTGTACTACAACACCGAACTGGCACCCAATCATTTCAAATACAGCAACATCCAACCATTCTCCAAGATCCTTACCTTTAATACAGAACCAAATGGTTCTCCCCTCCTTCAAGAACTTACCTGATCCTATCCCTTACTATCCTCAATCCCAACGAGAAATCCCACATCCATAACTAAAAATTGTAAATATTATTTTTAAGTCAAATTCGAATTGTCACTATCATTGCAATATCAAATATTGTATTGTATATAAGATTAGATTAAGTTATGTTAAGTAATAGGCCTCATCAAATCAAATACCCACCCAAGCCAGAGCAGAAACAACAACGAAATCAACCGCGAGAAATGAAAGACCCCCGCCAATCTACGTCAAAAACCTGACCAGCACCAAAGCTATAATTCAAACCCCGCAAAATGCTCTGGGTCACCGGAATTTCAGCACAAATATAAAAGGATCTAGGACTTCCATAACAGTCAGATCATTAGACGATCATGAAAGGGCAGTTAAAAAACGGTTAGAGGAACAGTATCAGTTCTTCACCTTCCAACATCCAAATAGCAAACCAACTAACTTTATTATAAGGCACATCGATCCAGAATGGACCAATGAAGAATTAGGACTGGAAATTGCTAGGATATGTCCACAAATAAAAATTAATAAGCTGGACTACTTCCAAACACCATACATGAGGGCAAACAACATAAAAAGCCTCCGGATCATACAAATCCCACCAAATCAGGATATCAACCAACTTAAACAAATTAAATTTTGTTTACCCAAAAAATCGCAATCTAGGAGCCACACAAACAAGAAATTCTACATTGCAAGCCATGCCAAGACTCAAGACACTTGGCGGTCTCATGCCACCAGCAAAGACGTTGCGGCAGATGCGTAGAGGAACACGAGCTAGATGAATGCAAGGTAAACCCACAAGGCCTGGAACCAGAGACAGTCCAAACCGCCAACGCCGATGGATCCATTACCACAAAGAAGATTACAGTAAAATGTTGTAACTGTGGAGGGCCACATCCAGCAAATTTCTCTCAATGTCCTCAGAAGCTAAAAGTTCTGCAAAGACGGAAATTAGCAATGTCAACAGTTAAACCAACTACAACGAAACCAACAGTATTGCAGGAAGTAAAGTTAACCCGACCCGGAATATCTTACGCGGATGCAGCAAAAGGAAGCCTCAACACTACCACTCCCTCTAACGACAATATTAAAAATTTCAATCTGGACATCATGGGTTACATCCAAAGACTACAGGCCATGCTTCCTTCGCTGAGGCATATGTCAGAAACAGAAAAAAAGGTCAGATTCTTTCACTAATAACTTCCCATATTCTTTCCAGCTCTCTTTAAACTAACAATTATCTCCTTCAACACAGAATCCATTTACTCTAATGTACGTAAGCAACACCTCCGGTTGTTTGTTGAAAAGTTTTCCCCAGATATCCTCTTCCTTTCAGAGACCTGGCTCAAACCAAATTCCCGAGTTTACATTCCCAATTATACTTTAGTTTCTAACCCCAGAGCTAATGGATCTCATGGAGGTACCGGCATCTTAATTCACAAAAAATTTCAATACAGTGAAATTAGATTCACCGGTATATACAGCATTGAATACACAGCAGTAAAACTTTTCCGTGAGAACAATAAAGTGCTCGTCTTAGCATCCATTTATATTCACCCTTCACGACAACCATTTTTCCCAGATACTGACATTTCGCAGATTATCCAACAGTCCGTTCCCGCTCCATTTATAATCGGAGGAGACTGGAATGCTCGTCATACAGAATTCAATGATAATAAATGCAACAAATATGGTCGCCAATTGCTAGCCCTCCTCCCGTCTTATCCATATACTTACATTGACTCCCCATTACAGCCAACTCGTGTCTCTAGCTCAGCCAGGTCAACAATCGACTTCTTCCTCAAGTCCGACGATGTTTATTCAGCGGGTCCACCTACAGTCTCCTTTATATTTCCTTCTGATCATGGTTCCGTTCACACCACGATCCAAATACCCTCTCTCGACCCACTCTACTCGTCAAACCCTGTCCCAAACTTCACCAAAACAAATTGGAGAAAAGTCAATACGGAAATAGCGATAAGTTTCTCTGACTTGTATATCCCTGAAGCATCTAACTTACTCCCTACTGAAATCGATCAAGCATCTTTAAGAATAGAGCAAATTCTTAAGGAGGCTCTCAGCAACAACATCCCGACAACCATTCCTCATAACTATTTAGGAAAGCCTTTGCCCAGCATCCTAACCAAATTATTGCGTCTTAAAAAGCAGCTCCGTCGTAAACTTCATACAAGATACTGCCCCTTTATTAAAAGCCAAATCCAACTCCTATCCACTCTGATAAATGAGCAGTTGAAAAAGTTCGCAGATGAAAACTACATCTCCACACTTAAAAATATCAAACCAAATCGGGATCCTTTCAAAAACATCAACCAATTAACTGGTCGTAAATATAAACCGGCTTCTCGATAGTATAGTGGTTAGTATACCCGCCTGTCAAGCGGGAGACCGGGGTTCGATTCCTCGTCGAGGAGCCTCTGGCGCAAGACTAATGACCTTGCCCGAAAAAAAAAACAAATCATTATGGAAAATTTAACAAGCCTCAGGACTTGCTAAATAAGACCAAGACCGGTTCCCGGTTGTAGTGCCGATGATGATGATGAAATATAAACCCCGAATTGATCATCTCATCAAACCAATCAGCAATAATATTGCCCAGTCCGATACGGACATAGCAAATTGCCTCGCAGAACACTTTGCAAAGATTCATGAGCAAAATAATTCTCTCTCAACTCCTGGCTTCGAGAACACAGTAAACGAATACATCCCTAACAGATTATTCCCATCTTTTACTCCTTTCATCGGTGAATTTAACAACACAAATTTAGCTTCACACCCCTTAGACACTACAAATTTTCTAACTGCAGACGAATTATCCGAGATCGTAAGATCAGGAAATAACAAAAAGTCAACTGGATTAGATGGAATCCCACGTCTTCTATTTAAAAGACTACGCCCACCGAATATACTTCCCATCCTCATTCTTCTTAATCATATAATTAATGCATCCCACTTCCCAGAGAACTGGAAAACTGCGATAGTAATTCCTATTAAGAAGCCCGGTAGTAGTAATAGCCCTTGCAATTATCGTCCAATATCCCTATTAAGTACACTAAGTAAGATACTGGAACGCAAGATCTACCAAAATCTTCTCTCATTTGCCAATGAGAATGCCCTCATCCCTAACTGTCAGTTCGGATTTCGTAAGCGACAATCCACATGTCATGCTCTACTAAAACTCACACACGATGTTACAACTGGTCTCCAAAACCAAAGCCCTACTGTGTGTATATCTCTCGATATTTCTAATGCGTTTGATTGCGTCTGGATCTCAGGGCTTCTGTACAAACTGCACTCCATATTTAATCTAAAACTCTCACACAACAAAGCTCTTAGCCTCATATCTTTCTGCCAGAAAATTCGTTGTGAGAATAAATTCTTCTGTCTCAGGAACCCACACCATAACCGCGGGTGTTCCCCAAGGCTCTATTTTAGGGCCAATTTTATATCTGTTATATACCGCGGATATTCCTCAACCCGTATCTCCTAATGTTGTTATGCTGAATTATGCTGATGATACATTAATTTACTCTAGCAGCAAATTTGTTAAGGCTGCAAGAAACCGCATTAACAACTTGCTCCCTAACCTATCAACATACTTTAATAAGTGGGAAATCCACCTTAATCCAAATAAAACGCAGCTCATAGTGTTCAAGGGCAAAAACGAGCACTGTACAAACAACACTAGACGCTGCCACAACAAAATTAAGATTCAACTGAACAACACTCTGATAAAACCCCCCAAAACCCTAAAATATCTGGGAATCACTTTTTCTAATAACTGGTCTTTTTCCTCCCACATTAAAAATTCCCTTCAAAAAGCCACAATTCAGTTTAATCTCTGTAGAAGAGTAATGTGGAAACCTAATAGTCTCTCTCACAAAGTCAAACTGCTCATTTACAAACAAATTATCAGGCCCACACTCACGTACGCGTGCCCATTGTGGTACCATATCACTCCCTCCCAAATGGAGAAATTACGAGTATTCGAAAGAAAATGCTTTAGGTATGTCTCTGGGTTACATCGTCGTCCTAGCTCCTATAAGTACTATAGTAACGTCGAACTCTACAATACCGCTGGTATTGAGCGCCTCGATAGACGATTCCTCGAACTGTCTATCAAATTTATCGAAAACCTACAAAATAATCCCAATCCCATAATAACCTCGCTCTTAGAGAACCCTCTAGATATCAGAACTAACTATCCCAACTGTCTCCACACCAGAGCTATCTTCGCCTCAGGCAGACTGGTAAATGATTCAAATGAGATCATATACCACAACACCGAAGTTACCCCTAACCAGTTCAAATACTGTAACGTCCAACCATTTTCCAACATCCTACGCTTTTCCAACGAACAACCGGAGAGAAATACTCTACCTCTAACCCATAACTAACCTCAGTCCACATCCTTTAATTCATAACATATATCCCATTAATTATAAAACTTTGTTTATGGCTTTATGAAAATCATACTGTAATCAGGCTAAATTAGGTTAAGTTATTTATATAATTAGGATTAAGTTTAGATTAAGTAAAGTTGAAAAAACAAATTCCTGGTTTTCTGACCTTTTCCAGGAAGATAATACCACTAAATTTATAAACACGCATCTATCTTATATCTCATAAAATATTGTTTGGAAAATGTATATATTATTATGATAATTACATGTAAGCAATTGTTACAAAATTAATTTTAAGTCACTGTGTTACTTAAATGTACGAATTCTAATTATGGTTAATAAATACAGTTTTGAAAAAAAAAAAAAATGTTAAGTAATTTTAAGTAGGCTAAGTTAAAATAAACAGAGTTCCTGGTTTTTTTTCTGACCTTTTCCAGGAAAAACAAAATTACCAATATATATAATTCCCAGTAAATCTTAAGCACATCTAAAAAGAATTGTTTGAAAAATGTTAATAAATAAGTCATGATGGTGTCTTCTGATATAAAGAATTCCGGAGGTAAACTAGTCTCCCATTCGGATCTCCGGGGGGGACTATGTCAGGGGGAACATCATGCAGATATCATGATGAATAATGGAACTTTGAGAGGTTCGTCATCGCATAACCGGGCTAGCTCTCGAGGCTCGGCCCACGCTCGACTGGTGACGGCATTTTGTAACATCAGGGGCATCGGTTTTACCAATACTAATGTAAACGCCGTCCACCAATATTTGCAAACAACGAAACCTGATATCCTTGCCCTAACTGAGACCAAGGTCGATTCGTCAACTGATTCGACATATCTTCGTTGCTTAGGATACGACTTACATTCGAGATTCCGCTTTAAGGGCGGTGTCTGCGTCTTCGCACGGTCCGATCTGGCTTGCCAGAGGATGGAGGCGTTGGAACCCAATAATATGGACATCATATGGTTGGGGGTCGTACTGAGGAATTCCGTTAAATTTCTTTGTTGTCTTTACCGCTCCTCGAATGACGATCGACCGGCGACATTTTTCGAACATCTTTCATATACCGTCGACTGGATACAGATCAACCACCCAGCTTCTGAAATTATTGTCCTTGGCGATTTTAATGTGCACAATTCCGACTGGTTGTTACATTCTAACAGAACCGACGAGGCTGGGAGGCTGGCGGAGATGTTTGCTGTAAGCCACAACTTGACTCAACTCGTGGGGGAGCCAACGCGAATACCGGATGCCCGGGGCGATTATGCGAACACCCTGGATCTGTTTTTGACATCCGAACCGAGTATTTATACCGTGGAGGTTTCTGCGCCACTGGGAAACTCAGATCACTGCTTGGTGTCTGTCGCGCAAGCACTTGCATACCAAGCGAATAACCGGCCTAGGCAGCTTCGCCATGTATGGAAGTATGGGGCCGCTAACTGGGACGATATGCGAGATTTCTTCGCATCCTTTCCATGGTCCGAGATGTGCTTCGGAAACTCCGATGTTAACGCTTGCGCGGAGTCGGTGTCAGAGATTATTCTTCTGGGGATGGAGAAGTATATTCCACATTCCATCAAACGAAGTTCGTCTGATAAACCTTGGTTTGACAAAAAATGCGAGCTGATTACAGCGGCAAAAAATAGAGCTTTTAAGCAATGGCGCTCCAATCCCACCGATGTTAACAGAACGAATTTTGTTAGAATCAGAAACGTGTGCAACCAGGCGATTGATACCGCGAAGAAGGCTCACAACGACAGGGTGATCAATAAGCTCCTTCGGTGCCCAACTGGTTCGCGCTCCTTCTGGTCAATGGCAAAGGCTGTCAGCAGTAACTTTGCTTCCTCCTCTTTCCCTCCGTTGATGACAGACAGCGGGACGTTAGTCACGAATCCAAAGGATAAAGCTAATGTGTTCGCGAATTTATTTTCGGCGAATTCAAACCTCGATCCCGGCCTTTTGCAGCCGCCCGTGATCTCGCCGGTACAGTCTTCCATGCGGGATGTGAGATTTCGTCCGCGCACTATTCTGCGCATTCTACGTGAACTGGATTGTAGGAAGGCAACCGGCCCGGACGGAATACCAGCAATAGTCCTTAAGAACTGTGCTCCAGAACTATCGCCGGTTCTTGGCAGACTCTTCCGCTTATCTTATGCATGGAGGACCTTTCCTGCCTGCTGGAAAATCGCTCGAGTTCAGCCAATCCCAAAGACGGGAAAAAAGTGTCTCCCACAAAATTACCGTCCGATAGCATTACTGTCTATTTTATCTAAGGTAATGGAAAAAGTCATCAATACAGAGTTGGTTAAGTATTTGGAGTGCAACGGTCTTCTGAATGACCGTCAATACGGATTCCGTGGCAGGCGGTCCACAGAAGACCTTTTGACACTTATAACCGATATATGGACATCTGCGATTGAACGGCATGGTGAGTCAAGGGCGGTCGCATTAGATATCTCCAAGGCTTTTGACCGCGTCTGGCACGGGGCATTGCTGAGCAAACTTCGTTCATATGGACTTTCCCAACAGCTTTGCGACTGGGCGAGGAGCTTCCTCGAGAATCGATCGATCCGGGTAGTTGTGGACGGCGAGTGTTCGGATCTGTATCCTGTTAATTCGGGGGTGCCCCAGGGTTCTATTTTGGCTCCAACCTTGCTCTTGCTTCACATAAATGGTTTGTTGGAGACAACGGATAACAAAGTGTTCAGTTTCGCGGATGATAGTACGCTTGTTTCCTCCTTTTCGAGTGATCGGCAGATTGGTGCATCAACGTCGCACCAGCTGAGATGTAGACAGATTGACTCTCTGAACCAGGATCTAGATAAAGTCCTGCAGTGGGGAAAGGCCAATCTTGTCGACTTCAACGCAACGAAGACCCAGTATACAACATTCACAAAGAAAACTGGATCATCGGTTCCACAGCTGATGATGAATGGCCAGGCCCTCGAGGCTGAGGAAAGTTTGAAATTGCTCGGCGTCACGGTCTGTGGGAATGTATCATGGCATAAACATGTGTCGAGTATCGCCAGGTCAGCCTCGGGAAAACTGAGTTATCTTTTTAGAGCCAAGAAATACTTTACTCCGGCCCAACTTCTTCTCCTATATAAATCTCAAATTAGACCCGCGCTCGAATATTGCTCTCATGTTTGGAGCTCGGCTCCTAAACATACCCTCGACCTACTTGAGAGCGTACAAAGACGAGCGATCCGCCTGATCGGGGACTCGGCGCTGACGTCGGGACTACAGTCGCTATCACATCGAAGGCGCGTGGCCGACCTCTGTCTGTTTTACAGATATTATCACGGGTGCTGTTCTTCGGAGATTCTTGGTATTATTCCACGCAATTCGGTCTATATGCGCTCCACAAGACAATCCGACGGATCGCACCCGTTTGCGGTTCATCTCCCGGCAGCGCGAACATCCCTGTATCAGAACTCGTTCCGTTACAGAGCGGGGAAGCTGTGGAACTCCCTTCCCACGCGAGTGTTCCCGGAGCGTTACAACCTGCAACTGTTCAAAAAGAACTGCAACAGTTATTCGATGGCACCTCGGGGCGCCCACTCGACGCTATAGGTTCGCCTCTCCAGAGAGAAGTCTAATAAAAAAAAAAAAAAAAAAAAAAAAAAAAAAAAACATGTAAACACTTAATATGTAACAAATCTATTATAAGTTAGCTGTATTACTTATTGTAACTATTCATTTTTGGTCAAAAAAATGCAATATATTAAAAAAAAAAAAACTAGTCCCTCTCTCTCGCTCATTTTTCTTGCTCGTAATCTCGCACATAGACTCGTACGCTCGATCTATCGCCTCTTTATTATATCAAATAAAATTAATGTTTGTAAAATTATCGTGTGTCGTTATTTTCTTGTCGCTGTTTTGAATATAAACTAAAAATACGTGCGATAAACTAATCGCACAAAACAATATATATATATATATATATATATATATATATATATATACTATGTCCAAATTTCCACTTACACGGCACCAAGTAATCGTGTAACTCGAGGGACGCCTGTATTTCTAGATGTCCCAAGATGGAAGTTTAGTATCACAATTTGGCAAGCTATATCAAGTTATCCGATTATCGCACTAACAAAGCGGGTTACTCGCAGAGCGGTTGTAAAACACAATCGCATGCGAGTAACACATTATAATACCACAATCCCTGGCGGCGAAATGAGTCTACGTTTCTGTCTCCGGAAGTGTAGGGTTCCGGTTTAACAATTTAAGAAATATTCTCCTAATGACAATCTCTGCAGTAAGATGCGGTTGAACAGGATAGATAATTTAGGAATCAAAATTATTCGTAGTCAAGCAAGACAGCTTTTTAAGATGTGTAAGCGAAATCGGTGTGGTGATTGGGCATAGATATATGACATTTCAACTTCGACTGAGTACTTATATCAATGGATAATAATTAACGATAGCAGATTTTAGTTAAAATACTAAGAGTCGGTAAAAAACGATAAATCGCGGAAAAGAGCATCAAGAAGTCCGTAGTTGATTCAAATTCTATCTAGAATTTGTCGATGTAGAAATAAAATCAAAAACGGATAAAAAGAACGAAATTTATGACCACAAAAACAAATGCCAGCTTTGAATGAATATCTTAGATAGCAAACTCACCTTGGTATGATAAGGTAACGAAAGATATCTGCACACAAGATTCAGTACAGCCCAGAGGTTTAAGTGTCCTTACGAATTGTCCATCCTGTATTGTATATACATTGACCGTGCCATCCTTTAAATTAAGTAAATAAATTTAATTTAATTGAAATCCTCTTGGTGGTTGAATTTTGTCATCTTACCAAAGACCCAGAAACAATCATGTCTAGTTCCGTGTAAATGGCCACACTAGATATTGCATCATCATGCCCATAAAGTGTGGTAACTGGCTTTGGCGAAAAATGGTTGTGGGTGTTTAATTGAGGTGCGTGTGATTGTGTAGACGCTTGTGAAGAATGTCCAAATTGATTTGTCTGGATGCTCCACAGAATACAAGTACAGTCTCTAGAGCCAGTCACCAAATACGAACCGCAACTGTCCAAAGCAAGGCATGTAATCACATCTGAAAACAAGTCATTTAATTACTTGAATCGGCGAATTAAAATCACATGTTATCATATTTTAATTTGACCCGTCGTCATGTATTAAACAAGCGCACAAGGCATAACGAATGCTCTTAAAATATTAATATGAAATAATGGTAACTTTTTGGAATGTAGGTTTAATAGTTTTCTGGGCTTTTTTTTTCATTTTTACAACATTTTTTATTTTTCTTTTTATATTCTTAATTTCTAAATTAAAGGCTAGACAAAAAATGCTTAAATTCTAGCTTAATTATCTTATATAATAACTTACTGGTCCTTCGCAGACGCTCTAAGCTAAACATTACTTAACATTTGTATATTTTGCCTTTCGGCGACTGAACTTTGTGGCAGTACTGATAATTAGTTGAAATACAAAGAAAAATTTGAAAAACTTTGTCAATTTTTTGTTTTTGTTTTTTTTTCTTAAAATTTAACTTACTTAACTTACCTACGTTTTTTTTTTTTTTTTTTAATTTCTATGTAAAAGCACTTAACCTAACTTAACTTAAATCTTATACTACCCTAATTCTAGAAAAGCTAAGTCTATGTAAGCTATAGCTGATGATAGTATGATTCTTTACCGACTTTGGTACCCAGGTCTTTATATGCCATTCAACCACCAGAACTGTTGAGGCTGTCTAATACTATCGTCCCGGTCTCTGTGGGAGATAGCCCTACTGAAGCGCAGGAGCTCTTCTTCGGTGCGCGCTACTTCCCGGTCGTAGCACAATCGCCCGTCTACAGATGATCTACTTACATGATAGATCAGCGGAATTCCGGATCTATCCTGTATAAGCCCTTTCATATCCAAGTCAAGGAACGCCTCTGGTGGAACAAAGCCGTTGCGACGCACGCTCTCATAGTACAGAGTGTTTGGATAATAGGCCCCGAAAATTAGGTCATTGGACGAGCTTATTGCTCTCGCAATATGTCCTCTGATTAATTTAATCATAAAATTATCCACCCTATTTATGTACGCTTCATTATATAAAGTCTCATTTGAGTAATACTTTTTATAGTCCGATTCCGGTGTCCGATATAATCTGAGACAACTTCTGAGACACTTTCTTTCGAACACCCGAATCTTTTCCATCAAATTTGGACCTATGTTGAACCATACTGGGCAACCATATATGAGCATTGGCCTGATTAGTGTCATGTAGCATATGACTTTTATCTTGCTGTCAAGTTGGCTACTGTGAAATAGCCTCCTTGTCATAGCAAAAGTTTTCCTCGCTTTGAGCAAAGCAGCCTCTACATGTCTGTTGAAATACAGATATTGGTCTAGCCAGATGCCCAGGTATTTAACTAACTCTTGGTTTCCAGTTTATCTCCATGCGGTCCCACGATAACTAGCTTTCGCCAGTTTTTCCTTGTGTGGTACGTGGTGATCCAGACGGTATCAAAGGCTTTCTCCAAGTCGATCAGACAGGCACCTGTGCATTGGTTCCTACATTTATTCCATTGTATGTCGGAGACCAGTTTAGCTGCGGCATGTGTGGTTTCATGACCCGCCCTAAAGCCAAACTGGTTATTTGGAATAATGCTGTTGTCGTCTACCCATTTTACCAGAGCTTTGTTGATGGTTTTTTCAAATACTTTACTGATGCTTGGGAGTAAACTTATCGAACGCATGTTCATTGGGTTTGTGCAGTCTTTGCCCTTTTTTGGGATGGGCTGAATGATAGCCGTTTTCCAACGCGTGGGATAATATGCATTATTCAACGCGTTGTTAAACAGGACCGTGTATATATCTATTGCCATTGGGGGCAGGTTCTTGAGTACGATGTTAGGTACTCCATCTATTCCCACTGACTTTTTGCTTCTTAATGAGTCGAAGATACTCTGGATTCCTTCCCTTGTTATTAGAAGGCCATTAGCCACTACACCATTGGCATTAATGTCAATTGACAGATTATCTTCACTGAATTCGGTAAAACCCGGATTCTCCGATTGCCAAAGTGAAATTTCATTCCGGAGGTGCAGGTGATTGAGTAGAACTCTGTCCTCCAGGTCGTGATTTCGGTGAATGCTTTCATTCACCTTGTACATTTCCTGAAAGAGAGCTCCCACAGCGTTCACCTTTTCCAAAGGATCTTCGACCACGAAGAGCTCACTATTGAGGATAGCGTTCTCCGTATCTATGCCAATGTTGGTTAGCAGCTGCTTGTTTACCTCAGTACGTGGAATTTGGAGACACTGAATCTCATTTTGATTATTTCTCCTGAATATTTTATTTATTTGTGGGAACATATTCGGGTTATTAGTTTTTATAGCTTGAATTCTGTTGTTCCAATACAAATTTGTTGCTATTCTATAATTAGCTTTAAGTAATTGTTGGAGGTTTTTTAATCGGGATTTCAGTGATATTATCTCCTGGTCTTGTCTGTCTGTAAACTGTCCGTGTAATTGTTTTAATTTCGATATCAGTCTGCTCTTTTGCCTGTGGAGTGCGTTTATTGTTGCGTTTCTGTACATGTTAGTGTGATCTGTAACTGTTGTTTTGGGAATTGTTTTGTCCATTGTTCGTTTTACGGTTTCGTCCATTTGTTGAATGTATTTGTCGATTTCGACATTAGTCAGGTTTCTGTTTACTGGCAGATTCAAGTCATTCGAACGCAGTTCTCTTGTTAATGATCTGGTGAACCGCGGCCATCGCATTGCCCCGTAGTTATAGGGTTGCGGGATCACGAATTCCTCCAGATCTGCGAGCTCGTTCGGAAGCTCTATTACTGCCGTGAATGCACAGTGGTCACTATCGTATTCAATTGTCCGTAAACAGTTTGTATTTCGTCTATTGGTGTTAAGTAATCTCAGTCGTGAGTCGATTAGCAAGATATCTAAGAACGATCTACCTCTAGGGAACGATGGATATTCGGTAGCTAGCAGGTCAGTTCTATATTCAATATGAAACTGATCTAACCAGCCAGCCAACTGATTTCCTCTGGCATTAGATATATAATTTCCCCAATTTCTATGCTTGGCGTTCATATCTCCCCCTAGAATAAAGTAATTTTTGCCCAGGTGCAATTGTAAGCATCGGAAGAGAGTCTCGAGCTCTGCTATAAATAGATTATGTTGGTGCTCCTCAGGTGCGTAGACCGCAATCGCATACAAACCCCTTCCTTGCTGAAGGGGTATGCGTACGATACAGGCTTCCAGCATCCGGAACCTGCGCACTTCTCCACTATATATAACTTTATGAGGGATCCCTTTTCTAATAAAGATTGCCACCCCCCATCGTCGTGCCTCAACTTTTGAAGCATCTCGAGCAGAGCCTCCGGTTCCACCTCAGTGTCGACACCCTTTAATAGAACCGTTACCCTCTTTGTTTGCTTCGGCGTGAACGAGTAGAATTCCGCGGTGGCCCTTTTTAAGACCTCTTTAATTTTATCGTGGTCTGCCACCGGATAGGTTTGAATGGCATGCCTGGTACCAGCCAGTCTTTTAACTACAAAATTGTTTCCTATAGCTAGCTTACAAAGACCTACCAATTCCTTACACTCAATATCTATAGTGTTGATTGGTGGCATCTTTATTTTTTGGTTGTTATTCTTGCTTTGCCGCTGTTGTGTTGCTTGCTGTGGTCGATTTTGTGTTGATTGTTGCTGTTGCTGTTGCTGTTGCTGTTGGCCGACTTTTGGCTTCGGCTTTTGTTGTTGTTCGGAGTCTGTTTCTTTTTCGAGTGCCGCTATTTTTTTCTTTCGGCGTCTCTCTTCTAGACGGGCTCTTGCCATCGCAAGTTTCGCCTCCAATTCAGTAATTTCCTCTTCTTCATCCTCAGACTCTGAGGATGCAAGAGAAGCGAACGAATTGTTTGCCCCATACATATTAAAATTGTAGGGAGAGGGACGCTCACTGTCCTCCTCCATTTGCTGACCTTTTCTCTCCATTGTTAATTTGGCGGTTTTACTTCGCGTCACAATGGAGATTTTAGGCGTACCTTTTCGTTTGTTTGTCACGTTTTTGTCTTCCTCCGTGTTCATGCTGGTTCTTTCCAGTTTGTTTTCATAAAAAAAAAACAAAGGCGACCTGCAATATGAACCACGAAGTCGATTTCTTCCGTAGGCCGACTCGAACTCGGCTACCGTCGGCTAAGATTCAGTGAACTTGCACTCGCGCCAAATGATGCTTTGAAAACTCTGTGCGTAACTAGCAATATATTGTCTGTTTTAGTTTTCACTTTTACGACCGAGGTAATATATTTAAATTGTCTTACGTTGTTGTTGCACCTTACTGAAGTTATTTTGTAAGCACGTTTATTGTCACTTTTAACATTTTGTTTGTTTGTTGTTGTTGCACTTTGTTTTAGTTGTCACAACACGTCACGTCACTGTTTTTCTATTTCGTGGCTTCGTTCTTGTTTATGAATTGGATTACGAGTATAAATGAACTGAAGTAAGTATGGCACTGAAGACCAGTTTTGTTTTTGTTTTTTTTCTCACTTCACTGGACTGATTTGCAGTTTCTTTGTTTTGTCTTTTGTTTTTTTTTTTATTTTGGTCGACTAAATCAAATAATATATCTTCATTTAGCTTTGACTGTTTTATCGATGGCATTTATTTATAAATAGTTTTTTTGTTTTAAACGCTCCCGGACTCACAAAAACAAACTTTTTAATTTCACTCAATAAGCGAACATCCGAACTCGGTCACTGTGTCACTGATGGTGGATAACACTGGCCCCATCGCTTGTAAATGATAGTTTTCTGGGCTTTACAATTACAATGCTATTGTTAGCGACGTGTCAATCTAGGCCCAGGAAAAGCGTCGCCCCGATACATCGCACAATGCCCAAGACGTCGCGTCGAGAAAAAGGAAAACTAGAAATCAATTACCACCAGACGCTGGGTAATAAAAAATAAAAGAGTATCGGGCGGATACTCAGGTAGACCCTCCAGCAAGGCCGATTCTCAGGTAGACGCAAATTACTCGACCACTAATTACTCGATTCCTGGGAAGACGCGACCGACACAATAATAGCATGTGCAGCAGCTGCTCAAAAGGGTACAAGGCATCAATGGCCGTGTGCAAATAGTATAAAAGGAAAGTAAAAATTGTAAATAGTTGAGTTACTAATGCGAACATTAGTTCAGAGGTCCACAGTAAGTTGGACGACTTCAACGAGCCAATTGTTGTCTTTAACCCAACTAACAGTGCATACTTCGATGACACACGTAATAATGGTCACGGTTTCATCACACCAAATACCCTACAGAGCCTAGTTTAATCTCGACACCCTAAGAAGTCACCCGGTATCGGCAACATGTCATACCACTCGTTGCGAAGGCTTTCTGCCTTATTCTTTATAAAGCTCTCCATTCTGTTCAACCATGCCAAGCTTGGAAGCATGCTGTTGTCTGTCCAATAGCAAAAGTTGGGAAACCAACGTATCACTCCTCAAGCTTCCGACCTATCTCGCTTCTCACTTGCATCAGCAAAATATATGAAAAATTCATATACGAGAAACTAAATAACTTTGTCAGTGCCAGGCACCTAATCGAAGAGCGCACAGCACCACTATAGCTCTCAACATATTCCAAAACCACGTCTGCGTGCGGCTCTTTAATAAGGAACCCACCGTTGCGGTGAGCCTGGCCATTGAAAAGCATTTGACACAACTTGGATCGAAGGTCTCGCTTTTAAATTATTGAACACTGGCCTCAGTAGAACGCTATGTAGTATCATCTACCAGTTCGTTCGAAACAGAACCTTCCAAGTTAGAGTGAATGGAAAGCTTTCCCGAACTTTTCACACCGCTGCAGGCGTACCACAGGGCTCCCTTCTAGGCCCCATCTTATTCAATATTTACACCACCGATATTCCCCGCCCTGCGGACGGGAGAGTACATCAGATATGCTATGCGGATGACGTCCTGGTGTACGCGTCAACCAAAGGCCCTAATCTCGCAACAAATCGACTCAATCGTCACTTGGACGAACTGTATCAGTATTACAGTCGATGGAAAATTCGACTTAATCCATCCAAAATATCTTAGGGCCACTTATACCACAAAAATGAATTTCATCAAACATGTGACCCACATTCTTCAAAGGGCCCTCGGTCGGTCTAAGCAACTGCACAACATCTTGAAGTGGAGCAACAAAGTTGACACCAAAGTTAAGCTTCTCTGCTATAAGCAGCTAATCCGATCTGGAATATCATACGCCTTTCCCATATGGTCCTGCATACCTTCGACCCAAATGGAAAGACTTCGGGTTTTCGAAAGGAAACTCCTCAGAAGATGCACCAATCATTCTAGAAGGCCTGACGGTCGTCATTACCCCAACTCTCACCTATACGAAGGCGCCCCCATTACTTGCTTCAATTAGCATATAAGTACTTCGAAAACATTCAGAACAGCGAGAACCTACTTGTACGGGACTCTTGCGTTCTTGACCCTTCTCTCTCTCGATCTCTTCGGATCAAACCCCCACAATTTCTTCTTCAGTACAAAACTGAAGAAAGCACCCTTCCCAACAACATTACCCTCTATAATAGAGGATTCCTGGACCCATCCCACAGGGTCTACTATTAACAAACCACACACACGAACGCACAGTACAAGACGGCTCAAACACAAACCTACACACCAACCAAAGCGCAGATTATCAGACGCCAAAGACGTGATCTGCCGGTCTTGTATGATTTCTTTCCCACCATCCCTCTATACAGGTACTTAGAGAACACCTGGACTAACACTGTCCACACTATCCTTGGATACCCCCCCCCCCCCCCCCCCTTTTTGTCTTTTCTTTTCAGATATCCCGAGACCGAGCCCAACATCCTCACGGATATGGGTTATTCTGGTTATCGCAAGATGACCAGAAGTCAGAGACAAGATGAAGGACACATCTGTCCTTGTCTCGCTAAAGTCGGCCCAATCGCCACCCATTTTTTTTTAAAATAGTTGAGTATCGGTATAAGCAACTGCACAACATTTTGAAGTGGAGCGACGAAGTTGACACAAAAGTTAAACTTCTCTGTTAAAAGCAGTTGATCCGATCTGAAATATCCTACGCCTTCCCCATATGGTCTTGAATATCTTCGGCTCAAATCGAAAGAGTACGGGTTTTCAAAAGGAAACTCCTCAGAAGACGCAGCAACCACTCTAGAAGGCCAATCTAATTTAGATAAGCTAGAATTTAAGCATTTTTTGTCTTGCAGGTAGGATATTTTTTTTTATTACATTTCTCTCGGGAGAGGCGAACCTATAGCGCCGATTGGGCGCCCCGAGATGCCACCAAACAACTGTTGCAGTTCTTTTTGAACAGTTGCCGGTTGTAATGCTCCGGGAACACTCGCGTGGGAAGGGAGTTCCACAGCTTCCCCGCTCTGTAACGGAACGAGTTCTGATGCAGGGATGTTCGTGCCGTCGGGAAATGAAAAGCAAACTGGTGCGATCTGTCGGATTGTCTTGTGGAGCGCACAAAAACCGAATTGCGTGGAACAATACCACGAATCTCCGAAGAACAGTACCCGTGATAATATATGTAAAATAGACAGAGGTCGGCTACGCGCCTTTGATGTGATAGCGGCAGTAGTCCCGACGTCAGCGCCGAGTCCCCGATCAGGCGGATCGCTCGCCTCTGTATGCTCTCAAGTAGGTCGAGGGTATGTTTAGGAGTCGAGCTCGAAACATGAGAGCAATAGTCGAGCGGGGGTCTAATTTGGGATTTATACAGGAGAAGAAGTATTTATACAGGAGTGAAATATTTCTTGGCTCTAAAAAGATAGCTCAATTTTCCTGAGGCTGACCTGGCGATGTTCGACACGTGTTTATGCCATGATACATTCCCACAGACCGTGACGCCGAGCAATGTCATGCTTTCCCCAGATTCGAGGGCCCGGCCATACATCATCAGCCGTGGAACCGATGATCCACTTTTCTTTGTGAATGTTGTATATTGTGTCTCGCTGCATTGAAGTCGACGAGATTAGCCCTTCCCCACAGCAGGACCCTATCTAGATCCCACATCTACATCTCAGCTGATGCGACGCAGATGCACCAATCGGCCGAACACTCGAAAAGGAGTTAACAAGTGTAGTATCATCCGCAAAACTGAACACTTTGTTATCCGTTGTCTCCAACAAATCATTTATGTTAAGCAAAAACAAGGTTGGAGCCAAAATAGAACCTTGGGGCACCCCCGAATTAACAGGATACAGATCCGAACACTCGCCGTCCACAACAGCCCGGATCGATCAATTCTCGAGGAAGCTCCTCGTCCAGTCGCAAGGCTGTTGAGAAACGAAGTTTGCTCAGCAATGCCTCGTGCCAGACGCGGTCAAAAGCCTTGGAGATATCCAATGCGACGGCCCTTGACTCACCATGCCGTTCAATGGCAGATGTCCATATATCGGTAATAAGTGTCAAAAGGTCTCCTATGGACTGCCTGCCACGGAATCCGTATTGACGATCATTCAGACGCCCATTGCACTCTAAATACTTAATTAACTCAGTATTGATGACTTTTTCCATCACCTTAGCTATCGGACGGTAATTTTGTGGGAGACACTTTTTCCCCGTCTTTGGGGTTGGCTGAACTCGAGCGATTTTGCGGCAGGCAGGAAAGGTGTATAAGATAAGCGGAAGAGTCTGCCAAGAACCGGCGATAATTCTGGAGCACAGTTCTTAATCAGGTATTCCGTCCATATAGGTTGCCTCCCTACAGTCCAGTTCACGTAGAATGCGTTGAATAGTACGCGGGCGAAATCTCACATCTCGCACGGGAGACAGTACGGGCGCATCACAGGTGGCTCTAAAAGACCGGGATCGAGATTTGAATTCGTGGAAAATAAATTCGCGAACACATCAGCCTTATCGTTTGAATTTGTGACTAACGTCCCGCTGTCTGTCACCAACGGGGGGGAAGAGGAGGATGCGAAGTTACCGCTGACAGCTTTTGCCATTGACCAGAAGGAGCGCGAACCAGTCGGACACCGAAGGAGTTTATTGATCACTCTGTCGTTGTGAGCTTGTGGCAACTCTAACAACAGATACACACAATTCACAGGCAAAAATAGTGAAGAACACGAACGAAAAAAATCGAATAAGAAAAATACATCAGAACCGTATACCAAGCGATAAATAACAAAAATAATTCACATCAGTGGAATATAGTCGAGTTTGGAAATCAAATACCAAACACGGTCAGTAGTCTGGTGTGTAACGCTTAGGTAAAATTTTTTTTGTGATTCGAGCTGTCATAGCGTCAGTTCGAATCACACGATCTTCTTCACTATTATTTCAAACGCTATAAGCTTTCTTCGCGGTATCAATGGTCTGGTTGCACGCGTTTCTGATTTTAACAAAATTCGTTCTGTTAACATCGGTGGCATTGGAGCGCCATTGGTTGAAGGCTCTATTTATTGCCGCTGTAATCTGGTCGCAGTTTTTATCAAACCACGGTTTACAAGATGAACTTCGTTTGATGGAATGTGGAATGTAGATCTCCATCCCGAGAAGAATAATCTCTATGACTGACTCCGCGCAAGCGTTAACATCGGAGTCTCCGAAGCACATCTCCGACCATGGAAAGGGTGCGAAGAAATCTCGCAAATCGTCCCAGTTAGCAGCCCCATACATCGATACATGGCGAAGCTGCTTAAGTCGGTTATTCGTTTGAGAGGCAATTTGTTGCGTGACCGATACCAAGCAGTGATCTGAGTTTTCCAGTGGTACAAAAACCTCTACGATATAAATACTCGATTCGGATGTCAAAAACCAATCCAGGGTGTTCGCATAATCACTTCGTGTGTCGGACACGCGCGTGCATAATCGCCTCGGGAATCCGGCACTCGCGTTGGTTCCTCCACGAGTTGAGTCAAGTTGTGGCTAACAGCAAACATCTCCGCCAGATTCCCAGCCTGGTCGGTTCTGTTAAGATTTATCAACTAGTCGGAATTGTGCACATTAAAGTCGCCAAGGACGACAATTTCAGAAGCTGTGTGGTTGATCTGTATCCAGTCGACGGTATATGAAAGATGTTCGAAAAATGTCGCCGGTCGATCGTCATTCGGGGAGCAGTAAAGACAACAAAGAAATTTAACGGAATTCCTCAGCACGACCCTCAACCACATGATGGCCATGTTATTGAGTTCCAACGCCTCCATCCTCTGGCAAGCCGGATCGGACCGCTCGAAGACGCAGACTCCGGCCTTAAAACGGAATCTCGAATGTAAGTCGTATCCTGAGCAACGAAGATATGTCGAATCAGTGACGAATCGACCTGGGTAGGACAAGGATATCAGGCTTCGTTGTTTGCAAATATTGACGGACGGCGTTTACATTCATATTGGTGAAACCGATGCCCCTGATGTTAGGAAATGCCGTTACCTGTTGTGCGTGGGCAGAGCCTCGAGAGCGAGCCCCATTATGGGATGACGAACCTCTTAAAGTTCGGTTGCTTATCATAACATCTGCATGATGTTCCCCCCTGACATAGTCCCCCCCCCCCCGGAGAACCGAATGGGAGACTAGTTTACCTCCCGAATTCTTTATATCAGAAGGTACTGTGGCGACTCTAACAGATACACACACAATTCACAAGCAAAATAGTGAAGAGCACCGAACGAAAAATCGAACAAGAAAATACATCAGAGCCGTATACCATAGCGATAACAAAAATAATTCACATCAGTGGTCTGAATTTAATGTATCAAGCATAAGTTGCTGGTTGGTAATGAGGTTCGAAGAGTTTGGACGGGAGTGTTCATATGAGCATCAGAAACTCAACATGCTATCATCAGCAAACCAGTGAATTGGGTTGTGAGTAATTGACAAGAGATCATTTATAAATTTCAGGAAGAGAGTGGGCAAGAGTACCGAACCCTGGGGAACAACTGCATTAATTTGATAGGAGGCAGGTTTGACACCATCAAGAATCACTTGAATTGAACGTTCAGAAAGATAGTCTCTTGTCCATTGGATCAAGGAATTGTCCACTCCATAGAAATGCAATTTTGACAAAAGGGTGGGATGCCAAACTCTGTCGAAAAGAGTCAACGGGCCGGATGGTGATGATGTTCTGATTATTAGCCTGAATAGCGCTAATAGAGATTTGAATGTTGGCTGAGTAATTGTTCATTTACTCCTGAACCCGGAGTTGCTGCTGCTCTTCAAGCACGGCATGAAGTTGCACATCAACAGCATTAGATTCTAGGTCATTGATGTCTGTCATGAGGCGGGATACTTGTAAAATCGGCACTTACTCCTCAACCCAAAGTTGCTGCTGCTCTTCAAGCAACGCATGAAGTTGCACGTCAACAGCCTTAGATTCTAGGTCATTGATGTCTGTCATGAGGCGGGATACTTGTAAAATCGGAACTTACTCTTGAACCCGAAGTTGCTGGTGAACTTCAAGCACGGCATGAAGTTGCACGTCAATAGCCTTAGACTCTAGGGCATTGATGTCTGTCATAAGGCGGGATACTTGTAATACCTCGTTTATTTTACTCTACAATAGGAGGATATGATGCTCTAGTTGATACTTTTCGACTGCTTGATACGCGAAGCCGGCAGTCATAAGTATTTGTGGATCATATTTGACAATTCCTTTTACATCTATGGGCCCAAAGAAACGTTTGGTACATTCACTGAGACAGCTTCCAGCTATTCCTTCCATAACTGATTAGTCTATATAGCCTCCGTCTAATAGTTTCTTTTAGGGAACAGCAGTATTGATATAACTTTGGGTAGCTTCTGTTCTGATGTTGTTGGCAATAATCGTAGAATTTCTTCACATGATTGTCGATGGTAATCATATCGGCAGTAAAATTCAAAGAGGTTTCAACTGAGAAATCCAAGTCGGAGTATTTGATGAGAGCGTCTCCCAATCGGTGAATATTAATGGCTAGAGTGAGTGTTTGGATTTCTAAGGCTTTAGTTGCTGGGGTAGTGAGGGGCAGCCAACATAAAAGTATTCGAGTTAACAGAGAGGTGGTGTGAGTATGCTGCTGACTACTTAGGCGTACGCCTTCTGCTTTTGATGATTCCGGATGTAATGGTCGGCTCTATAAGATACCTTCGATGCGACATAATAAGGAGTTGAATTCTTCATAAGACTATGTTAGTTATATTAGACATTTTCTTCATTCGATGTTTCATAGACTTAACGGCTGCCGCCCATAGTCCACCGAAGTTAGGACTGTAGGGCGGATTGCACTTCCAAACAATCTCCTGGATCGCTAGTCTACCCTTGCAGCTGTTATTGACCTTGCTCCATTCTTGGTTGATCCCCTTTTTTCACGTGTTTGCTTCTTTCTGGCTCACCGAAGACAATAAGTGGTTACTCGTAGTAGACGGTTAAAACTGGAAACCCTCTCAATAAAGTTTTCTTCATCAACCATATTTCGAGAGACATGCGCCATAGTAATTTCCATATTTTTGAAAGGAGTGATCGGAAATTGGTAATGCATTAACGAAGTTGGACTTTCAAACCAAAGCCGACAACTAGTTATATGTCCGGGCGTAAGTCTATGTGTAGGGGGGCGAGCAGGATTTTCTGTGGATTTGACGTAATGTATGTCCGCCGGACTGATAACTTTCCGAATTTTGGTAACTCTTTTAGTAACAAATTTGTTAATGATCTTGATGTTATCACGTACCCGGCTTAGGGCTACCTTACTATCTGTGAATACGATCACCGTGTTATTAGGATAGTAGAGTTTGGTTCTGACTTGGTTGAGAAGCTCGGTTAGGAGCACAATTCCTTCTAGCTCCATCTTGGGGATCATGCATAGTTTACTTTTTTTGTCTGCTTTTGTCTTAAGCGGTGTGACTCGACCCCTGGTTGCTAGTGATCGGGTTGTGTAAGCTTCCCCATTTTTAACTCGACCGTAAATCACTGCTGCGTAGCCGTTTCCCGAGGTATCTCAAAACCCAATGGGGCGAATTGGTGTACTCTGGGTTCCTTGGATCCAACGCGGGATTCTAATACCACTAGGTTGAGGTAAGGATTTATTTTTTGAACTTCTGCTGTATTTTCTCATCTATTTGGTCATCCCAGTCATACCTGAGTATCCACAACTCTTGCATGTGTATCCGGAGGAGCATCATAACTGCTAGCATCCAATCCACGGGACCCTATGGGGATGCAGCCTTGGACAATAGGCCTCTTTTAGTGAGTGTTACTTTGTCTTGATTCGGGATACGGATGAGGAAAGTGTCTTCTACTGGACTCTAGTTAATACCCGAGATTTTTATAGTTAGATCGGCAACCTCTTGGTAGGCGGTAAGTTTTTGATTATCTTCTGTATTGTGAACCACTGCTGGGTTATTGGATGACCATTTTGTCAGAAACACCTTTCCTACCTCTGGGATTGAGATAACTTAGCGATTTGTTCTTGGCATGCTTTAATGCTATCCGCTCCATGAAACAGATCATCCATGTAAAAGAGTCCTTAATAATGTTCTTGGTCTTCAGATCTGGTATGTTATCATCGGCAATCCGGTGAACTGTTTGAATTGGTTGCCATGGTACACAGTCCACGCCATATGTCACAGTGTTCAACCAAAACGAACCCAATGGTTGTGTTTTGTTGGGGCGCCAGAGGATCCAAAATTCTCTCGATCTGCTGAGGTATCAAGATTTGTCGGAATATTCAGCGCATGTCGCCGGTGTAGGTAAATTCGTATTACCTATTCTGGTGGATAATGTCGAAGATATGACATTGCAATTTCGGGCCACTCCCGCTCCCCAGTGGATGTAATAAGACTCGCTGAGGAAAGAACTCCGACCTGTCTTCAATCCTCTGTTAAGGGTGAGATGCCGAGGAGAAAGAGAAAATTTTCTCTTTAGGGTGTGGCCACCAAGGAAATGCGATCTTTCCTTACTGGATGTGACCAATGGGCGGCGATCTCTTTATGCAGTGGTGTGTATGTGTGATCGTACACATCACCGTGTTTATCGATGCATTTCAGCAAAGGATAAACGAAACCTACAACGAGTGTAAAAGAACAAAGGGAGAAGCGACCTAAGGCATCGGCCTGTAATTAGGGCCAGCTAAATAAATAAGCCGCAACTCATTAGATGTGAAATGCATTTGGGATACTTCAAACAATTTTGATTGTTTATCGTATCGCCAGAATGCTTGCGGAAGAACAGAATTCTTTTGTTTGCGGATGATGCGTGCTAGAAAATTTGGTTTTAGCGGCTATTGCGTTAATTGTCTGCAGCTGCGTCAGTAAGCTGCTTGGAGTTGCTTTGTCGTTGGACAAAAGAGTTGCCAGCCAATGTGTATGTAGGGAAAATTGTTGTACACATGGTGAGGCCGGGAATAGCCGACGCAAGGATAAGATTCCCTGATTATGTGGTTACATTATATGTGAACCGAATTGTTTCTTTTCAGGAAAATGATGCTTGGTCTATAAAGAATTCTTTGTTGGAAACATTTTTGGCCGATGCGTTGATGCATGGAAAATGCCCCCGTGGGAGAAATTCTTTTTACAGAGTCTTTAAGGTTATACATTAGATAACCTTAATGCGTGTAGATGTGTAGGTGCTAATGCCAGTGCATTAGCAAAGGACAATGGGGTTATGGGAGATTCCGGGGTGGAAGCTTTTAGGTAATTTGGGAAGGTGAGTAGTGGCGTTTATTGGAACCGTCACAAAATCCCATTGCTTTTTTTTTTGTTTACACTAACACGCACACAAAAGGGGATTTTGAAGTACCCTTAAATGTCAGAGCACAGTGGGAGCGGATGGAGAGGTAGTGGATAAGGAAAGGAGGTGTCGATGTATATTGGTCTTGAATGTTTGGACATCACAACGGCCAGGAAACACATGATCAGGCAGAACATTCCACATTCGTGCGGTTCGGCTAAAGAATGACTATGTTTATTTGTGCCCCTAAAGTCCAGTTTCAACGTGAACTGATGCGCATTCACATATTGACGGCTTGATGGCACTGTTGTTAA
The DNA here is from genome assembly GCA_963931805.1 of Microdon myrmicae. Lineage (NCBI taxonomy): Eukaryota > Metazoa > Arthropoda > Insecta > Diptera > Syrphidae > Microdon > Microdon myrmicae. The sequence continues at coordinate 162,853,522 of OZ007498.1, read as the reverse complement.
ATACGTTCCTCAACTTGGTTGTTACAGCATCTTTTCGGATGATGCTGATTTATGGGATATAACAGGCGTGTGCGGTCTTGTCTCGCTGATGTTGGCGACATGTGTTTTGACGTGAGATAATAGGCGTTACCGGTCTCGTCTTGCTGCTTTTCACCGGGTACTGGGGACATGTGTTTTGACGCGAGAGAGTCCTCTATAAAGTCGTTGGATATTTTCTTATGGATCTCGTTTTGTTCTCAATGTCTTTCTTGTCCGATATAAAATTTGATTGCATTCCGATAGGAATTTCCTAATGCTAGTGCGTCAACTTTCGAAGGTATTGGGACGATATAGCGGCCGTCTTTGTTTCGAGAGTGTTTTTCGATGAATACGTTTTCACAGTACGAACTCTCGGCTTCACCGATATCTTCTCCAGTGACGGACAGGTTCCAGAAATGTACCAGGTTCGCCCCGAACTCTGAAAGAGTTGTAAAGGCTTAGGTCCGTTTTCCAATTTTTCCATTTCCTGGGTCTCCAGACACAATCCATCCACCAAGGTAAGTATTTTGAAGTAACAACCCATCCTTCTTCTCTAGTCCTGGACGTATCACCGTAGAATCTACTTGGACACCTAATAATAGAGGAATGTTGGCTGGTTTGTTGAAGTGAATCCTCAAAGGAGGATTTCCAGGCGATGTGACTGGACATACTTGGGAGTGATCCGGAAACTCGTTTGACTACCAGTACTCTTATATTCACGATTGGTTGGTCTGGGTGGTCGAGCTTTAGTTTAGTATTGGCAATGGACTTGTGGCGCTTCTACTAACACCACTGCTACCTTTTCAACCTACCTCCAAATCTCCCTTCCTAAAGCTCCACTAATGTCATCACTTTTGCGTATGCAAGCGCAATAACTTCCCCAAGCATTCTCCCACCGATTGCATTACCTTTCGATTATGCAAATCGCATCCAACATCAAGCATCCAACATCAAGCATCTGCCCATCAAGGACATTCACGCAATTAACGCGTTATATAAATTTTCCCTAGAAGAAATTCGGTACGCCAGTACCGCATACACCAATGCATCTCAGCATTGTTCTAAAAAGAAAACATTTCGGTTGCCATACTAGATAACCGAAGTGGATTATGAAAACAATCAGCAGAACCCCTGTCTGCCTGTATTTACTGTCCCACACGTGCGCAACAGATTTTCATGTTGCACCAGTACTCACGGCGGCTTTTATGCAATCTTCAAAGCGTCGGCGCAATTCGCGCCTATCTGCCAAGAACCGAATTCAATGCCAGTGTAAATACTCACACTGGAATTCGACCCATGACTTCTTAGGAATGCAATACGCAATTAACATGGTTATAAACACAATCATCATTGTGTAATTATCCCAAATGCATCCTAATCCCTAACGTAGTATTTGGACAACTGCAAATACTTATCCAAAAAGATGCTTTTTCATTCCCACGGTTCGACCACCCATGAGCTCGCATCACGAGCCAACAAGGTGATCCGTGCGCAAAAGTAGTTTAGTCGATAAAATAGTGGTAAAGGAGTCGAGTCTCCTGGAGTGCGCCCAAAAAGACGAGTTTGATACACGGAGTAGTGCGCCCGCGCGATAAAAACGTTTTACTTAAATTGTAAAATAGAGAGTCAAAGTTAAGTACGAAACCCACGAATAGAATAATAGTCCCGGGTTGTTTGAAATAAATCGAGTGTGCGGAAGCGATGTAAGATGCTGTGAATGTAATTTGTGAACTTAGTGACGGACCTAATGTTGTGAAGATCCGTCACAGACTAAAGATTAAGAGAACGATAGTTTTCGAACAATAAAAACAAAACTGTATCATCAACCCTAATGTTTTATTTTCTGGCTGGTATCTGCGCTGTGTCTGAGCGCTCGTTGTGGAGTTTATCCCAAAGTGACAGTGCAATGTCCAAACCTGAGGAAGCTCTATCTGGCTGCTGTTTACCTGAGGACGTGGATTAGGTAACTCGTAAGGGAATCTTAGTCAACCCGTGCCAATGTCGGCACATAACTAAGACCATATTCCCACAGACTGTTCCAATCTCTCCCCCTACTCCGATGATTTTGACGTGTCCTTTTTTTTTGCCAACCGCAGCTTCTAGACCATATCTTCGGATATATAGTTAGCTTGGCTGCTCTGATCTAGTAAACAACGGACTAGAACGTTGCAATTATTAACTATGTGCGTTGCAATAGCCGTAGGAAGAAACACACCCGAAGACGCCTCGGACTCATTTTGTTGCTAGTTGATGGAGGATCAGTCCTGATCGGGGCGGATTTAGAATGCATTTCCGTAAGGTGAGGTCCTTGACGGGTTTTGCATATATGATACTGCCTTGATCTGCTAGGAGAACGATAGTCGAATCAATGCTTTACGCAATAGATACAAATCTTGTGATCACGTAGCTAGGCTTCTCGATTCGGGCACTCAAGAACTTTGGACAGTCTATTGCTGCATGTTGTTCTGTGCAAACAAAATATTTTTTGTCAATTTTACTTCTGCCTCATTAGGTTGGAGAGTAACATGTACTCTGGTCTACGGGATGCTGGAATCTTTCTTAAACACTCTTTGAGGTAGCTGAGTACGTCAAAGATTGTCGTCTCGATTTAGATGGTGCTGATATTCATTGATGGCGCAAGGCTAATAACCTGGCTCGTAAAAATAGATTTTTATGGGGGATGTAACAAGCGTCGAGACTTGCTAAATAAGGCCAAAACCGGATCCCGGTTGTAGTGCCGATGATGATAATATTCATTGATTCCGGAGACGGTACCACCATGAGTTTTACGCAATCTACTTTGAAGCTAATATTGTAAGCAAAATCAAGCTCGGTAGACTCCGGTGGGCAGGACACCTAGCTCAAATGAGCGAAGAGGAGCCTGCCCGGAAAGTCCTTTGTGGCAGGATGTGTGGAAGGAGACAGCGCGACAGACCTTGTCTGCGATGTAGGGATGGCCTAGAGCAGGACGCCCAGAGCCTGGGAGTGCCAAACTGGATGACATCAGCTCGAAATCGGGATCGGTGGAGAGATTTGTTAAATAAGGCCAAGACCGGATCCCGGTTGTAGTGCCGATGATTATGATGATGATATTCATTGATTCTGGAGACGGTACCACCATGAGTTGTACGCGATCTACTTTGAAGCTAATATTGTAAGCAAAATCAAGCTCGGTAGACTCCGGTGGGCGAGACACCTAGCTCGAATGAGCGAAGAGGAGCCTGCCCGAAAAGTCCTTTGTGGCAGGATGTATGGAAGGAGACAGCGCGACAGACCTTGTCTGCGATGGAGGGATGGCGTAGACCAGGATGCCCAGAGCCTGGGAGTGCCAAACTGGATGACATCAGCTCGAAATCGGGATCGGTGGAGAGATTTGTTAAATAAGGCCAAGACCGGATCCCGGTTGTAGTGCCGATGATGATGATGAATGCATTGAACAGGAAATCTTCTATCTCCTCTAAGGTAGGAAGTCTGGTCTTATACTTTACACAATCGTCCATTCTGCCCCATGTGATAGGATCAGAGCCTCGAAGGATTAAATAGGCCCCGATCTGTTCTCCATTTACCTCGTTTCTTTAGAGATTGAAAAATCGTCGTTTAGTGTAATGCATATATGCTAATATAGACCCTGAATTCCTTGGGATTGTTGGTTGTTGAGGTGGTGCTAACAAAGCCTCTAGTTTTATCTTAACTAGATGCCTTGGATTGCCAAACGTTCGCTCCGACGTTGACCAGGCAATTGGATAGTTGTCTCCAGTTGAATATAGATTACTAATTGCTTCCAATGCTTTTCCAGTTAGCTTCGACTTAAGTAGAGCGAAGCGATCGATGTTGGACGTTCGGCTTTTTTGCACCCGTGAATCGAACTGCTCCTTGAATTCACAGTACTTCGTGATATTGTGGGGAGGCTTGCAGAAGCTTTACGATTATAGCTTTGCTCCAATTAATGTGTGTAGCATTTTCAGGTGCCTAATGCGATTGCATTGGCAAAACTTATGCGTCTAGGGATGAGGTAATGGGGGTTTTTAGGTAAATGTACCGTGGGGTTTGGCGGATCCGCCACAATATCACCACTATATGCTCTTAAGTCGACTTCCGAAATTTTGATACCACTTCCTTCCACCCGCGTTCCTGTGGCCGTGATGCGTTCTCTTGCAATAGCGTGCACGTGACCATGCAGAAGTGCAGGGGGGCGGGGGGAGGAGCTTAGCTGGCATTTCGTAAATTTAGGCAGGTTGTTGCGCAGGTTCATGGATGGATTCATGAGCGATGTTGCTCATGGATATCCCTTGGTCAATTCGTGGGGCTTTGTAATGATAACTTTCATCACCCACTTTATACTTCACACACACGTCTAAGTCAAACACTGTTTTATTTTATTTAACTACACTAACTTATTTTTATATGATCTCTCTTCTTTTTTTTTTTACTATACTACACATATTACAATAGTATACGCTGTCAACTGGAAATGCGATACGTGTTTTTTTTTTTTTTTATTTTTTTTTTATTTTTTTATTAGACTTCTCACGGGAGAGGCGAACGTATAGCGTCGAGTGGGCGCCCCGAGATGCCATCAAATAACTGTTGCAGTTCTTTTTGAACAGTTGCAGGTTGTAACGCTCCGGGAACACTCGCGTGGGAAGGGAGTTCCACAGCCTCCCCGCTCTGTAACGGAACGAGTTCTGATACAAGGATGTTCGCGCCGTCGGGAGATGAACCACAAACGGGTGCGATCCGTCAGATTGTCTTGTGGAGCGCATATAAACCGAATTGCGTGGAACAATACCAAGAATCTCCGAAGAACAGCAACCGTGATAATATCTGTAAAACAGACAGAGGTCGGCCACGCGCCTTCGATGTGATAGCGACTGTAGTCCCGACGTCAGCACCGAGTCCCCGATCAGGCGGATCGCTCGTCTTTGTACGCTCTCAAGTAGCTCGAGGGTATGTTTAGGAGCCGAGCTCCAAACATGAGAGCAATATTCGAGCGCGGGTCTAATTTGAGGTTTATATAGGACAAGAAGTTGGGCCGGAGTAAAGTATTTCTTGGCTCTAAAAAGATAACTCAGTTTTCCTGAGGCTGATCTGGCGATACCCGATACGTGTTTATGCCATGATACATTCCCACAGACCGTGACGCCGAGCAATTTCAAACTTTCCCCAGCCTCGAGGGCCCGGCCACTCATCATCAGCTGTGGAACCGATGATCCAGTTTTCTTTGTGAATGTTGTATACTGGGTCTTCGTTGCATTGAAGTCGACAAGATTGGCCTTTCCCCACTGCAGGACTTTATCTAGATCCTGATTCAGAGAGTCAATCTGTCTACATCTCAGCTGGTGCGACGTAGATGCACCAATCGGCCGATCACTCGAAAAGGAGGAAACCAGCGTACTATTGTGGCGTATCTACCAACGCCACTGCTACCTTTTCAATCTACCTCAAAATCTTCCCTCCTAAAGCTTCATTAATTTCATAATTTTACCATGCAAGCGCAATAACTTCCCCAAGCATTCTCCTACCGATTGCATTACCTTTCGGTTATGCAAATAGCATCCAACATCAAGCATCTGCCCATCAAGGACATTCACGCAATTAACGCGTTATATAAATTTCCCTAGAAGAAATTCGGTACGCAAGTACCGCATACATCAATGCATCTCAGCATTGTTCTAAAAGGAAAACATTTCGGTTGCCATACTAGTTAACCGAAGTGGATTATAAAAACAATCAGCAGAACCCCTGTCTGCCTGCATTTACTGTCCCACACGTGCGCAACAGATTTTCATGTTGCACCAGTACTCACGGCGGCTTTTATGCAATCTTCAAAGCACCGGCGCAATTCGCGCCTAGCTGCCAAGAGCCGAATTCAATGCCAGTGTAAATACTCACACTGGAATTCGACCCATGACTCCCTAGGATTGCAATACACAATTAACATGGTTGTAAACACAACCATCATTGTGTAATTATCCCAAATGTATCCTAATCCCTAACGTAGTATTTGGACAACTGCAAATACTTATCCCGAAGATGCTTTTTCAGGAATTTTCATTCCCACGGTTCGACCACCCATGAGCTCGCATCACGAGCCAACAAGGTGATCCGCGCGCAAAGTAGTTCAGTCGATGAAAGTGTTGCAAAGGAGTCGAGTCTGCTGGAGTCCATTATTACCGTGAACAACAAACTAGGCTGCGGCATTCTTTGCACAAGTCTCCTAACTCCAAAATTATATTTCATTAGTGATAAGAAAGTCTACAACTGTGTTCATGATCGAAACAATTTATTTTCTGTAATAGTGCAGTTCCTAATTTACATAAAACAAATTAAGTACCGGTAATAAAGTTAATCTCAGAGAGAGCTCGTGTGTTTTACTTCTTGTGGACGGTCCGTCGCGGAGTTTTGTTTCCTTGGAGGACAGTGTTCGGCGGAACTATCGTTAGGAAATCTTGGTGAACCTTGCCAAGGCCGGCATATAACTAAGAGAAATACCAGTGAAATACCCACAATTGGTGACCATTCGACGCGAGTAAACACAATTTTCTGATTCGGAGTCAGATCAAAACCGTGTCCTAAAAAATTTTAAAGGAACAGTGACTATTCGGTGCCGCGACTGTGACAGTGACTATCTTCCCGAACCGAGTGCTTCCGGAAACGCAGAGGCAGTAAGCAATTGTGGCGGCAATTGCCGAAGAGCAATACACATTCACCGGGAACAGGAACAACAGGAGCAACTACCCAACACTACACCAGCACCAGGAGCATCCGATCAATAACACCAGGGATTTAAGCAGGTATCCTTTCTTTCTGTTTTTAAATTATTCCCTTGGTAAAACAACTGTATTTTAACGTACATTTCCTTTTTGTCAAAGTTTTATTATGTGTTTAACTGATTGTTTTGGAGATATTAAATAAAGTTTATAATAATTCTAAATTAAGTGAGACAAAAAAAGAAGAAAAAAATCAATAACATTGTAGCTGTAAAACGTTTGTTTCCTTTTTAATACAGATATCTTGGGTAGGAAAATGTATTATTAGCCTGGAGTTGACGAAATGTTGTCTGCAGTTATTTAAATAAATAAGCAACAAAACATCAGCCTATACAAATAAAATTAAGACAATTTGTGCCTTTTTTATTATTAACAACACGAATAAAATAACTCAAAACGAAATAATAGAGTATCTGAAATAAATGCTAAGTGAAAAACAAAACAACAAAGTAAACACGAAATTATTTACCAACATCTTCATTAATTGTACTACTTCCGATTTAATATTTTCCTTTTTTCGACCAGTTGCTAATTGAGAACAATTCATAAAAATCATTCTTCCATTTGATCGCCTTATTATGATTATTTTTACTTGAACGCAACTGCCTACTTTGACTCCATTAGCATTACTTAGAAGCATGTAATAATATTCCATGTCAGTTTTTGTTTTTTGTTATAACTTTATATTTTAAACATAATTTTTTTGTCATCATTTTATTGTATCCTTAAAATTTTTGCAAACAAGTATATGTATCTAATTTCTTCACATGATATTGACAACAAAATTAAATTTGTTTAAATAAAAACCTGTGTTACCAATTAGAAAAGAAGAAATATATTTGTATCCTTAAACAGCACGAGATAAAGGCAAAATAAAATAAATTTTGTAAGCCCCTTCAGGGTATTAAGTAGCGCACAACCTTTCTCAGCACGCACACGACTCAGCTCAACTTCTCGCAACTTCTTTTCGACACTTTTCAACCCCTTCGACTTATTTTTAGCCTCATCCGCCTCTTTTCAACACCACTCGACTGCAACCGACTCCACCAACTCTTTCAAGCTCGACTCCATTCAGCCGTCCGGACCATTTCACTTCGTGGTTTCTTTTCAGTCAGGCCGGATTGGACTAGCGCGAATACTCCGCCGTCCCAGTTTAGCTTCCAATTGGCCCAGAAAACTGTACTGCACCACCCCGGACGTTAGTCTAAATTGTTCCTAGTATCACAGCCTTTGTTTCAGTTTAGGCAAGGTAGTAAATCCTTTACTTACCCAACTCCATCGACTCCCATGACATCATTGTTCACGCACGCGCACCCTACCTTCAGTTTCCTGACGTCGTTGTCTACGACGATTTACTCTGCCCGCTCCCCACCAAGCAATTAAATTCCTTCGCTTCTCTTCCTCTTATTCCGTTGCTAAACACCCACTCTTTCCAAATAGAAAAAATGGCCCACTCTACTAGGTCTAAGGCAGCTCAGCAAGAGCAGACCCAGCCGTGCTCGGATGATCAAGCGTTCGTAGACGCTTCCAGCATCGAGCACACCTCGCATTCCCATAGCATACACTTGCCTCCTTTCGACGAGAAGGACCCAGAGCTATGGTTCGCCGTAGCCGAACGCTTCTTCAGGGTTGCCGACATGCACGATGAGGAAGTCCGCGCAGTAGAATTGTTGCGAGTGCTAAACCACACGCAACGGACGCATGTTGCTCACATAATTGGGTCAACAGAACCAAATCCCTACAGCAACATGCAAGAGACGCTCATAAATGCCCTGGACGAGCCCAGGAGCATCAGACAGCAGCGTTTGGCGAGCGAAACAAATGTTACTGGAATGAGACCGCCCAATTTTCTGACACATTTACGCTCAATAGCTGGAACCAAGATTTCGGACGACATAATTAGGCCTCATTTCCTGAGGTGCCTCCCGCAATATGCCCGCGCGGCATTAATAGTACAACCCAACCAGAGTTTGGGTCATTTGGCGAAACTAGCCGACACAATTATGGAAAGCTCAGACCCACAGTCTGAACCCCCAGCATACCAGGTCACGGCGATTAACCGACACGCCGTTTCACCTACACGGCATCAATCCTTATCACTAACAGCACCCCGGACTTCTCTAGTAACGCCTTTTACACAAGCCGCACCAAGAGAGGTAACACAAGCTACGATTTCCTCCCGTGAGGAATTTCAGCCGCGCACCCAGCAAACAAGGCTCTCGAGATTCGAGCGAGACCTGAACCAACTGCGGGCCCAAATGCGAAATGTCGAGCGCGCAATCCAAAACCGTTCTAATAACCAACGGCCACAAACGAGGAACCCCCAATGGCAGTTTAACACGCCCAGAGGAGCACCAATCACAAACGAAAACGCACCAGACAACAGGCAAAATACACCTAGTGGCGCTCTGACACAGGCCCGGTGCATATACCACAGACGTTTCGGTGCAAACGCCAGAAATTGTAGGCAACCTTGCAGCTGGACGCGGCCAGCCCCCGCGCAGAACCTCGTTCGAGTGCGAACGGCCGGCACCCCTATTATAAGTCGCTTAACAATCAGGGACTCTAGATCGAATATTAATTTCACCGTCGACACTGGCGCCGACATTTCCGTCATCCCTAGATCTTTCGCCCCGCGCAACCGAGTGCCGGGCCACCTACAGTTGTTCGCTGCGAACAACTCCCCCATAGCCACTTACGGGCGGAAAAATTTTAAACTCGATCTGGGCCTCCCACGCCCTATCTCCTGGCACTTCGTGATAGCCGATGTCAGCGAGCCCCTAATAGGATCTGACCTATTAGGAAAACACAACCTGTTGGTAGACACTGCCAACAAGAGATTAGTTAGTCACAACGTCTCAAACCGTCTCTCCCCGCAAGCAGCTATAGGGGCGAACGACCCACCCGAGGACTCTACAGACCCAATCCCCGCGCTGTTGGAAGAATTTCGCAATTCAACAGTTCCCCTCTCCAACCAGCAACAACACAGATCCGGCGTGTTTCACCACATAGAAACACGCGGCCCACCGGTGAGCCAGCGCCCACGTCGCCTGGCCCCCGAAAAATTGCGAGCAGCCCGCGCCGAATTCGAATATATGCTCGAGCGAGGCATCTGTCAACCCTCGGTCAGCCCATGGGCAAGTCCACTTCACCTCGTCAAAAAACGCAACGGTGAATGGCGACCATGCGGTGATTATAGACAGCTGAACGCAGTAACAGTTCCCGACAGGTACCCAATAGCCCATCTTTACGACTATTCGTACAAGTTGCGCGGTTGTACAGTTTTCTCAACTCTTGACCTCACCAGGGCATACCACCAGATTCCGGTGGCACCTGAAGACGTACCCAAAACCGCCGTAATTACCCCCTTCGGACTCTTCGAATTCAAGGTGATGACGTTTGGCCTCAGGAATGCAGCTCAGACATTCCAGAGGTATATCGATTCGGCACTACGCGGCCTGGATTGCTGTTACGCGTATATTGACGATATACTAATAGCATCTCGGAACCTTGCGGAGCATCACCAACACCTCAGACAGGTCCTTGAACGCCTCAGACAATTTGGCCTCGTAATAAACCCAGAAAAATGCCAATTCGCCAAAGAGCAAGTTACCTACCTGGGTTACCATATCAACAGCCAAGGTATCCGCCCGCTTCCAGACAGAGTGGAAGCACTAACCCAATTTCCCCGTCCCTCCAACGTTCGCGAGCTGCGCCGTTTCCTGGGTATGCTAAACTTTTACCGACCCACACTACGAAACGCCGCACACATTCAGGCCCCTTTAAATGAGTACTTAAAGGGGGCAAAGAAGAACGACAAGCGCCCAATCGCCTGGACGGAAGCTGCAGACAACGCATTCCGTCAATCCAAGGCACAGCTGGCAAATGCTACCCTACTCCGTTACCCCGCAGAGGGCGCACCATTGGCCATCCAATGCGACGCGTCAGACACGGCCATGGGAGCAGTATTGGAGCAAGAATGCAACGGAAACTGGGAACCGCTCGGTTTCTTCTCAAGGAAACTTAATACGGCCGAGCGGAAATATAGCACGTACGACCGGGAGTTACTCGCTATGTACAGCGCCGTAAAGTATTTCCGACACATGGTAGAAGGTCGCCCCCTAGTAATCAGAACGGATCACAAGCCACTGATCTACGCATTCCGGAAGAGGTCCGGGAATGCATCCCCACGCCAGGAACGGCAGCTCGACCTGATAGGTCAATACACCACTGAGATCAAACACATCTCAGGGGAACAGAATGTTATCGCGGACGCCTTATCCCGCATCGATACCATTCAGCTACGCGCCGCCATCGCCGACGCCGACCTAGCTCAAGCACAGCAGAATGACAACCAGCTCGAGTCTCTTCTCAAAGCAGAGACAGCACTTCAGCTGCGCAAGTTCCCACTCGAGCAATCCGCAGACGAGATATGGTGTGATATCTCCACGGGAACAGTCAGGCCCTATATTCCCGGAGACCTGCGAAGGAGTGTATTCGAGACCTTTCACGGTCCTGCTCACCCCAGCGGACGTGCAACCGTTGCAGCCATTCGACGTAAGTTCGTATGGCCTCGTATGAATAAAGACCTCACGAGTTGGGCTCGTGCCTGCCTTAAATGCCAGCGCTGCAAAATTAGCCGACACAACGTGTTGGAGCCAGCGCAATTCAAACTCCCCGAGGCTCGATTTACACACGTCCACATAGATATTGTGGGCCCCTTAACACCCTCGAGAGGATTCTCCTACATCCTCACCATGATTGACCGTTTTACTCGGTGGCCAGAAGCAACGCCACTACGGGTAGTCACCGCCGAGAGTGTCGCCAGAGCGTTTTACTCGACTTGGGTTACACGTTTTGGCGTACCAGCAACGTTAACATCAGACCGAGGTCCACAGTTCGAGGCCACGATCTTCAAGCAGCTTACTGACTTATTGGGCTGTCAAAGAAGTCGTACGACCGCATACCACCCTTCATCCAACGGGATGATAGAGCGTTGGCACAGGTCGCTAAAAGCCTCCCTAATGTGTCATAACGACACGCAATGGTTCGACGCCCTCCCCACTGTCCTTCTAGGATTGAGGACAAGTATCAAGGAGGATCTGGGCGCATCCGCTGCAGAACTGACCTACGGCACCAACCTAGTGTTGCCAGGCGAACTATTTGTGGACAATGAAGCTCCACACGACCAACTACAAAGCGTAGGCTACCTCCGCGACCTGATGCGGAAGATCAGGGCAAAACCCGTAGCCCGACATGGCACCAAAAGAGTGTTTATCCACCCTGAGTTGCATAGCTGCACGCACGTCTTCGTCAGGGTGGACAAAGTTAAGAAACCACTCGATCCCCCCTACGAAGGGCCATATAAGATTCTAAAACGAATCAGCGATCGAGTGTACGAAGTGGAGATCCAAGGCAGATCAACCACAGTCAGCGTAGAAAGATTGAAACCGTGTTTCTCGGAGGCCAACCTCCCAAAGGCCACCACAAACCCCGATGCTACAGAGGAGCTACCCTCAACTTCTACGGCAGGAATACCAAACGGCAATAGCGGTCCCCTCACGCGAAGCCGCACCCGAGCGCCACCACAAGGCGCATGTACGGCCAACCTCACTTAACTACAGCCTTCTGAGTACTACTTCGCCCTACCAACAATATCGTGACTATGTCACTGGGGGGGGAGTACCGTGGCGTATCTACCAACGCCACTGCTACCTTTTCAATCTACCTCAAAATCTTCCCTCCTAAAGCTTCATTAATTTCATAATTTTACCATGCAAGCGCAATAACTTCCCCAAGCATTCTCCTACCGATTGCATTACCTTTCGGTTATGCAAATAGCATCCAACATCAAGCATCTGCCCATCAAGGACATTCACGCAATTAACGCGTTATATAAATTTCCCTAGAAGAAATTCGGTACGCCAGTACCGCATACATCAATGCATCTCAGCATTGTTCTAAAAGGAAAACATTTCGGTTGCCATACTAGTTAACCGAAGTGGATTATAAAAACAATCAGCAGAACCCCTGTCTGCCTGCATTTACTGTCCCACACGTGCGCAACAGATTTTCATGTTGCACCAGTACTCACGGCGGCTTTTATGCAATCTTCAAAGCACCGGCGCAATTCGCGCCTAGCTGCCAAGAGCCGAATTCAATGCCAGTGTAAATACTCACACTGGAATTCGACCCATGACTCCCTAGGATTGCAATACACAATTAACATGGTTGTAAACACAACCATCATTGTGTAATTATCCCAAATGTATCCTAATCCCTAACGTAGTATTTGGACAACTGCAAATACTTATCCCGAAGATGCTTTTTCAGGAATTTTCATTCCCACGGTTCGACCACCCATGAGCTCGCATCACGAGCCAACAAGGTGATCCGCGCGCAAAGTAGTTCAGTCGATGAAAGTGTTGCAAAGGAGTCGAGTCTGCTGGAGTCCATTATTACCGTGAACAACAAACTAGGCTGCGGCATTCTTTGCACAAGTCTCCTAACTCCAAAATTATATTTCATTAGTGATAAGAAAGTCTACAACTGTGTTCATGATCGAAACAATTTATTTTCTGTAATAGTGCAGTTCCTAATTTACATAAAACAAATTAAGTACCGGTAATAAAGTTAATCTCAGAGAGAGCTCGTGTGTTTTACTTCTTGTGGACGGTCCGTCGCGGAGTTTTGTTTCCTTGGAGGACAGTGTTCGGCGGAACTATCGTTAGGAAATCTTGGTGAACCTTGCCAAGGCCGGCATATAACTAAGAGAAGTACCAGTGAAATACCCACACTATCATCCACAAAACTGAACACTTTGTTATCCGTTGTCTCCAACAAATCATTTATGTGAAGCAAGAACAAGGTTGGAGCCAAAATAGAACCCTGGGGCACCCCCGAATTAACAGGATACAGATCCGAACACTCGCCGTCCACAACAACCCGGATCGATCGATTCTCGAGGAAGCTCCTCGTCCAGTCGCAAAGCTGTTGGAAAAGTCCATATGAACGAAGTTTGCTCAGCAATGCCCCGTGCCAGACGCGGTCAAAAGCCTTGGAGATATCCAATGCGACCGCCCTTGACTCACCATGCCGTTCAGGTTGTTCCAGATAGTAACTAAACTAATTATGATCTAATCAATAAATCATCGCACTATGTTTTGTTGTTTGTATATTTCGATTCGATTGAGTTATTTATCTGTCGCATATCTTTAACTCCTACGCGTCATGCTATGCATTTGTTTACTACTAATTATTCTGAAGAAACACATCATTGTTCACTCCAACACTCTAACTTTAGGATATTGTTAAGTTGATATACTCTTGCACATAATTACATAAAATTTTCTTTTAATCAAGGAAACACCACTCATAGTTTCAAATGACTCCAGTTAATATTTTTTAACTTCACAATTCAAAATACATAAACATATTTAACAGAAACAACGAACAACTCCTGCCCAGAAGAAAAGCTGAGGTTTTTAAGACGAATATCACTTGCGGACATACATTACCCCCAGTTACGAATTTATTTATCACGAGACACAAGGAGAATCCTTCCTCTAACGAGCGACGACAAGCAATCACTATCTCTCCGTTCTCAACTCGCCTCAGAACCCAACTCCTTTGTCCTTTCTCGACTCGATCCTAAAAAAACCTTGCCTTGAACAATGGCCTCGAATCCACTCGATCCCCGTCTCATTGTTTTTGCCCGAACAACAACTCTCATCCCACTATCGTTGTTCGTTTCCCATTGTACTTTTTCCTAGGTGTGAAACCTGGTTTCTTTCACCAGATCAAAGGATATCTCTTTATTTGCCTGGTCCTTTTTTTGGTCTTAAACTGAAAGCAAAGTCAATAGCGCGTTTTTATTTCGCCTATTGTTTTTCTTTAGCCGAATGGATTTTTCCGTGGGAAACTCATGGAAGGAGGATCAATCGCGCCGAGGCGAATGTTTATTTTGTTTTATTGCCTTTTCGTTTGTTCTAACTTAATTTGGTTAGAACGAAAACTGGCGATGATTGTTCTAATGGTTTTAGATAACCGTTTTTCTGAAAGGGTCATAAAATTGCTGGCGCGCATTTTCATGATTCCCATCGCTTTTGGTTCGGACGAGGGCATCTGGTCCGCACATTTGGCTCTTAGGGGTTTGTGTGATGAACCGTTGGTTCAATGATTATATTTCCACGTTTTTTATGTGAGCAAATTGAACGTTTAGTTCAATTTACTTGGCATTTAATTGATTAGCGTAAATTGCACGTTTTAGCTTGATTTGCTTGCTATCAATTTATGCGGGACGAGTAGTTGTATGGGGAAATGCTTTGTTTGTTTTAGGCGAACTTGCAGTTCAATATATACTGCCTGTTATTTGGCTTAGTTAATGTCACATCCTTTAAGTGGATGTTCTTGGCGTGTATCGCTATTAGTGGTGGAGGTTGGCTCCACAGAGATAAGTTTTATGTGATGGGTGGTTGTGGCCGTAACAGCTTGAAGGTGTTGTTTGGAACCGATAGCTGTGATAAGCTCCTCATTGCAGTTATCGTCAAATGTGAAAGAATCGATTATCTTGGATCTATGCGAAGGGTCCAGATGTCTTGATGAGGGTCTTAACTTGTTCCGGTTTTACACCTGTAGCCGTCAGTGGTTCGTAAGAATCGCTGGTGTCCTGATCCGTTGGTTCAGGTGTACCTCCCAAGATCCTCAGCTTCAATAATATCCTCGTCTAATAGTTTCGGGGAATTCTTCTTGATGAACTCCGTAATTTAAGACAAAATTGTTTTTCCACCTTCATGTTTTCGCAGGAATACGGCGGCAGTTTTTGCGCTTAGTTTTTTCATGAAGTTGTAGTAAGTCTTGGTGAAGGTCCATAGGTTCTTTGCCTTAAAGTATTTCCAGGATACGTCTCTCTACTGGCAACTTAGCGAGATTGACCGTAACATCTTCTAGCTGATTAATAACATCTTGGAGGTTATCTATAATATGCCCAAGCTGATCGATGTTTGTGTAAGCTGTTGCTTTTAACTCGGACAATTTTTTCTAGTTTCGTTGTGAAGTAAAATTTGTATTTTAAAACAAAGTATTACTTTCCTAGGGATTGTTTAGAACCACCCCAGTGCAGCCTCACATTAGGAAACAAAGGAAAGACTTGGAAATTGTTAACACTGTTTTGCTCGAAGGACCACTGTTTAAAGAGATACGTACTCTTTATATTTGGTATAAGAACTCGCCTTTTTAAATTTTATTACTCTATTTATACTTAAAACTTGTTGAGGTTAAAAATAAACAATTTACTTCTAGACAAAGTATGAATTGTTAGCGATTTTTTGTTCTAAACAACTTTTGCTTTGCTTTGCTGTTGTTTTTTTTGAAAAATATGACAAAATATGAATTGTTAGCATAAGCAAATCAATGACACCTATTGAGGTTAGTTAAATAATTATTGAAGGTGCTTATTGGGCAGACTTTCGTGTAACTCTTATAAATAAAAGTGTTTACTTAAGATGAGAGATAAGAATTATCCCAAGACCCGAAACCAAGTATTCCTGTGTTATCGAAATTCTTTAATTTAATCAATTTCCCTACTAAACAACTTTATGTATACTTAGGGTGTGCTAACGAGGGTTATATAACTAGTTCTATCCAGCAAAGAGGAAAAGGGAAATATACTTATACAGAGTAGACAAATATGCTTACCTTGATGGCGAGTGACTGACGCAATTGTTTTTCCTTTGTGCAGATTGTATACCCTCAAGGAGTTATCCCAAATCCCTCCGGAATACAAATGCTTTCCGTCCACGCTAACAGCAAAAATTTGCGAATTCAGATTGAGTGATGGATGGAATGGTCCAAAAATACGCTTTCGATTTCTTTGAGAAACAAAAAGAAGCACATTAGGGCCAACATTTCAGAGGAGTACTTCGTGATGTTTTACTTAAGATTCGTTGTGGTTGCGTCGATTTCCAATAGAAATCCTTTATCTCGATCGTGGGATATCCAAGAATTACAGCCTAGAATACCCGACTTTGAAACACTAACTAAAACATCTGGACTTAATTGCAAAAATGATCGTGGTGGACTTCTTGGCGCACTTAGGAAGACAATCGGATCTCTGGGTGTTGATAATTCACAGTGCACTTGAACGACTTTGTCAAGGAACTGTGTCAAATCCGGACGTTTGAGTTCTGCTCTTATTAATTTTACAACTGTTTCGTCTTGAGTCAGACGTCTTGGATGTGGTTCACGCAACAGCTGCGAAGGCACTTGTCCAAAATTATTGATCATACCTATGGAAACAATTAAAGAGTGTCAAAATTAAATATCAAATAAGAAGAAACAAAGTTACCTTCTACAGCTTCGCGCTCAATGGGATTAGTGATCTTGTCCAGATCAACGGCTCCCTCATAAGAACAATAGTAAAATACATTTAGAGCTTCGGCGGCTTTTTGTCCCTTTTGCTTGAAGCTGGAAGAGGGAAAATCATTATTAAAGGAATAATCTATTCGGCAAGAAACTACGAACCCAAATATTAAATCAATCCACTGATGGAGATTTTGGCTCACATATTCCGATTCTAGAGCTCTTCTATGAATGGCGATAAATTCTTCTGGTGTTGGCGCCCACGTAGGTAAGATAACATCATCAACTTTTTCTTTTGTCAACTGAAGATGGCCTAAATCCAATCTGGAAATAACATAATCCGACTTTAATAGGATCAATTTGAATTTTATTATTTTGCTTACTTATTCATGTTCTTCAGAAATTCCGGAAAATAAAAGAACTCTGGAATAAGCTCTTTTACATCGTTTGGATTATCCATCAACAGTTTCCAAGTCTGTGGAATGGAATGAAACTGGCGGTCGGCAACATCGAAGCGACCGCTTTGTAATTCTATGTGTAGGGAAGTGAAAGGTTCCACGCGTAAAAGGTAGTGAAGGACGCCAGCTGAATTTGAATAGTGTGTTCCATAGTGGAATTTTGGTATCATCCCTGAAGGATCTTCGAAATTGTCGTATTTTGTTCGCACTTCAGTCTCGTTTTTGGAATTTATCTAAAGTATTTAGGGATTCATTTTCATGTTTGAACGCAGGTCTTGTTTTTCATGTTCACATACGCGTGATTTACTTACCACGCCTACAGGTTTAGATAAATCCCTGAATGATTTTGGATCGGTGAGATCAAGGATGTCACTGGTGTAATCCGCCAGTATCCAAGGAAACACTGGGTATTGACTTAAGTCGTTGTACGATCGGCCTTAAGAGACAGGAAATACAATTTAGTGGACATAATAATAACAACTAATTTATTAAACTTCTTACCTGCTATTGTGTTTAGGTACATCAGATATTCAAAATTAGATATTTCCCTGTTAACCCATTTCTGCGTAAGTCCTGAGGCACGTAGCAGCTCTGCAGGGGAACGTCCAGAACCATATAAAATATTTGGCGGTTGTAAACTAAGAATTTTGGTGAATACTTTGTTTCGTGTCTGAGGAGAAAATCCAAGTGTCAGTGTTTGAAACAGTAGTTTATAATTCACGTGATAATTAAGGTATCTTCTCAATATATAATTTTTGTTTATTTTATAAAAACCTAACCCAATTTCACCTTTCATAGTTTAACAATGTACTTTCGCACTGACATGTGAGATGACAGATTGGTGTTGAGTTGTGTCATTGTAATTTGACAGATGATTTGACATACAGGGCAAAATCTCTGATTGCTTTCAACCCGACGAAGGCCAGAACGATCCTTGTCCCTGTTCAATCCAAGTTGAGATGCAGTCTGCGGGTGACACCCCTGGATAGCTACTTTGGCAGCGGTTAAGTAGTGAACCAATGCATGCAGCGATATTCTGAGAAATGTTGGCGCAAGGCTAATAACCTTGCCCAGAAAAAAAAAACTATTATGGAATATTCAACAAGCCTCGGATACGGACCGGATACACGACGACGACCACAGAAACGAAAATGTCTAAACGATTTGAGAATTTTCTCATGGAAAACGTCTGCTCGCTATACAGAGCTCGAGCTGCACAGCAGCTAGCCGATGCCCTGTCCGAATATAAGACTGACATAACAGCATTACAAGAAATAAGTTGGACGGGGAGTGGTGTTATTCAAAGAAACGAGTATGATATTTATTACAGCTGTCATATAAAACACCATGTGCCCGAGGTAGGCTTTCTAGTCAGCCAAAAACTGCAGTCTGCCATTATCGGCTTTAATCCAATAAACGAATGGCTATGCACTCTTCGCGTGAATTAACACCCAAAACCCTTCTTTGCGGCAAGAGGAATAACTCGTGCGAGGCAAGTTTAAGAACATAAGCCTCATAAACGTTCATGGACCTACAGAGGAGTCCCCTGAAGATGAAGAGGAAGAATTTTACGAGAACGTAGAACGGGTCCGCAATGCCTGCCCAAGATACGATGTGAAAATCGGCATTAGTGATTTGAATGCGAGAATAGGTCGGGAGCCGGTTTCCAAGCACTACACAGGTTCCCATAGTTTGCATAAGAACACTAATGACAATGGACTACGAGTCATCGAACTGGCAGCATCAAAAAACTTGGTCGTTGCAAGTACCAGGTTTGCGCGTAAAGATATCCACGAAGCCACCTAGATGTCACCTGATGGAGCCACTCCCAGCCAAATTGACCAGGTGTTGATAGATCGCCGCCACTCCTCGAGCTTGATGACGGTACGAACGTACCGAAGTGCCAACATCGACTCGGATCACTATCTTGTTGGTACAGTTTTCCGAGCGCGGATCGCCTTACGGAGATGTATTGCATCCGCGGATCAGGTTCGAATCAACACGGCTGCCTTCCGCGATGAGAATACCAGTATCACCTTTGGTCATGTGTTAAGGCTCGCCCTCAAAGAGCTCGAAGGAGGGAGAGTAAGTTCTGGGGCCAGAATGCCGGACGTAGAAGAGAAATGGACACGCCTTAAGAATACTGTCATTAGTACTGCCAACGCCATCTTAGGCAGTAGTCGTAGAGATCGGAGCGACTGGTTTGATGATGAGTGCAAACTAGCGACTGAACGTAAGTTCGAATCAACAGGGCTGTGATGAAGGGTATGTGCCCAAAAACCTTATTAATTTGCCGATATCCTCCACATCAATAGGCCCATTATTGGTTTTATGCGAGTGGTATTGTAGCGTTAAGCAAGGATAGTGAAGAAGGTGAATTGAACACACGATGAAACGATTGAAAAGCTTATTCTTTATGAAGTCAGAGACTATCATACGCTTTGGTAGCGAAACAAGGAAGTTGAGTTTTATAAGGATAACTTTAATTTTGGGATCCATTATGGAGGGTATGCTTTACATATGCTATGAAAAGGAGTGGATCCCTCTCAGCCTCGCTTCTTAGTTTTTCATGTCGGGGTCGAATATCTTCAATCAAGCGGGAGAGACTAAATGGTTTCCCGAGCATTGACGCTTGCCCCATTGGAGGCTTTTGTATCGCCGCTTGAATTTGAGGCGTTATGTTGGTTTGTACACCGGATCGCTTAGGGACTTGAATATGTTTTTGGGGGAGAGGCGGTGAAGAGTTTTCACATTCTTTGTTTGGATCCCTTTTATCTTATCAGCGAATGTATAACAAATCCATTTTAGATGAAGCTTTGTGTTACCTGTTTACCGAAGTTCGACATGGCTGTTTTTTTAGCTACAGTCTCCTTGCATCTTAAAACTATCTTCTTATATTTAGAACATTTTCTATAACTGGCTGGATGACCTTTGTTGCAGCAGTTGCAGAAAGTTGGCAAAGTTATTTCATCTTGCACATTTGTTGTGGGAACGTATTTTTCCGGTGGGAGTTCGCAGCTTCCAATATCGTGGGATCTTCCACAACGAACGCAACGGCGGTTCATGTTGCAGTTTCGGGAGACATGTCCGTAACGGCAACGGCTTGGATTGAAGTATTTCATCATCATCCGCACTACATCCGGGATCCGGTCTTGGCCTTATTTAACAAGTATGAGGCTTTTTGTTTTTCCGGGCAAGGTTATCAGCCTTGCGCTATATTTGAGGTATTTCACTGTTTTGAAATACGTCGAAGACAACTTGCTAATGCAAGAGTGGGAGCGGCTTTGTCCATATTAAGGAAACTATGTCGGTCTCTGGGGCAAGATGTGGATCCTATATGTGCCTTTTGCTGTATTTTGCCGGTCTGATTTTCACAAACCGTTGTATTCTATTTATTGGCCTGTAAGAACCCGAAAATTCATGACTTCACCGACTCGAGTCCGCCATTGTTCCCTGTCCTGTGTGCTGTCCTTCCACGTTCGACCATCCGATCCGATCTCCTCGAGGTCAAACCTAACATTGTCCTCCCATCTCCGTCGCGGTCGTCCTGTCGGTCTCTTTTCGGTTGGTTTACCATCAAGAATTCTATGCACGGTCATATCGTTGCCCGTTGTGGGGAACAACATTTTTTGACGTCAGTGAATTTGACGTTAGGAAATGTTGCATTAAGGGCAATTACAATGTCGTCCTTTTCTCAGCAAGAGTAGAAAGAGTAACGTCCATCCCGATATTTAAATGTGGAACCGAACGAAGGCACAGCTGGAGTTCGTTAGATCAATTGTAACGAACGTGTAGGTATCGCGCGAGAGATTGAAGTAAAATGACAAGCATGGTACTTTAAATAATTTCAAAAGATGCAGCGCGGGTCAAAAACGTAATAATATAACAGAAATACGGAAGAAAGTTCTGCACGACAGTACTTTGTTATTAAAGCAAGAGAGGTGGAGAAGGGAGCGGGCGAGGAAAACAGAAATAGTATTTGAGAAAGTCGTTTAAATGATGAGCAATCAATTATATTATTCTATACTTCAGTAACGGTTTTCTTTTTAAATCAACCCTATGCCTTCTAAATGTTCTTGTAATACTTACATACTATAAGGACTGTTATTTAACATAAAGAAGAGAAGTCGGACAAACTACATAGTTGCATTATTACTACATTATTTCACTTACCTTGGTTGTGAAATTTAGAAAGTAGCTGGTTTGATCGATCAGGAAAATTTCCAATGCGCTTCGACGTAGATTGTACTTACGCAAGTGAACTTCGCGAATCTTATTTATGGGAAATCTGGAAATAAGTGTAATGTATAAAGAGGCTAACATAGCCGTAGTTTAAATTCGCTGAAGTGTCTCACCGAAAATCATTTTTTTCGCCATCTTCAGATGGGGCGCTTAAATCGATGAAGGTAAATAAGGCTTGATTTACTTCGATGCGCCCTTTAACCTTTGTCATCAATGTTATTAGTTCGCACTCTTGCGAGATGACCGCCTTTTCTAATGGTACATCTTGTTGTGGTTGAGCTTCAATTGTAAGGCGTAGTTCTTCTTCTAATATAGAATTGTCATCATCAAGGAAATCTCGTACAACCGCTGTTTTTATTGTTGAATCGAATTCCGAGAGTTCCCTAAAATAGAACTAATCAGTTAAAAATGATTTAGTTTAGTAGAGTAGGAATATTTGTACTTCGGGTCGCAAGCGTTCGATGTGTTATCTCTGAGACTAGATGCGTTTTCATGTTTGTTTGGGTACAATTGTGGCTCGAGTTTGAGACGCATCCGTGCCAAGTTCTCATGTTTAGAAAGAGTCCAATATTCTTCAGCGGGATGTCTGCAACAGAAAAAATGACAAGAAACAAAACGTGTAAGATTACGTTATGTAATGTTGCCGTTATTGAGAAAAAAAGCTAAAATAAGCTGAAAAACTGAATGCCTATGAATACATCAATCTCTTCAAATTAACTTCAGGTCTCGTCCTAGTTTGAAGTCATTTTGTAGGAATTCATATTAAATGCATTAAATAAGTTCTGCAATAATCTCATCTCTTGAATCTGCATGCCGACAGTTGGTTGCATATTGCAACCTTCTAGGGGCCTTGTCCCGAGGCATGGACTATGAAAAATTGCAAAAGGGGTAGTCGTTACATGCCCATTTGTTTCTGACTGCCGATATTACTGTCATATGTTATTATAATTAATTAAGGTCGCTCTAAGGAAGGTGTGCACAAATGCAAACATGTTTTTTTTTTGGAATCAGAATTTCAGTTTTTTCGATGAATAACCAAAAAGACCGTGAATTTTGGCAAACGGGAATAACTCGAAACATGTGTTCTTATCAACTGCTGGTTGAAGTTGTAATTCATGTATGCTTCCTCTTCGATTATAAAACGAAGCAAAAATAAATAAACAATGTTAAACATTTTTTCGAAGATGTGGTAACATTCCGTTTGAGAAATTCCATTTGTTTCCCTTCGTTGATTATACTTCACTGCTGGTTCAAAAATGACATTTATCTTTTAATATGCGGGAGGTGGTTTTAGTCCGTAAAAACCCGGCATGCCTCTGGATACGTCCAGAGATATCTTTTGAAGATTTCCACCTTCTGGCATGTCTGAATTCTCCCTCGGCCCTCTCATCCCTCTACACATTCAACAACACCTGTTACACGCAACGCCTACCCTCCCCTAATACTCACCTTTTTTGGGGGCCACCCCCCACCATTAACAGGATTCACCTTTATGTGAAGCCCCATATGTTGATTAATCCAAATCAACATATCCAACCCAATGAGTACCTGTAAAAGTGCATTAGCTACAAAATGCATATACGGGTAAATCATGGAATCCAGATACCACATCTGGGAAAAATCCATGACGGCACAAAGAAAATAATGTGCTGCTCAAAACAGAGAATAATTCTATGGTAACGAAGCAATAAAGTATACAAAATATCTTTGCCATCGTTGACCATAAATGAACACTTGTGTAAATACAAGATTCTAAATTGTATACACGCATCCACACAATCAGATCTCGCAGATCATAAACATTTTCAATGTTTATTATTTTCAAGAAATGTACTGCAAAGCATACCTCATGGGTATCAAAAAGGATCTATTGTGAGTAAACAATGGATGGATGTATATTTCGGTCTACACGACCGAAAGAGAGATAAGGATGTCGATGTATGAACGTCGTCCGGTTTGGACATTGATAAATTGTCTGATAGTATCCATCGTCCTGGACGGACAGAGTGATAAAGCCACCGCGCGTGAAAATTTGATAGATAAATTAAACGAAGTCGTTTAAAACCGTCACTCAAGACGGTTGAACTCGTAAGTCGTGCGGTACGAAAAAAATAAAAAGTCGAAAAGGAACGAGTCTAAATCAAACCATCGTCGTGGTTGTGTGTCGTGTCGATGTACCCAATTTAAAGGATTTAAAATAAAATTCATTTTTAAATAAAGTGTCAGTTAAATTAAGACTAGTTTTCCTTGTTTAATTACGTGTGTTGTCATTCTGTGTGTGCATATATAGTTTAGTGCACAATTTCTTTAACACACCAAGTCAAAAAAAACATGAAGAACTGAAAGACGATTTCAGTCCCGGCCCAGACGGACTCCCTGCTATCCTCTTAAAAAACGGTTCCTCTTCTCTCTCTTTCTCCCGCTCGCGTCAATCTTCACTCTATCCCTTGCACAAGGTCTATTCCCTGACTTTTGGAAATCCTCTTACATAACCCCCATACATAAAAAGGAAAAAAAAACAATATATCCAATTATCGTCCCATTG
The DNA here is from genome assembly GCA_963931805.1 of Microdon myrmicae. NCBI lineage: Eukaryota > Metazoa > Arthropoda > Insecta > Diptera > Syrphidae > Microdon > Microdon myrmicae. The sequence continues at coordinate 162,829,130 of OZ007498.1, read as the reverse complement.
CCAAGCCCCCGCACATTCCCAAACTGTTCGAGGGCCTTCTATATGAGGCGTTATGTATTCGCTGCGCACCCACCATCTCCCCGAACCAGCACGGCTTCCTCTCAGGCAGGTCTGTGGGGGTTCTCTACATCACACGGAGAATCAACCCACAACCTTAACCCGCAAACATGCAAAAATTAAATCCTCGACGGAACATTACCCAATAGCATATACTCCCACCATGCAATAAAATATTTTCCAAACCTCCAAGAGATTATAATTCAACCGAATATATTCTAATCATCACCACATGCATTTCCCCAAAACTGCGTCAGTCAATTATCTACATCTCCTCAACGCAACCAAGCAATCCACATTTCCCCGAAATTCGTATGCCATAGCAAACGCATATTCAAATCCTCAACGGAACATTAGCAAGTATACCAAGCCGCACACATTTCTCCGAAGTTCATATGCCTTAACAAAGCGTATATCCAAATCCTCAACGGAACATTACCAACCAACTAAACCGCGCACATTTCCCCGAAATTATTTCGGTTAACATTTCTATCTAAACGATATCCCTTGCTGGCACCCAAGCCATTCCAATTTCCTCCGAAAATGCATGCCCATACTCGCCCGCGTCGCCAAAGCCAATTTCCCGGTACACCCAACCAACGAAGTCAACCCAGCCTGTACGGCCAGAATTCGTTGGAACCGAGTTCTTATGCGAGCATAGCAACTCGTCCACAATTCCTCGTAATTCGCAGCGAGCCTAATTTTACTATGACGCACCGCCACGACGCAATGAATGAATTATTTTCATTCATAGAGTCAGTCGCTAGCCAACCGCCACCGGGGCCACAACATGGAAGTCGTCATTCACCTCCCCAACACACCGGGTTAGTCAAAATACAGTAATCATCGAACTATTATACATTGCAGAGAAGCCGCGAATATAAATTTTATTTCGAATATAAAGATAGAAATATACGAACCTGGGGCGTTAAGCTTACCGAATTTCTCGCACGGAATGTTCACGTGCACGCGACCACCACGGTTGACGCCGCGAGATTTTAAGAACAATGAGTTAATTATGTGAACGGAGTTTAGGACAGGTCCAGCGGCAAGTGAAGACCAATAAGAGGAAAAGAAACTATAAAACGTATAATCAGTGACAGTACACACTGCCGTTAAATTAAGAAATAAGTTTTACATTATATAACGATATACAGAGATGCATACACAAAGCCACTTGTTCGTGTAACGTATATATGTTTCCGTGTAAGTGTAAGAACTGTTGCCTGTAAGTAAAAACCGAAACATTTTGTCTATAAAAGAGGACAAACGAAACAAGAAAAGGACACAATAAAGCCAAATAATTCGCGAACGACTGTGCGTTTTATTTCCCTTCTTCTCTCCCCTGTCGGTGTTACTTGCACAGTGACGTGTTGGGGGTACAGTGAAACAGCGCCCGTGCTGGCGCCTACCTACCACCCCCACAGGTCCATTACTACTAACCTTGTTGAATTCACATCTCACACACTCCTTGCCCTAGAAAACGGCGATGAGGTCGATGTAGTCGCTACCGACTTTAGCAAGGCCTTCGACAAAATCTCTCATAACCTCATTCTCTTCAAGCTATCTTCCCTCGGTTTCGAACCCGTGCTGATCAAGTGGGTTTCATCCTATCTCAGTTATCGAACCTGCCACGTGTGATTTAGATCCTCCCTCTCCGATCCTTTTTTCCCAAGTTCAGGTGTCCCCAAGGCAGTCATCTCGGCCCTCTCCTATTTATCATAACCATAAACGACATAGGGTCTTGCATTAATCACTCCTTCATCTCGCTCTACGCGGATGATTCCAACATTTTCAAAACAATCCGCTCTCCCCTGGACTCCCCACTTCTCCAATCGGATCTTGACAGCTTCTCGACTTGGTGCCAAAATAACTCTGCTAGAACTGAATATCGCCAAATGTCACACAATCACCTTCTCTCGGAGGAGTTCCCCCACTCACCCACACCCCTATCTCTTACTGAACCAACCGATAACATCGGTTGAATTGATTCGCGATCTGGGCGTCCTATGCGACAAGGAGCTCAAATTTACCGCACATTTCGATTACATAATCCTCAAGGCCAACGCTGCCCTTGGGTTTGTCAAACGCTGGTCGAAGGAATTCCTTAACCCCTATGTCACCCGCTCACCCTACACAACTTTTGTTCGGCCACTACTCGAATACGCTATTCAGGTCTGATCGCCACATCAAGCGACTCACATTCACAGGATTGGGTGTTCAACGTCGTTTCTTGCGCTTTGCCCTCCGCGGACTAAACTCGGAAAAATCCGCTGATCCTATCACCATACATAAGCCGGCTCCCTCTAATCAATCTAAACACACTTGAAGAGCGCAGAGTCCATCCCGGCATCATCTTTGTCCATCGCCTTCTGTCTGGCTCAATCAATTGCCCAAGCTTGCTCTCCACTTTAACATTGCATACAAACCCCCGTAACGTAAGTAACCCTCGACTGTTTTACGTGCCCGCTCATCACAATTCTTACAGCGCTAACAAACCCATCTCGTGTATGCTACGACAGGCCAACTCTTTCCCCACCTCCTTCGATTTCAACATCTCCACTCCCGCTCTTAAACGACGTCTCAGAATAAACCCGTCCTAAATCCCCCCCCCCCCCCCCCCCCCCCCCCCCTCAAGAACCCCTCTACCGCGCAATCTTCTCCTCTCCCTCTATCAAACTAGTTCTCCCCTACACCTTTCCAACCCCACCCACATCAGTTTGCAGCTAGGGGTATGCCGGCTGTATTATAACGGCGCCTCTCTGACACCGGGTCGAATCAGACCAGTAAGCAGACCTTACTATATAAAAACGGGACTCTGATATGCCGAACTATTTGAAACCCCAAGATTTATGGGAATAGATATAAAAACCAGTATACAGAAAACAATCCTACGAAAAACCCGGTAGGCGTAGGTGTGATGAGCCGACACTACCATAATGGAACAAATCATCAAGAAAACACCGACTCGGGAAAACAAAGACGTATGGAAAAACAGAAAAAGCGGGATATACGCGTCGGCACGTGGAATGTTCGAACGTTATATAAACCAGGCGCGATACAGACGGTCGTAGAAAACGCAAAACAATACAAAATGGACATAGTCGCGTTTCAGGGAGTCCGACTCCCACATTAAGTAATCGAAACAAACGGGTTTACACTGGCCTTTGGAGGTACCGATACACATAACCTCGGAACCGACTTCATCATAAGCAAGAAGATTACGCACTGTGTAAAAGATGTGGAATTTATTAATGGCTGTAGGGCGGGATATGAAAAATACAGGGCCCATGGACAATTATGTACTTATAAGCGTACAAGCCACAACAGAATCTACCGGCGAAGAAACGAAGGACACGTTCTACGAGACCCTAGAGGAAGAATTTGATGGGATCTCATCATTTCATGTTAAAATCCTCCCCGGAGACTTCAACGCAAAAATTGGAAAGGAAGATATCTTCTAACCAACTGTAGGTAAAGAAAGCCTACACGACGTTTCAAATGATAATGGAATTGGAATTATTACGCTCGCAGCGTCAAATAATCTGGTAGTGAAAAGTGCGATGTTCAAGCACAAGCAATTCCATAAAGCCACATGGATATG